>SKCR01032098.1:0-147957 GCA_019454045.1 Zanthoxylum bungeanum | reverse complement strand
ATCTGATGTTAAAATACCAAACAGGACATGAAGCTAAAACAAGATATCAAACATGCTATTGAATCTTCATTTACGTGTCAAATTAATCCAATAGGCGCATGAGCTTCATTACAAATTGGTGGTTTTTTTTAAAAAAAAAAAAATTTATTTTAATACTTTTAATTTAAAAATAAAAAACCTCATAAAATAAAAATAAAGTAATTTATGAAAAATTACATATTATACTTTAAAATAAGTATCAATGTTCATTTGTTTTGACAAAAAAATATGTAAAAAAATGCTCTTATGTTATTAAAAATTAATGATTTCAAATTAGTCTTATTTAAATTCTTACATTTCCTTCATAGGGGCTCCAAACCCAATATGTAAAAGTTCACATAAACTTAACATCCATACCTACAATTTTCATCAAGAAAATTCCCTCAATTTCAGACTTTTACAAGATCGAAATCAATCACAAAATTCTTACATCGCACATACTATACAACCTTAATATCTTTATGTAGAAAAATGCTTTATTGTGACACCCTAGTCATTCCGATAGGACTCTAATAATTATTTATGACATGTGAGACGTATTAAGTATCATAAAATTATACTTAAGTGTATCAGTATCCATGAAATTATATTTCGAAAACTTGACAAAATATTTATAATTTTGGTACGCGATTTTTTTTTCTGTCGTCTTCCGAACAGTCTTTAGTATTTTGGCCGTAACGTGGGCTACCAATGATCTACTAATTCATGTTTAGCATAACATGGTCAGAAATACATGTTTTGCAGGATGAATATGTAACGACCCATGTTATTTTAGTATTTTTGTATAAATTTTATTTTCGCGCGTGAGACCGCATCCAAATGCGAGGTTTATTTTTCAGTAAAATGGGAACTTCTCATGGAATTAATTGTGAGTTTTTATTAAATTATTTGAAGGATTAAATTGATATTTACCAAATTAGTGTTTATATATACATATACATATTTATCTAGATTCTTCTCACACGAAATTTATATTATGTGCCGGGTGTATATGTCTTCTCTCTCACAGCAGGCGGGCCCCACACAGTTGTGGGGCCCGCCTACTGTGAGAGAGAAGACATATACACCCGACACATGATATACCACCTCCTTCTCACACACGTGTAATGCACACAATTTAATTAACACCACACATTTAATATACACACACGTGGAGCATACACACACACACATATTCAACACACAGTTCGTGAAGAAGAGAAAAAAAAACAGAGTGAATGGTGTTGCTAGCATACCATTGGGTATCTGATACCCAAGGGTTGTTAGCATTAAAAAAAAAGAGTAACTGGTTGCAACCAGTTACTCAAAAAAAAATTTAAAAAATTATTTTTATTAAATAAAGTATAAAAATATAATAAAAATAAAATTAGATAAAAAATTTATTGTAAGTTATAAAAAATTATTTTTATAAAATATTGAAAAAATAAAATAATATAAAAAAATAAATTTTTATAAAATATTGATATAAAAATAAAATAATACAAAAATTTATTACATATTGATTGATGAAAGTTACAAGTTTAATGGTAGAAGTTGTATATTCAATGGTCATAGTTACATGTGCGAATTTCGAGGCAGATGCAATTGCTAAAATTTCAAGTCTAATGGTTTCATTTTGCATGTTTATTGCTAACGGTTCCATCTTCGAAATATTGCATGTTTATTGGTGAAAGTTGCAAGTTTAATGGTAGAAGTTGCATATTCAATGGTTATAGTTACATGTGCGAATTTCGAGGCAGATGCAATTGCATGTTATTACTAAAATTTCAAGTCCAATGGTTTCATTTTGCATGTTTATTGCTAACGGTTTCATCTTCAAAATATTGCATATTTATTGGTGAACGTTGCAAATTTAATAGTAGAAGTTGCATATTCAATGGTCATAGTTACAAGTGCGATTTTCGAGGTAGATGCAATTGCATGTTATTGCTAAAATTTCAAGTCCAATGGTTTCATTTTGCATGTTTATTGCTAACGGTTTCATCTTCGAAATATTGCATATTTATTGGTGAAAGTTGCAAGTTTAATGGTAGAAGTTGCATATTCAATGGTCATAGTTACAGATGCGAATTTCGAGGCAGATGCAATTGCATGTTATTGCTAAAATTTCAAGTCCAATGGTTTCATTTTGCATGTTTATTGCTAACAGTTTCATCTTCAAAATATTGCATATTTATTGGTGAACATTGCAAGTTTAATAGTAGAAGTTGCATATTCAATGGTCATAGTTACAAGTGCGATTTTCGAGACAGATGTAATTGCATGTTATTGCTAAAATTTCAAGTCCAATGGTCTCATGTTGCATGTTTATTGCTAACGGTTTCATCTTCGAAATATTGCATATTTATTTGTGAAAGTTACAAGTTTAATGGTAGAAGTTGCATATTCAATGGTCATAGTTACATATGCGAATGTCGAGGCAGATGCAATTGCATGTTATTGCTAAAATTTCAAGTCCAATGGTTTCATTTTGCATGTTTATTGCTAACGGTTTCATCTTCGAAATATTGCATATTTATTGGTGAACGTTGCAATTTTAATAGTAGAAGTTGCATATTCAATGGTCATAGTTACATGTGCGATTTTCGAGACAGATGCAATTGCATGTTATTGCTAAAATTTCAAGTCCAATGGTCTCATGTTGCATGTTTATTGCTAACGGTTTCATCTTCGAAATATTGCATATTTATTTGTGAAAGTTGCAAGTTTAATGATATACGTTGCATATTTAATGGTCATAGTTACATGTGCGAATTTCGAGGCAGATGTAATTGCATGTTATTGCTAAAATTTCAAGTCCAATGGCCTCATGTTGCATGTTTATTGTTAAAGGTTTCATATTCGAAATATTGCATATTTATTGGTGAACGTTGCAAGTTTAATGGTATACGTTGCATATTCAATGGTCATAGTTATAGGTGCGATTTTCGAGGCAGATGCAGTTGCATGTTATTGCTAAAATTTCAAGTCCAATGGCCTCATGTTGCATGTTTATTGTTAAATGTTTCATCTTCGAAATATTGCATATTTATTGGTGAAAGTTGCAAGTTTAATGGTATACGTTGCATATTCAATGGTCATAGTTACATATGAGATTTTCGAGGCAGATGTAATTGCATGTTATTGCTAAAATTTCAAGTCCAATGGTCTCATGTTGCATGTTTATTGCTAACGGTTTCATCTTCGAAATATTGCATATTTATTGGTGAAAGTTGCAAGTTTAATGATATACGTTGCATATTCAATGGTCATATTTATGCGCCCTAGCACAAATATTGAGTGGTTTTTTCTTTAATTGTTAAAAGTTGCGTTTGTAATGGTCATTATTTAATTTTTTGTTTTTCAATCTTAAAATATTTGTTACATCTTTTAAGGTTGAAAGTTGCATCTTAATGGTTAAATTGCATATTGATGGTGTGAAGTTGCATGTATTGGTTATATCTAACAATTACAAATTATTCAATATCATGTTTATTACTTCGATTCGATCTCGATTCGTGTTTAATAATTATAAGTTAATACAAAAAGATGAAACATCACAAATAATGAGCACAAATTATTAATATTGATATCTATTTATATTTTTCGTTAATTACATATGTTAATTTAGCATGTATACGAGTTTTATACTTATTGTTTTCGCTTACAATTTTTATTCATTACGACTATGGGTGGCAATTTTTGGTAAGGATATCGTTTATTTATTCGATTCAATTCGCTTTAAGCGAATGTGAGTTTCATACAATGTATTCGTTTAATCAATGAGTCGATTCAGTTGAAAGTGTTTATTATAGTTATGGAATACGAATTTAACATCATGAATACGTTTATTCGTTACTGAATCGTTTTATTATTTTCTTTGACCAATTATTTTTCAGTTACGATTCGAGTAATTATGGCTAATGGTTCATATAAAAAATAATATTTTCGATATTTTGGTGAGATATTTTTAATAAATATATTAATACATGTGTTATGGTTTAATTTTCATTAATTATATATGTTAATGAGCATGCATATGAGTTGGAAAAAATCGATTCCATATTAAATTAATCAATTTTCTACTTATTTATTTATGTAAATATTAAATTCGGTTATAATTAATAGTATTTCAGATATTGACTAAAGTTAATGGGCATGGAGGAGAATTTTTTATAATTTTTTTTTCTACAATAATTTTTATTTCATATCCCTCATATGAAAGGTATTATTATGAAAATTAATTTTTATTAGTTATTCGTGTATGATTCGTTTTATTATTTCTTTTATCAGTTATTGGTATTTTTAATTAAGATTCCAGTAATTATGGCTAATTATCTTTGAAAAAAAATAATATTTCGGATATTAACTAAAGTTAATGAGCATGGAGGAAATTTTTTATATTTTTTTATAAATAATTATTACAGAAGATGAGAATTTTTTTAAATTATATTTGTTGTCTTAAATTTTTTAATTTACTTAATTTAATGACCATTTACTCCTACATTTATGAGATGGGCTTAAGATGGGCTGCTAAAAAAGGAAATTAGGCCCAAATCAATTGCATGGTCCTCATATTCTTTTCAACTTACTTCATTACTGGAAACTAAAATTTACAGTGAAGAGTTATTTGAAGTCCAATTTCGTGGCTGTGCTTCATAAATGAGTTAATTTTCACCAACCACCCCAAGCAAGCAAATTCATTCTACCTTTAGAGACCTACGTCCAGCTTGTTGACCGTTTCTGGTTTCACTAGTTTGTTCATTGTTTCTATTTTCAACTGAATGCTCATTATTATAAACTTTATTTCTAGAAATTTTTTTTCTGTGAAACTATCTCTTCTGAAAATCTGTCTCTGAAAACTAATTCTGAAATATCCTTTTCTGAAAAATATCTCTGAAAAACCTGACGCATGGGGGCATTACGTATCACCTTCCCCCATACGCCTAACTAGAGCTAGAAGCGCAAATCCATGACATTGAGGCGTTACGTATCGCCGTCCCCTAAAGCATGCCACTACCTGTCCCTGAAACTAGTGGTCTTGGGGCGTTACATATCGCCGTCCCCCAAGCCATTGGACTGTAACTGGGGGTGTAGATCTATGCTACCCTCCATGCTCTGAATCTAGGATCTATGGGCATCTGTCATCCCTAGTCATGAACTAGGATATGGGGGCGTTACGTATCGCCGTCCCCCCAGTCCTCTACATATGCACATGTTCTCGTCGTCGATTCCATATCTGAATCAAATTACATACTGAGGTGGATTTTTCCCACACGCCTCGAAAATCCTAAATCTTAAGTTCTAAAATCATTCTCTCAAAAACTCATCATATAAGAATGTTTATATTTTAGAATCATGCTATTTCTTAAAACAACTGATATAAATTCTGGCTACCGCCCTAAAATGCTCAAAAGAAAGTCTTGAGTCAAATAATTAAAAAAAAAAAATATTGAAAAGAAAGGTCCACTCACTGATTTGGAGTCCCGCTAGCCTTACTTCACTTCGCTGAAGAAATTTGTGGTTCCTGCGAAGATATATAATTGATAATCTTGATTAGAAGATGGACTGAAGAATATATATATCGGAATCAAGCTAAATTTAATTATTCAAGTAGTTGCTATCGTTCCGAGGCGTATCGTACTTATATCATGATGTAATATATGCATACGAGCTGATACGAGACCATTAGGGTGGCCTCTAGCATACTAGGGTGAAACTGAAATGGTTTAAAACTGATTTGGGGAAGTTCATGGCCACGCATCATGATGCAAAACCTTGCACGTCGCGACGCTCATAATTCCAGAAATGACTGCCCGAAAATTCCCAGTGCACGTTGCGACGCAGGTCTCTGCGCGTCGCGATGCGGAGAAACCATAAATAAATCTTCATAACTTTCTAGTATACGTCGTGACGCAGATCTCTGCACGTCATGATGTGAGTCTGTTTTCCAGGATTCTAAACTTGATTCCTCAAGTCTATCTTACCCAAATACATCACCAATACTTCCATACTAGAACTAACACACAATCCATCTCATTACTTCATCTTCACATATTCTAAACCAAGTTAACATCCTCAAATAATTCTTTAATCTCATTATTCTTATTTTTAGCTAAACCCTTAAGATTTTCAAAATTTGGACACTCAATTCTACAATCATTTTCTTTACTTATTAATTACCAAAATGCAATCCATGACATGCCAATAGTCATATTCTATCATCATACTTTCAAAATCTAACAATCTAAGTTTTGGGTCAAGTTTCCTTACCTTCTTCTTCTTGATTTCCTTCACTCTCTAAGCCCTCAATTATTGCCAATCTTCTTTTTAACTCATGGAGATTCAATATTTGCTTCTCTTATTTGCTTATTCTTATTCGTTCTTCCATCTTTTCCTTCTTTCTCTCTTCCTATTCTTTTACGTTTTTCTTCTTTCACTTCCAAATTTAGGGATGCTCAAATAGTTATTCTTTTATACTTGGGGCTATTTTTAATTTGTATTAATGAAGAAAAGTTTGGAAAAATTGAGAAAGTTTGAGATTTTTCTAGATGGGTCCATGGCACTCTTCACCCAGATTTTTGACCTATATTTGTGACCTATTTCTGATTCGAATTTGGAAAAATATTCAACATGGAAGTTGTAGGTCTTGATCTCAGATTTCTGATGATATATAATTCATAAAAATCGGAGTTCATATGAGAAATTTAAGGCCTAATACAATGGGCTATCCGGAGTGGTACATCGTACAATTTCGTATCGAAATTTCGAGGAGTTTACTAATTGTTCCCAAGGTCATCTCAAGAGTGTATATGTGTCAAACCATAATTTATATTATGTAATCACTCGTCTCACTGTGTAATAGTAGTGGAAATTATTGGTCGTTACATTGGAAATGGAATAAATCTTCCAAAGGCCATACTTGTGTTCCGAGGAGAACGTTGTGGGCAAGATCTGAAAGAGCTTGGGGGGGTTTTTTCGGGCCTTAATTTTGACTTTTTCTTATGTTTTGATGCATTTTTACAATTACGATTTTTTAACCCCTAAGATTTTAAGAGTCTAAGTCATTTTTTTTCCGATCCGACCATAGAAACCAACAACTTAAATGTTCAATTTTGATGAGAAATCGATAATTTCTTGATTTCTAATTTCCTAATTTCTCGTTTATTATGGTTATATTTGATTGTTGAGCAGGTTACACTAAAATCTGTTGTGCCACAATGGTGAGCAAACTAAACTTTTTCCCCTTGGGTCAGGGGTTCAAGTGGCAGCATCTCCATATATACACGCGCGTGTGTGTGTATTACATGATGCCCCCACCCTAAACACAAGAGCATATGATTCGATTTGTCCCTCATTTTTTTGCTTTCATTGCCACAATGCCCCTTTATCTGCGACCACCTAGTTGGTTGCTGGGCCAAGGTCGTGGGGACTGAGCCCCATGCTCTTGGGCATTCCGAAGCTTCACTTGTATATGCGAGGGTGGTTGTAGATGCCCCGGTCCACGCACCTCGTTGGTCGTGGTGGCTGAGCCTTATGACCACGAGCGTGCCTAAGCTCCCATTGTGGGCAAGGTTTTTATAGGTTCTATTTTCTACTGCGAAAAATAGGAAAAATCAGGAAAAATAGAAAAATAGGTCAGTTGAAAGAGGAAAAAATAAGGATACGTCTTTAAAATTCTAATTTGAATTACGGAATGCAAAAAAGAAATGACACGGTATTTCAATGAAATTCATCGGCAACTATTGTATTTCCCATGGAACTGTGCACATCTGTATGCACCACCAAACTAAATTGGCCCCCAGCAAGGCTATAACATGTGCAACACCCCATTTCGGGGTCAAATTTTGATTTTCGTATTTGAGGCTGATTTTTTTACATGGAGGTAGAGAAAAAAGGAAATGATATATGTGAATAAAAGAGAAACTTAATTCGGAGTCCCGGATAATAATTTTTATTTGTAAGTATTAAATTTTTAGAAAGTTTGTTAAAATATTAAAAAAGGTCGGAACGAGTGTATCAGTTTACAACCAATGAACATCTAGCAGTCAGAACATGAAAGGTCTCTGACATATATGACATCAAAGTGTAGAGGATCATCACACACAAAATCAATGATATCTTATAGTCAAGGGATCACATATGCTACTCGACTTGAGGAGAATCCTATTGACGGTGGTGTGCTTCCAACTATTAGGAATCACTTGTGAGTCATTCAATATTTTCTCCAATAAATACCCACATGTCTATACGAGCTTCCCTTAGTCATGGTATATTGGGTTAGACCATCGGAACTTCAATACCAATATACGATATGTGCTAGTCTTATAGGTTCTAGGAATTCGACCGTATCCCAAAACTAACTAATAGGAATGTTTACCTTAAGAATAGTTTATAATAGTAATATTATCCCAATATCGGACCACCTAGTGTCCAGTATTATTAGATGACTATTTTAAGGTCGATGTCATTCTCAGTATATATATCAAAATAATATGCATTTTGACATAATAATTACCCTTAATATGGGTTGAAATGAAAATGTAGTTATTTTATTAATAAATAATAAAATACAATGTACGATACATTATTCGGGTTGACGTTCGAAGCACCAACTCCAACATACTCCCACTTACTTAGTGTCAATCCAAATTGTACCGAAGTCCATCTCTTTCACATGCTTATCGAATAACTTTGGAGGTAAGGACTTAGTAAGTTGGTCTACAGTATGGTCTTACCATTGAACCTTCAAGACCACTATGTCTTCTTGTTCAATGATTTCTCTAATCGCGCAATATTTCATTTCCACGTGTTTAGACTTGGAATGTTCTCTCAGCTCTTTAGCCTGCGCTATAGCTCCACTATTATCACAGTACAGTCGGATCGGATCCGTAATACTTGGCACAATGCCAAGTTCTATGATAAAATTTCTAATCCAACAATTTCTTTAGCAGCTTCCAAAGCCGCTATAAATTCCGCCTCAATGGTGGAATCAACTGTAAAGCCTTACTTTGAACATCTCCAACTAACTGCATTGCCATTAAGGGTAAATATGTATCCGGATATAGACTTTCTATCATCCAGATATCCCTGAAACTCGGAGTTTGTATAACCCTTAAGTTGTAGCTCATCGTCCTCATATATTAGAAACTTATTCTTAGTACCCTTAAGATATTTCAGGATATGTTTCACGGATATCCAATGATCATTATTCGGATCAGATTGATATCAACTAGTACCATTAACTCTGAAACTGATATCATGTCTTGTATATAACATACCATACATAATGCTTCCAACACAAGAAACATATGGAAACTTAGACATTCTAACTCTCTATTCCTCAGTCTGAGGTGCCATTTTCCTTGAAAGATGTCGTATCAAAAATGTATATTTACTGCCTTGCAGTTCATAAACCCTACCAATCTAATATTTTCTCTATGTATGTGGAATACGACAACCATATAAACTTCCTTACTCTATCCCAGTAGAACCTTATACCCAGTATATAAGAAACTTCACCCATGTATTTCATGGAGAAGTTCTTGCAAAGGTAGGCTTCAATCTTATATCATTCCTAATGATAAAGATATCATCTACTGATCGGTGAAATCACTCACGTAACACAAGCGCACGTATCGCTCAAGTAGTATAAAATGTATCGATCCCAAAAGGACTTAATACCTTAACTATTAATTTATGACGTTAAATGTTTACGAGTATATAATAGATTGATTGTTGATTGGATGGTGATTTTTGTCTGAAAAAAAGTAAATAAAACAGTACGAAAATAAATAAAAGGAAAATTCATTATTATTAAACTCTCTAGGGTTGTGAATCCTTCCAATATCTTTTAAAGATGAAGTGGTTATCTCATGTTTGTGTAATATATCGGTTTATTAACCTGGAACACGAAAATATGCAAAAGCCTCTTCCGATGGTCAGATGCAAACACCCAATATGTTCCTATGTTAACCAAGTTATCTGAATTTATTAAGATTAAGTTCCAATTATGGCTACCCCCGCCCGACATGTATATTCCTATCCTGTAAGGAAATCAACCTAAGAGTCATTTGCCCCGAGGTGAGATCGTGAGCTATTGAGTTTAAGGCTAAACCTAAAATCCCTTTTCCAAGTTCATTAAGTTTACCAAATCAATCTTATTAATGACCAGTTAACAAGAAGCATTAAGACTAAGACTCAATAAATAAACCTTTATATTACCCAAAACATAAAATTACCACTTATAAACCGGTGATGTTGAAATTCATCACAACCCTAAATACGGGGTTTAGTTACCACACATATCTAGAAATATCAAAGACATAAATAAAGTAAATGACATAAAGTAAATGCTGTAAATTAAAAAGATAAATTAACAACAAAGAAAATGCTGGGGTTGGATGATCCACTTTTATTACTTATAATTTAGATATCTCCTTATTATAATATATAAATTTTGCATGACATTACCAACCGGCCATATAGGCGGTATCCTGATTAGGTTAGATTTTAGAATAATTCTAACCGACCATAAAGACGGTATCCAATTTAGTCAGGTTAAAATTAATTTAATTAAGTCCAACCGACCATAAAGACGGTATCCCATTAAGTCAGGTTTAAAAATAGTTTATATATTATAATTAAGGGAGATTAATACCCTTCACCCCAGTAGAGGGGAGTTACCTCCTCATACTGAAAAGTAAAATAAAAGAATGAATTATTGCATAAAATAAAAATTAAATACAAGAAAGCTGTAAATAAACAAACAAGATACAATCTTCTTAGTATTATTAAGGAAATCCCTAGAAGAATGTATGAAATTTACAAATGAAATGCCTTGGTATTTATAGGAAAATTTTACCTTCACCAATTTCTCCACAAATTTCTCCACCAAACATGGCACAAAACATGACACCAAATCAAGCATGTTTGGTGGAAGTTTGACAATTTTCATTTTTTATTTTATTTTATTTTATTTTTGAAAATGACTTTAATAATTGCACATAACACACTTACGGCTGTGTTTTATCAATTTCAGTCATGAACATTTCATAATTCGAAATTATTATAAAAGTTAAAGTTGTAGATCTTTGAGTCTTACTTAATCTGGAACTTGAATCACCTTAATCCGATATCGGAGTAGAAATTTATGACCAAAATTCGAAAATTACGCAAAGTTGAAATTTTTGAAATTGTACTTCGTTAGAACACCATTTCAAGTTTCCAACCTCCAAAATCCAGATGTCAAGTCCAGTTTTTACCATTATTTGTTCCATATTTTGTCTTGATTGATTCCATTGAGTCCCAATTTTATTTTATCTACAAAATAAACTAAAACACATCAAAACGTTCATAAAACTCGAGAAACTATACAAAATATTAAGTAAAAATGGCGGTAAATATTGATATATTTTCCGCTCATCACACCCCCAAACCTAATATTTTGCTAGTCCTCGAGCAAAACAACAAAATAAAATACAATAAACAATTGAAATTAAACTAAGCCACTTTCGTAGGGATCACAGTTGCATTTAACATATGCAATAAGCCTTTAAACCTCTAGGTGTCCCTAGTGGACGAGTTGTAGTCTCGTGAGGGCTTACAATGACGATACCCACAAACGTCAATCAAATGCACACAAAAGCAAACAAGTTAGTGACTAAACAAGTGAAACTTCTTATCCAAGTTAATAGCTGTTTTATTTCTTTCTAAATTACCAAATAAGTAAATTCTTTGATTATTTTTACCATTCTCCATATACACAACCAACAAGGTATTAATCAAATCATTGTGCCCACAATATTCATAAGTGTAGTTGAAAAGAGAGTAATATTTTTGTCCAAAATTTATATCAGATTTCACACCTTTTTTAGCAATGGATATTATTTTTTTTACAACATCTTCAATCCATATACCGAGCTTTGGGCCAGTGACTCCCAAGCCAGTTGGCTTTAGGGCACATGTGTTAAGACACCTTTACAGACTTAACTACTCGGATTTCATATATCATTTTTTTACAACATCTTCAATCCATGTAGCGAGCTTTGGGCCAGTGACTCCTAAGCCAGTTGGCTTTAGGGCACTAGGTGTTAAAACACCCATACAGACTTAATTACTCGGATCTCAAATTTTTCTTTTTTTTATTCCATCACTTTTTTAAATGCTTCCTTAAATTAAACTAGAGCACTGCATATTACAAACTTTTTAATTACAACTCATGGTCGTATGTTACCATACATATTGATAATACCTGTCAACTGAGCATACGAAGATCCAATTTAATCAGTATTATGGAGAATTCACAAATTAAATAATTCAATAGGTTAAGATACATCTCAGGAGTGGAACTTCCTTACACAGCTATCTTAAACACCATTCCACCTGATTAGTCAAGTTAAAAACACAAAAACAAAATTTTTTTTTTAATTTTTTTTAATTTTTTTGACTAAAAACCAAGTAAAAACAACACAACGAAAAAAATAAAAATAAGATACTAATCAACTATTCCCCTCCCCCAAACCTAATTGAGACATTGTCCCCAATGTCTAAAAATTAGAAGAAGAGTTTAGAAGATAATACTTGTTAGCTGAAATTCTACATCTAAAAAGAAAATTAAAGGTTAAGATCCAGATTTATCCGACGCTTCTTACCACGATCATTATCAGACCAGTTTATCTTAGAAAGGATAGGGTCAATTTGTGGTTCAAAGGCTAAATATTGGTCAATTAAATCATTGGTTGTTCTGGCAGTGAAGAGGATTGCTTTTACAGGTTTTGAAACGAACCCATTTCTTTGGACATCATCAAGAAACACACAAAGAAAATCATAAAATCTATCAGCATTAAACAGTCCAATCGATTTCTGGTGTATGTTCAAGTTTTCCTAAGATAGAGCTGTAAAGATTTCCTCCATCATGCCCAAGCCACCTGACAAAGCAATAAAAACATCAGCACGGTTAATCATTTCCACAAGTCGTTCCGACATACCTGGTACAATACATTCATCTCCGTTTGATGGTCTTATAAGATTCGCCTCTACCAAAGGTTTTGGGATGATTCCCAAAACTTGACTACCTCCTTCATGTACAGCCCTTGAAACATACCATTAGTCCAAGATTGCCATCACCATATACTAGGTGCATATTCCTTTCAGCTATGACTCTACCCAATTCATGTGCTGGCACAACGAATTCTGGCTTAGAACCAACACTAGTACCGCAAAACACACAGATGTTTACAACTCGTCTTCTTGAAGTTGCTTCCATTTTTTTTTTATGTAGTTCTTTCTCAAATCTATAGAACCTAAAAAATGGTGAGTAATAATAGCACTAGTACCTGCCAAAAGACAATTATTAACTAAACAGTAAAATATATCGTGAAAGTCAAAAAGTCTGGATCCTGTCGGAGAAAATAATAAAACAAATCACAATTATTAGATAAATACAAAGAGAAAATAATATTTACAAGAATTAACGGCTTGAATGACGTCTATGCGTCAAAGACAAACTTCCCATCCAATTTTCTTATAAATTGGCAAACATGGTATTTTAAAGTCAGATTCCCGAGACTTAAATGTTGTCTTTCTTTTCAAAACTGTGCATGTAACATGTGAATTGCGTGATGCACATATCCACTGGAATGTAACTCAAGAGTCAATGATATGTCATCCAAAGACTCCTTACTCATGCCATCCCTAATGAATTTAATTTTATCTTCACGGTTATCAGACACCATTCCTAAAGAACGATAATAAGTATTACATGTCATGCGTGCACATTTATAGCAAACACCTAGTCTTTTAGCTCTTCTTTTCTTAGCATGGGTGCTTCTTCCTAAACCAGGCAGATATGTCACAAAAGAGTCAGAGGACTCACCTGCCAATCAGACCCGTGCTTCAATAATCCATCAAATGTCATTAGGAATACCTTTGATCATCAGTAATCTCATTCGTTCCAAGCGAACTTTGTAGACTTTCATCAGAGAGTTTTGAGGGAGAGAAGGAAATTACTTGTGAAGATTTATGAGAACGTCTTCCATCATGAAATGTGACTTTACCTACACAAATTAAACACACAAAAATAAAACACAACAAATCTTAATATATATACACAAATTTCATTGGTTGCCTCCCTACTAGCGCTAAATTTAACGTCGTCAGCTAGACATGACTGCCCGAACATTAGGCTGGATCTGAAAGTGTGACACTTTCTTTTTGTCGCTCAAATGATTCTCCATGTAGTTTTTGACATGCTGGCTGTTAACTTTGAATGTGTTGTTGGACTTGGGATTGTATATCTCAACTACTCCATAGGGTAACACCTGAGTAATCACAAATGGACCGGACCACCTTGATTTCAAATTTCCAGGGAAAAGTTTCAACCGAGAATTGTATAACAAAACCCACTGCATTGGTTCCAGTTGTCTATGCACTATTTTTTATCATGCCATTTCTTTGTCTTTTCTTTGTATAGTTTGGCATTTTCATAAGTATGTAGGAGAAATATTTCCAATTCGTTAAGTTGGTGGAGCCGTGTCTCTCCTGCTGCTTGTAGATAAAGATTTAGCTTCTTCAGTGCCCAGTACGCTTTATGTTCAAGCTCCACTGGCAGATGGCATGCTTTCCCAAACACCATTCGATATGGGGACATACCATTATGTGTCTTGTAAGCTGTTTGGTAGGACCATAGTTCGTCATCTAGTTTTGTAGACCAGTCCCTCCTTATTGATCCAACGATTCTCTCCAAGGTTCTTTTGATCTCTCTGTTTGAAACTTTAACCTATCCATTTGACTGCGGATGGTAAGCAATGGCAACTTTATGAGTAACTCTGATTTGGATAGGAGTGCATCGAAGATATGTGCCACCATCACTGATAATTGCCTGAGGTGTTCCGAAGCGAGTGAAAATATTATTTTTAAGGAATTTTGTCACCACTTTTAAATCATTTGATGGCAGTGCAATTGCTTCAACCCATTTGGAGACGCAGTCTACTGCAACTAGTATGTACAGGTTTCCGAATGATGGAACAAAAGGTCCCATAAAATCAATCCCTCATACATCAAATATCTTTACTGCCAGAATGTTTTGCAGAGGTCCATCATTTCTCCTTGAAATATTTCCCGTTCTCTGGCACTTGTCACATTGAAGAGTAAATAAGTAAGCATCTTTAAACAGATTGGGCCAGAACAAACCTGATTGTAGGACTTTGGCTGTAGTTTTATCTTCGCTGAAGTGTCCGCCGTATGGTGATGAATGACAATGCTGCAAGGCACTATTGACATCCTCCTGTGGAACACAATGTCTCAGTAATTGATCAGCACAACGTTTGAATAGGCACGACTCATCCTAGACATAGTGCTTGACTTCCTTGAAGAACTTCTTCCGTTGCTGATGTGTCCATTCCAACGGCCATTTTCCTGATACTATGTAGTTTACATAGTCAGCATACCAAGGGACATCCTGCTGTTTGATGGCAAACAATTGTTGATCTGGAAAATTTTATTTGATTGTCATCTCATTGCTAATTGTTTCTCCATTTTCGAGCCTCGATAAGTGTTCTGCCACTTGGTTTTCTGTCCCTTTTCTATCTCGGATCTCCACGATAAATTCTTACAGCAGAAGCACCCAATGGATCAATCTTGGTTTGGCGTCTTTCTTCGCGATCAGGTATTTGATTGCTGGATGATCTGTGTAGACCACCACCTTAGGACCCAACAGATATGAGCATAATTTGTCAAAAGCAAACACAACTACGAGCAACTCTTTTCAGTTGTTGTGTAGTTGAGTTGTGCTTAATTCAGAGTTCTGTTGGAATAGTAAATGGTGTGGAAAATTTTTGCTTTGTGTTGTCTCAAAACTGCACCTACAACAAAAATCACTAGCACCACACATAACCTCAAATGGAAGCGTCCAGTCCGGTGCTACTATAATGGGAGCAGAGACCAACTTCTGTTTTAAGATCTCAAAAGCTTGGTGGCATTCTTTGGTGAAGTTGAAAGGCACGTCCTTCTCCAACTGATTGTATAGAGGTTTAGCAATATTGGAGAAGTCTTTGATAAATCTCCTGTAAAATCCTACATGTCCGAGAAAACTGCGAATCCATTTGACAGATGATGGTGGAGGTAATTTTTCTATTGTCTCGATCTTTGGTTTGTATACCTCGATTCCCTTTTGTGAGATCCGATGTCCCAGGACAATGCCTTCCTACACCATGAAGTGGCATTTCTCCTAGTTGAGTACCAAGTTGGTATCTTCGCATCTTTGTACTACTTTTTTCAGATTTTGCAAGCAATGGTCGAAAGAGTCTCCAAACACAGAAAAATCATCCATGAAAACCTCTATACTTTGTTCCAGCATGTCAGAAAAGATGGCCATCATGCAACGTTGAAATGTGGCATGATCATTACATAGTCCAAATGGCATCATGCGGAAAGCAAAAGTACCATACGGGCATGTAAAAATAGTTTTCTTCTGATCTTCTGGGGCGATGGCAATCTGATTGTACCCCGAGTATCCATCCAGAAAATAATAGAATTCATGTCCCGCCAGTCTGTCTAGCATCTGGTCAATGAATGGCAGCGGAAAATGATCATTCCTTATTGCTTTGTTCAGCTTCCTGTAGTCCATGAATACTCTCTATCCAGTCATCGTTCTTGTTGGAATCAGCTCGTTCTTTTCATTGGTCACTACTGTCATTCCTCCTTTCTTGGGTACACATTGCATACGACTCACCCAAATACTGTTAGAGATGGGGTAAATGATGCATGCGTCCAACCATTTGATAATTTCTTTCTTTACAACCTCCTTAATGATTAGATTTAG
Source organism: Zanthoxylum bungeanum (assembly GCA_019454045.1). NCBI lineage: Eukaryota > Viridiplantae > Streptophyta > Magnoliopsida > Sapindales > Rutaceae > Zanthoxylum > Zanthoxylum bungeanum. Next base: position 131,117 of record SKCR01032098.1, on the reverse strand, counting down.
TCTCCGTTGATGCTCCACTGTGGCTTTGTACTCGTCGTTCATCAGAATTCTATGCATGCAAAATGATGGACTAATGCCTCGAATGTCTGCTATAGTCCAGCCATTGGCTTTTTTGTGCTCGCGTAGCACTCTCAGCAACTTATCTTCCTGCACCAATGTTAGCGACAAAGAAATAATCACAGGTAAATCAAAAGATTTTTCTAAGAATTCATACCTGAGATGGTTCAGAAGTGGATTTAGTTCCAGCTGCGGTGGTTCTTCAATCGAAGGCTTGATTCGTTCCTTATTCGGTAATTCCAAACTTTTCACCTGTGGTGTTGTTCTGAAGCGAGTTTCTCCATCAAGATAGTCGATACATTCCAGAATTTCATCATTTTGATGCAAGCTTCAAGTTTGTCCATGGAAAGTTGCATTACATCAGTATTCTGGATGATACTATCTATAACGTCAATTCTAAAACATTCCTCCTTTTTTTCGTCATTCGGGAATTTCATGGCTTTGAAAATATTGAATGTTACTTCTTGGTTCTGCACCTTCATGGTTAGTTCTTCTTTTTTGTACATCAGTAACAGTTCGACCTGTAGCCAAGAATGGTCTCCCGAGGATGATGGGTATATCTTTGTCTTTTTCTATGTCAAGGACAATAAAATATGCAGGGAAAATGAATTTTTCGACTTTGACCAGCACATCTTCTACTACACCTCTCGGAAATATTAGCGATCTGTTAGCAAGTTGCAGAGTAACTGAGGTTGGCTTTGCTTCTCCAATCTTTAGTTTCTTGTAAATAGACAGAGGTATCGCGTTAATACTAGCTCCTAAATCAAACAAAGCCTTACCGAAGTAATGTTCTCCTATGATGCAAGGGACGGTGAAACTGCCAGGAACTTTCAACTTTGGGGGAAGCTTCCTCTGAATGATGGCGCTGCATTCTTCTGTCAATGCTACTGTCTCGTAATCTCCCAATCTTCGTTTTCGTGACAGAATATCTTTCATGAATTTCATACAGGGGTATTTGTACCAACGCTTTTGTAAATGGAATGTTGATATGCAGCTTTTTGAAGATCTCTAGAAATCGAGCAAACTGTTTGTCCAGTTTGTGTTTCTGGAAACGCTGTGGAAATGGAGGAGGTGGAGTGAATCTTTCTCGATCATTTTCTTTTACCTCTTTTCCTCCATCTGTGGATCTGCTTCACTGCTTTCTTTTGGAACTTCCTCGGTGGATGCATTGATTCCAACATCTTTGTTGATTTCTGTGCTGTTTTTCAAAGTGATGGCTTGACATTGCTCATTCCTTCTATTCCTTGGATTTGGTTCTGTGTTGCTAGGAAAGGTTTCTTGCGGTTTGTAACTTTGAGCATTGGCCAGTTGTCCCATTTGATTCTCCAGTGCTTTAATATAAGCTGTTTGGTTTTGAATTAATGTTGCTTGAGAGTCGTATTTTTCTTCTAGCTTTTTCAAGTGAGCCAGCTTTTCTGTTATTCCTGGTTCTTTGTTTTGCTGTTGGAATCCTGATGGTGGATTGTTCATTTTCCCTGAATTATTGCTCCATGCGAAATTGGATGATTCCTCCACCCTGGGTTGTAGGTATTTGAATATGGATTGTTCTTCTGTCTGTTGAAATTGCTGACATAGTTCACAGTCTCATTATATTGGTTGTAAGATTCTTCCTCTGTTGCACCTCCATATGGTGAACTTGTGGATCCAACATTACCCAACATGCTAAGAGTTTCCATGAATTTGCATATCTGATCCAGCTTGGAACTCATTGCTGTGTTGGCCCCGACTTCGTAGATTCCTGCTATTCGTTGAATCATACTCCTTTCTGTTGGCCACAATGAATTATTGTTGGCCATTTCTTCAATTATGTCCCATGTCTGATCTTCTCATTTTGCCATTAAAGCTCCTCCAGCAGCAGTATCAATTGTAGTTCTCATCAGTCCAAAAAGTCCATTGTAGAAGGTTTGGACTTGAAGCCATTTTGCAATCTCATGGTGTGGACATTTCTGGAGCAACTCCTTGTATCTCTCCCAAGCTTCGCAGAGGGATTCTCAGTCATGTTGCACAAATGATGTAATATCATTCCTCAGCTTTGTTGTTCTAGCTAGGGGAAAGTACTTTGCAAAGAATTTGGTGGCAAATGTGTTCCAAGTTGTGATGGAACCTGCTGGTAATGAATGTAACAAAGCATTAGCTCAGTCTTTCAAAGAATATGGGAACATATGCAGTCTCATTGCTTCTTCAGCCGCTCGGTTGTAATTGAATATGTCGCAAACTTCCAGGAAGTTTCTGATGTGGGCATTAGGATCTTTAGTTGCATTCCCCCCAAATTGAACTGATTGTTGTATCATCTAGATGCATGTTTTGATGTCACTCACATTTTCTGGTAAGGGAGGAAGTACAATACATGAAATGAAGCCGTCAACCACCAGAATAGTTCTGTCTCGAATGGGAATTGGTGGTGCAACCTCCAAAATTTTAGGTTCTTGATTGTTCATGTTGATCAGTGCTTATTGACCTTCTCGCATTTCCCTTCTCAATTGTCCGATTGTTCTTTCAATTTCTGGGTCAAGCGAACAGATTTCAAAGCTTCTTGTTCTTCTCATGTAGTGTCTGAGAACCTGAAACACAAGAAAACATAAATTATAAGTAAAAATAAATTAGACACAGGTAAATGTATCTAACCTCAAAATTAATAGTGAAAGATAAATAAGTCCCCGGCAACGGCGCGAAAAACTTGATCGGTGAAATCACTCACGTAACGTAAGCGCATGTATCGCTCAAGTAGTATAAAATGTATCGATCCCACAGGGACTTAATACCTTAACTATTAATTTATGAAGTTAAATGTTTACGAGTATCTAATAGATTAATTGTTGATTGGATGATGATTTTTGTCTGAAAACAAGTAAATAAAACAGTGCGAGAATAAATAAAAGGAAAATTCAGTATTATTAAACTATCTAGGGTTGTGAATCCTTCCAATATCTTTTAAACATGAAGTGGTTATCTCATGTTTGTGTAATATATCAGTTTATTAACCTGGAACACGAAAATATGCAAAAGCCTCTTCCGATGGTCAGATGCAAACACCCAGTGTAACCAACTAACTATATTCATATGTTAACCAAGTTATATGAATTCATTAAGATTAAGTTCCAATTATGGCTACCCCCGTCTGACATGTATATTCCTATCTTGTAAAGAAATCTACCTAAGAGTCATTTGCCCCGAGGTAAGATCGTGAGCTATTGAGTCCTAGGCTAAACCTAAAATCCATTTCCAAGTTCATTTTAAGTTTACAAAATCAATCTTATTAATGGCCAGTTAACAAGAAACATTAAGAATAAGGCTCAATAAATAAACCTTTATATTACCCAAAACATAAAATTATCAGTTATAAACCGGTGATGTTGGAATTCATCATAACCCTAGATACGGGGTTTAGTTACCACACATATCTAGAAATATTAAAGACATAAATAAAACAAATGACATAAAGTAAAGACTGTAAATTAAAAAGATAAATTAACAATAAAGAAAATGCTGGGGGTTAGAGGATCCACTTTTATTACTTCTAATTTAGATATCTCCCTTATTATAATATATAAACTTTGCTATAGGCGGTATCCTGATTAAGTCAGATTTTAGATTAATTCCAACCGACCATAAAGGCGGTATCCAATTTAGTTAGGTTAAAATCAATTTAATTAAGTCCAACCGATTATAAAGGCGGTATCCCATTAAGTCAGGTTTAAAAATAATTTATATATTATAATTAAGGGAGATTAATACCCTTCACCCAAGCAGAGAGGAGTTACCTCCTCATACTGAAAAATAAAATAAAGAAAGAACTATTGCATAAAATAAAAATTAAATACAAGAAAGCTGTAAATAAACAAACAAGATACAATCTTCTTAGTAATCTTAAGGAAATCCCCAGAATAAGGTATGAAATTTACAAATGAAATGTATTGGTATTTATAGGCAAAATTTTACCTTCATCGATTTCTCCACCAATTTCTCCACAAATATCTCCACCAAACATGGCACCAAACATGGCACAAAACATGGCACTAAATCCTTGTTTTGAAAATGACTTTAATAATTGCACATAACATACTTTAAGATGTTTTATCAATTTCGGTCATGAAAACTTCAGAATTCGAAATTATTATGAACGTCAAAGTTGTAGATCTTTGAGTCTTCTTTAATCTGGAACTTGAATAATCTCAATCCGATATTGGAGTAGAATGTTATGGCCAAAATACGAAAATTATGCAAAGTTGAAATTTCTTAAATTGTACTTCGATAGAACGCCATTTCAAGTTTCCAACCTCCAAAATCCAAATGTCAAGTCCAGTTTTTGCCCTTATTTGTTCCATATTCGTCCTGATTGATTCCATTGTGTCCCGATTTTATTTTATCTACAAAATAAACTAAAACACATCAAAACGTTCATAAAACTCGAGAAACTATACAAAATATTGAGTAAAAAGAGCGGTAAATATTTGTATATTTTCCGCTCATCATCTACATGCAATACAAAAAATAATATCTTGCTCCTACTAACTTTCTTATAAATGCACAGTTCTTCTTCGTTCTTGATGAATCCAGATAATCTAATTATCTCCTCAAAATGACGATTCCAACTTCGGGATGTCTGTTTAAGTCCATAATAGACTTCTTGAGCTTATAAACCAAGTTTAAAGTCTCACTGGATACGAAATCTTCCAATTGTTCCATATAGATATCTTCATCGAGAAATCCATTTAGGAATGCGATTTTCATATCCACTTGTCATATCTCATAATCGTGATATACATCAATGGCTAAGAGTATCCTAATGGATTTTAGCATAGCGACTGGCGAAAATATTTCCTCATAGTCAACCCCAGGACATTGAGTGTAACTTTTCTCTACTAGTCGGCCCTTAAAGGTTTCCACCTTTCCATCAGCCATTGCTTCATTTTATAAACCCATTTATAACCAATAGGTTTAACTCATTCACGAAGTTCAACCAATTCCCAGAATTGATTGTCATGCATATAATCCATTTCAGATTTAATGGCTTTCTGCCATTTTCCCGAATCGATATCCAATATCGCATGTTTATACGTAGTCAAATTCGTTTCCTCCAAGAGGAGAACATTGAGGCTCGTATCAGACATTAAAAATAGTATATTTGGAGGCATTGATATTTTATTTGACCTATGTGGAACCTGTGTTGTAAATACTTCACCTAGTTGGATCTCTGATTCCATCTCAAATTCCTTAATGTTGGGGTCAAACACATTGAGTTCAGTCTTTCTACAATTCCCACTTTCTTTTAAAAATTCATTTTCAATAAAAGTGGAAAAATGAGCAACAAATACATTTCGTTCCTCAAAATCGTAGGATTGATATCCTAAAGAATTTTCAGGATATCCATGAACCTGTATTTATACACACTGGTGCTAGTTTATCCTGCTGCACAATTCTAATGTATGTGAGACATCCTCAAATCTTTAAATACCTAAGACTAGAATTTCTATCGTACCATATCTAGTATGGGATCGTAAAAACAGATTTCGATGGAACTCTATTAAGTATGTGGGCAGCAGTAAGTAAAACATAATCCAAAAGGTAATAATAAAGATCTATATAGCTCATCATAGATCGTACCATATCCAATAAAGTACGATTTCTCCGCTCAGACACACTATTGTGTTTAGGAGTTCCTGGTGGGCTATATTGGATGAGGATCCCATTCTCCCTTAAATAACATCAAAATTTATCGCTCACGAATTCACCATCTCGATCTAATCGAAGGTACTTGATGAATTTACCGGTTTGTTTTCTACTTTGTTTGGAAATATTTTAAATTTATTAAATGTTTCTGATTTATGTCTCTTCAAATAGACATATCCATATCTTGATTTATCATCCGTGAAATTCATGAAATATGTTGAACCATCATGAACAACATGATTTAATGGACCACACAGATCACTGTGTACTAGCTCTAATAAATCTTTAGCACGGTGTCCAACACTGAGAAATGAGGCATTTGACATTTTATCTTGGATACGTGACTCACAAATCGGATAAGAATCTAAAGTAAGGTCTTCAATCAAACAATCATTAACCAATTTTGATAGGCGTCTAACACCTATGTGGCCCAATCTCATATGTCATAATTCAATATTATTTAATTAAGATCTTTTACTTGTATTTTCCTCTACATTAAAGATATCTCGATATATTTCCAAAACATAATGATCGTCAGATAAAGAATATTCACATATCAAATAGTTATCTTTATCATAAAAATATAAAGTATTATCTTTAATGTTTATTTTATATCTATCTTTATCCAATATCGGTAACGATATTGTCTGTCTGATAAGAGAGGGTACGTAATAACAGTCATGTATATTGGGGTTTTCTCAAAGGCGGGTGAAAGTGTGGTTCAGGCGAAATCGTAACTTTAAAACTTTTTAAACTTACTGAATAAATTATTCAATATATCATATGAATAATTCATTCATAATTCACCTGAACATATTTATTCGATATCAAATAACGACATAAATAATTTAGAAAATATCATGAAACTTTTGCGAAAATATTTTTTTGAAAAATGGCATAAAATACGTTTTTACCCGAACTGACCAACCACTACATATGGGGGCTGCCTAGGTCAGCCCCAATAGTACTTGGATAGTTAATGGGCTACCTAAACAGTGACAAATTCTCGATTTGGATAGCTGACACCCGGTAAGCTCGAAACGCACCTGGTAATGCCGTTTTTCGCCGTTTTCACATATTTTCACTCTGAAACACTTTCCGGAAATTATTCCAATGTCTAATACACATCCAATACATTTAAAGAACATAATTTGCATCACTAAAATTTCATAATTTCTAGATCTAATATGGGTTCCAAAATATCATTTTTCATGCTTTAAATCCAATTTTCTCAACATTAATCATATTAATATTTACACCAATCAAAGCCATCATCTATGAATAACTCAAGAACAATTCTAGGAGTTATAAGATGGTCATAACACTCTAGAATGACAATGAGTCATCAAATGATAAAATTGAACTAATATTATTCAATCTAACTTCACACATGCATCTAGTCTCCAAATCCATCCTCCAAATCAAAAAGCCCCAAAATCCAAGAAAGAAAGAAACCCTAGAACTATTCTAGATACTCAAGAATAAGAAACAAACTTTCAAAATTTAAGAATATTAAAGATTACCTCAAAATCTTCTAATCTTCTAATTTTCTTAAGCTTTCTTCTTGATTTGATCACTTTCTCTCAAGTTTCTCCAAACAAATATTTTTGGGAGCTTTCTAAGGAGAGGATTTCGAACATGGATGAGTTATCAAAGAGGAAAAATAATTTTTCACTTTATATACAAGGCTTAACCTAACTTGGGGGCAATAAAATCATTTTGGTTAATTTAATTAAAACCTAAAGTTACTTGTTCAATTTGAACACTTAAAGCTTAAAAGACATGCCATTTGTTACCAATAATAAATAAACATATGTAATAATAATTATTACAAATGGATATTAATCTAATCAAATCTAAAGTTAAAGTAGACAAATTCAAATTGAATACTTCAACCTTAAAGTTTAATGTTATTAGTAACCAATAATAATTCGACATATTACATAAGAATTATGTAATATAGATATTATTTAATTATCTAAAATTTTAACCTTTAAATATCTAAATAATTAATTAATACAATTATTATTATTATATATGTATTTTTATTTACACTAAATAACAAAATACATATATTAATGACATGTGTCAAAATCTCATTTTATAAAAATTAATATGTATCAAATCAAATTTTGTATCAAATACAAATACATATTAATTATTAATTGATCAAAATTCCCTAATGCATGTATTTTCATTTAACTGTTAAACGATTCGAATTAACTTATTTAATCCGGTAAAGAATTATGAATAATCTGTATTATCCATAACGTATTTGCCCAAGTGCTCAACGAGTACACTTCATATTGTAGGACTCTATAAGTTTAGGTTTATCCGTCACGGAATCCAATTTCGTGTCCATAATTCACCTACTCGTAAATTATGACGAGCACATATAATCTCGTTAAACTATGCAAGTCGAGGTCATTGCATACATATAATCCCTCCGTCACAAACTATCAATATTATACCGGGGATATAAATAATGTCAAATCCCTAAGGTATAATATAGTCGAATTTCAAATTTATGATCTCTAAATAACACTCGAAACTCACTTCCGAAGTATACCACGGCCATGGATTTACTAGATCGTAAACACGTATAAGATACCTATGCCATGTACACAAGACTGGCGGATTCTGTCTGATACTCACAGGATATCATGAGCATCAGTCCACACCCAATGAGCAGGTAGACATCTGATCTAAATAGATCGGTGACGTGACTGCCATCAAAGTGTGGAGGATGTCTCATATATCCACAGTGGTATCGCAAGTCGAAGGACCACTATGCTACTCGACTCGAGAAGATTCCTATGGACGTTGGTGTACCATCTATTAGGAAATCTTCGGTGAGTCGTTCAGTGTTTATCAAATAAACACCTAAATATTTATACGAGTCTCCCAATACTCATGGTTCATTAGGATAAACCATCGAACCAAGTCTCGATATACGACATGTACTGGTCTCAGCGGATTTTACTAACCGATCCTGTCAGTAAATGTTGACTAGGAACTTTATTTGAGAATATACAACTTATAGTGATGCTTCCCATTTTCAATTACAAACTATGTTGTAACTGCGCACTACGTTGTAAATCTTGGGGTCTTTGTCTAATATATACATATCACTAAATCATATTTAGTTTCAATCTAATCGTAATTAGATCGAATACGTATATAAAAACAATAGGTGCTACCATTAAGTAAGTAATATTATGGAAAAAGGAATTGTTCGTATTCATGAATTAGACATAAATACGATCTGGATTGGCACTCCGAACACTAACCATAAAAATTTATCCCACTTGCTCTAGTGCCAATCCACGGTATCATATACATATCTCAATACGTATCTTATGCTCATGGCCCTTAAGAGCTCACCTAGCACTCAAGAGGTAGGCAATAATGAGTAGGTTCACTATAATATATTGAGTTTGTCCAACAAACCCAAACGTTTCCTTTAGCTAGCATCATTCATATTTTGTAGAACCTAAGTTTTACATCAATATGATTCAGATGCGACATAAACATTGTGCTATAGCTATTGAGTTGTCTATGTATGTTTCAAAATACTATGCAGACAACCGCAAGGACAACACTAATATCAAAACTTCTAATCTATAAGGTCACTTTGCAACTTCATTAGTCAATACTTCATAAGTTACAACTAATTCCACTAACATAGTAGAATCATCAGTGACACTCCCACTGCATATTTTCTGAATCTATATGATGTAGACCATTTAACATCATAATTAAACTCAAAACTAATCTGACCCTAATGGTTGCAGACTATATTCTCCATAAAAAAAAAACTCATTCTTAATATCTCAAAGATAACAAAGAACATATTTCAAGACCCATCATATGGTCTACAGGGTATTAAAAATAACTCGTAATAATTACGATTCAATTGATAACTTTAATCGCACATAATATAGTATTCATTATGCCATCACCCTATGATGCATAAGATTGACTAGACATTATAATCAATTTCTCTTTCGACAAAGGAATCATCATTTACAAAAAATGAATACTATATACAAGAGACACACTAACTGTCAAAAAATTAGTCTTGTTGTTTCCTTTATTAGATCATATATAATGCACGACTAATGTGAGTATCTCATAAGTCTCTTAGTTTTATATCATATATAAAACCATAAGAGACCACTCCCACTGCTATCATGGAGAAAAGAAGACTTAGGTAAACCTTTTACCTTATAAACATCTCATTATTACCTTAATAATGATAATGTCATTATGATATATAACATCAGAAAGAAATATGTACGCTCCCACTAACCCTACTATCACATTTATATTCTCTATGCTTTGATAAAATTAGACAATCCGACTGCTATCAAAATTAGAGAACACAGAATTCCTGAAAGCTCATCTGAGTCTACAATCAGCTCTATAAGCTAGTATATCAAACTGTGATCTTAGCAGAATACAAACTCTAAAGCCATTCTAGAATGAACTCTTCAAACAAAGAAATCACAACAGATCTCTTATTTGAAGAAACCATTCAGGAATGCCACTTTGCATTCCTAACTAAAATACATAGTTTAATATCAACATTAACCAACATATCTTTAATTTTTCAATTAGTGTGACTAGAAATAAGTGTCCTCAGAATCTACAATATATTGCTGAGTATAACATTTCTCATTGTCATACTATAAAGGTCAAATCTTTAATAAGCTCACTTTGCTTTTGCTGCGCAAAACATTTGCACATTTTATGAACGATTCATAACGAAAGCTTAATCAAGTTCCAAACTTGATCGTAGTAAGCTATGAATAACCTTAGATCTATGGCTTAATGCTAACTTCCGGAATCGATATTAAATATCGCTCTCATTGTAAGTTATAGGATAATTTTATTTGATAAGAAAACAACAGAACCATTAAGTATCAAATACTCCACAAATGATTCTGACATCCTATTGGATTTATATGGAAGATGTCTAAAGTTTTTTGCATCTTATTAATTATGTAGTTCCATTTATAGTTTATCACTCTCACATTTGACTTCAATAAGTAAAGTCTTTTCTACAATCATCAACATCTGATGTTACACACCAAGTAATAAAATAATTTTATTACTCGGGATCGTAGAAAAGATATTTTATCAAATAGAATACAATATTATATTAAATAGAATAAATGATAAACTTTTACTTGCACCTCTGAGGCGCAAGTACTTTCAATAATATAACCGTTATACAAAAGAAAGATTCAAATTTTCTACTTATACATATCATATACGTAACTGTAGAAACTAATGGAACCTTAATTAAAAGGATGAATTAATGTTACATGAGCATATCCCCAAGAGTATTGAAACTAATTCGGTAACATTCAATATCAAACGAATCAAATCATACAAGATTCGATTCCTCCCACTAACCAATTCCATCACGATGGAATCGTAGAAGAATAATATTGAGTAAGAATCATATTCATTGAATAATCTTAGAACTAATTGCCTTCAATTTATATATTTGATCGTATCAAACATCTTTGAACAATTCAAAGACTCACGATGAATTTTAAAGATACAGTTTTCAAAATTTTAGATCGAATATCTTTGAACCAGTCAAAATATTCTATTCGAGTTTCATAAGAAACAAGTAACTAAGTCATGACAGCTCATTGACTAAGTTACGAAATAAACAAAAACTACCTTAAGCAATTTACAATTCATTAAACTACATACATCTAATGTATTAGTTTAATCATTTTTATGGTCCAATGACAATCATTAGTTAAATGAGATTTAATCACATTCCCAAATACAATATTCTTTAAATGGATAATGATATGTGATGTGATCTCGTATCACACCATCCTTTACCATACAGAATAAGTATCTAATGCTTAATGACACGCTCGAAAAGTGGTCTTTTACTCCCAAGTATAAGAGTGTCGAAGTAATAAAATAACCCGATGAGTCATGGGTCGATCCACAGAGAAAAGATTTAGCAAAATAGAATAATGAACAGTGCGGAAAAGAAAAGTTTGAATTGTTGAAGTAGTTGGGGACTTTTAGATTGAATTACAATAAGAGAATGAAATGCTGGAGTTAGGAGATCCACTTTTAGTCTTTTAAAAATTTAGAAACCTCAGTTTATTATAATATGTAAATTTCCATTTTTTACCCACTTATTTTATTACAGAAATTAATTATGCCAATAAAAAGAACCAGGCATAAAGGTGGTAATCGTTTCTGTCAATAATTAGTCCTACCAAGGTACTAAGCATGTCAAAAACATACAACCAGCCATAAAGGCGGTGATACCGTTTATCTATAACAAGTCCTACCAAGGTACTTAATTATGCCAAAATCGTATAAAACCAGCCATAAATGCGGTAGAAAGATAAAACCAGCCAGATAGGCGGTGAAAAGATAAAACCAGCCATAAAGGTGGTAGACAGATAAAACCAGTCATAAAGGCTGTAGACAGATTGTCAATAAATAATCTAGAATTAAATCAAGTTTTAATCATTAGATTTCAATTTATGTATTATAATAGAAGCGAGTTTAATCTATGTTTTCATTATAAAAGTTTCACCCTTACCCCAGCATAAAAGAAATTAGCTACTCATTTTGTAAAAAAACATACTTGTACTTTTATTATTGAAAGAAAAAGACATTACAAAAAGCTTTGACTAAATAAACAAACAAGATACTCTCTCTCCAAGATTTACAGAGGAATCAGAAAAGAAAGTATGAAAATTTATGATGTCGGACGCTCCAATTTATAGGCAATTTTGGTCACGCGTCGCAACACCCATTTTCTTCTTGCATCGCGACGCGCGTGCATGTTGGGACACGTGGTGGTGAGTAGGCATTGTCTTTGTTTCATTAGGCGCATCGCGACGTGCCGCAGGCTCCACGCATCGCAACGCGAGGAGTGATATGATGGGGACATGTGTTGAAGGAAGGCGCGTCGTGACGTGCCGTAAATTCCGTGTCGCGATGCATGTGTTGATTTCTGATTTTTGCCCTTTTTCAGTCTAGTTTGTCCTATCGAGCTTCTGAGCAGTATTTTACCTGACAAATATCATAAAATAACACAGTAAAAATACTCAAAGCATGACATAAAATAATATTTCACAAATATGTCAATTTATAGAGATTAGTGAAACTATAAGTGTAAAATGATTAACTTATCGTATAATAAATATGCAATTTTTAGTGTTCATCACACTCCCCAACCAGCTTATTACTAGTCCCTAGTAATTCAAGCGGAATTTAAAAAAGAGAAATTCTTATCTAAGTTAACAATTATTTTCTTTCTTTCTAAATGATCAAATAAATGATTCCTCCTGTACTTTTTTACCATTCTTCCATGTACTCATAAAACAAGGTATTAATCAATATATTGTGCCCACAATATCACAAGTATTTGTTGAAAAGAGAGTAATATTTTTTGTCCTAAAATTATATTAGGGTTTACACATTTGGGCAGTGAAAGTTTATTTATAAACATATCTTCAATCCATGTATCGAACTTTGGGCCAGTGACTCCCAAACTAGTTGGTTTTATGGCACTAGGTGTTAAGACACCCATACAGACTTAATTGCTTGGATCTCAGATAGAAAGTGTCCAAAACATATCTTCAATCCATGTATCGAACTTTGGCCAGTGACTCCTAAACCAGTTGGTTTTACGGCACTAGGTGTTAAGACACCCCTACAGACTTAATTGCTCGGATCTGAGATAAATAGTGTCTGATTCCCTTAAGCTTTCTTTTTAACCCATGTAATGAGCTTTGGGCCAGTAATTCCCAGACCAGTTGGCCTTAGGGTACTAAGTGTTAAGACACTCCTACAGACTTAATTGCTCGAGTTAAAAAGGCTACGAAAACGAACTTAATTCAACCCTTTTTTTTGACATTTTAAAAATTTCACTGCCTATAAGTGTTATCTCCAACAAACTAGAGAACTGATATTACAGAATTTTCACTTACCACCCATGATCATATGTTTACCATATTGTTGATAATATATGTCAGACAAGCATATAAAGTTAAAATTTAATCAATGTTATGGAGAATTAAGAAATTTAAATGATTCAAAAAGAAAGGAACGATAAATAACTTATTACGAATTAAATTTAATCCATGTATCGAACTTTGGGCCAGTGACTCCTAAACCAGTTGGTTTTATGGCACTAGGTGTTAAGACACCCCTACGGACTTAATTGCTCGGATCTGAGATAAATAGTGTCTGATTCCCTTAAGCTTTCTTTTTAACCCCTGTAATGAGCTTTGGGCCAGTAATTCCCAGACCAGTTGGCCTTAGGGTACTAAGTGTTAAGACACTCCTACAGACTTAATTGCTCGAGTTAAAAAGGCTACGAAAACGAACTTAATTCAACCCTTTTTTTTGACATTATAAAAATTTCACTGCCTATAAGTGTTATCTCCAACAAACTAGAGAACTGATATTACAGAATTTTCACTTACCACCCATGATCATATGTTTACCATATTGTTGATAATATCTGTCAGACAAGCATATAAAGTTAAAATTTAATCAATGTTATGGAGAATTAAGAAATTTAAATGATTCAAAAAGAAAGGAACGATAAATAACTTATTACGAATTAAATTGAGATGCGTCTCAGGAGTGAAAACTCCTTACACAACCACCTCTGAACAATAATTCTACTTGGTTTAGAAAACAAACTTGTTGTTATTTTGTGTGTATATATATGGATATATATTCTTACACACAAAATAACAACAAAAAATAAAAAATTTGAAAAAAAACATCAATTAAACATGAAAATTATCTAGTAAACTATCCTCTCTCCCCCCAACCAAAATGAGACATTGTCCCCAATGTTTAAAGAAAGAAAAGTAGAGTTTAGAAGTTATCACCTGGTTATTACGGAATTGACAGTTTACAACTAAAGATTACAGATTAAGATCCAAGTTTACTTTGTGCTTTTTGCCACTTTACCAGACCAGTTCAACTTGGAAAGAATAGGGTCGATTCTTGGTTCATAAGCTAAAAGTTGGTCAATTAAATCATCAACTGTTCTTGCAGTTAGGAAGATATCTCTTACTGGTTTTGAAATAAACTCATTTCTTTTGACATCTTCAAGAAATACAAAAAGAAAATCGAAAAATCCATTAACATTAAACAGCCTAATAGGTTTTTGGTGAATATTCAAGTTTGTCCATAACGTAACAGTGAATATTTCTTCCAACGTTCCGAGCCCACCTGGTAAAGCAATGAAAGCATCAGCATGATTGATCATTTCAGTGAGTCTTTCAGACATACCTGGGATAATACATACTTCTCCATTCGATTTTCCGATGATGTGGCTTTCTGTTAAAGGTTTTGGAATGATCCCCAAAACCTGACTTCCACCTTCTTTTACAGCTTTTGAAATACTCCCCATCAATCTAAGATTTCCACCGCCATATACTAAGTTCATGTTTTGTTTGCCATAGCTCTACCCAATTCTCTTACACCCTCAACAAATTTCGGTTTAGTTCCAAAGCTAGTTCCACAAAACACACAGATATTAGTGAATCGTCATTTTGAAGTTGTCTCCATTTGTGCTATCTCTCTTAGCTAGACATGTTGAAGAAATTGCAATGACAAACTGAATTTATAGATCCTGAAAAGGGTGAGTGAGAAATGCACTAATATCTCCAAAATGACAATTATCAGAAAAATAGATCATGAACAAAAAGGTTAGATACCGTCGGTAAAAAGTAAATCAAAATAGTAATTTAAAGTAAAGGAAATCAATGCAATAATATATACTGGTAGTTGTGATTGTGGCTCACATCTTCCTCTAGTTTTACGTCCAGTAACGGCTTGAACGCCCTCTATGGGTCGGTGATAGGCTTCCCATCCAATTTTCTTATAAATTGGCAAACATGGTCTTTTAAAGTCAAATTCCCGAGACTGTATGGTTGTCTTTCTTTATGAAATTATGTATGTAATCTGAGAATTTCACGATGAACATATCCACTAGGATGCGTTTCAAGAGTTAATGATATATCATCAAAAGGCTCCTTACTCAGTCCATCTCTAATGAATTTTATTTTATCCTCGTGATTATCAGACACCATTCCTAAAGAACGACAATGAGTGTTGCACGTACATCGTGCACACTTGTAACAAACACCCATTTGTTTAGCTCTTCATTTTTTTAGAATATGTGCTTTTCCTGAACCAGACATGTAAAGAATGAATGAGTCAGGTGACTCACATGCCAAACGAACCTTTGCTTCAATTACCCAATGAATATCACTAGGAATACCATGAATCATCAGAATTATCATTCTTTCTGTGCGCGCTTTGTAAATTTTTGTCAGAGCATTTTGGGGAAGTGCAGAAAAATATTTATGGAGTTTTTCAAGAGTTTATTCAATACCTTAGTTTGTAGGGTATCAGTATTTTTAGGAAACTGAAATAACCGACTTTGAGTCACGGAGTACCGTTATTCGCTACTTTACTGGGGTGTGAGATAAAATAAAAGAACAAGAATGCTGCAAGAACTAAGAAAAATAGAAATTACAGAAATATTAAACAGAACATGAAAGAAACTAAATCAATCAAGGTATACTGGATCTGACAGGAAAAAAGTTTCTTGAAATTTTGAGTACTTCAAAAAGGGTTTCAGACGCTGTCCATTTACTTTAAATACATCACCATCCCTAGGATTCTCAATGTCAATAGTCCTGTATGGGTAAACATGTTTCATAATAAATGGGCCACTCCATTTGGATTTTAACTTTCTAGGAAATAAATGAAGATGAGAATTATAAAGCAAAACCTTTTGACCAACTTCAAATATTTTTCATGAAATTCGACTATCTTGAAAGACTTTTGTTTTATCTTTAAGAATTTTTGTATTCTCATATGAATCATTCCTTAACTCTTTAACTTCATTTAGTTGCAATTTACGTTCATGACCAGTATTTTCAAGGTTTGAATAAATGTTTTAATAGCCCAAAATGCTTTATGCTCAAGTTCTACAGGTAAATGACAAGGTTTTCCATAAACAAGACGATAGGGGGACATTCCCAAAGATGTTTTGAAAGCGGTTCGATATGTCCAGAGTACATCAGTTAGTCGAAGAGACCAATCTTTGCGATTTGGGTTAACCATTTTTTCTAGAATTTATTTAATTTCCCTATTCGCTAATTCTACTTGTCTATTTGTTTGGGGGTGATAAGAGGTGGAAACTTTGTGTGTGACTCCATACTTTTTCATTAAGGATTCAAAGGGTCTATTACAAAAGTGTTTACCTTCATCACTTATGATGGCCCGAGGAATTCCAAATCGACTCAACAAGTTTTCTTTTAAAAATTTGATTACAGTTGTGTGATCATTGTTCCGACAAGGAATCACCTTGACCCATTTTGAAACATAGTCGACTGCAACTAAAATATATAAAAATCCAAAGGATGGTGGAATGGGGCCCATGAAATCTATCCCCCAACAATCAAAGATTTCGATGACAAGGATGGGATTTAAAGGTGACCGGTGCTTACACACGCGTATAATGCAAGCGCACGTATCGTTCAAGTAGTATAAAAAGTATCGATCCCACGAGGACTTAATACCTAAGCTATTAATTTTATGAGGTCAAATGATTACTAGTATCTAACAGGTTGATTGATTGATTTGAAATGGTGATGATTCTAAATTTAAAAACAAGTAAATAAAATTACACGAAGGTCGGTTTAAGAAAATTCAATATTAAAAACTATATAGGGTTGTGAATCTTTCTAATATTTTTTAAAAGATGAAGTGGTTATTTAATGTTTGTGTAATAAATCGGTTTACTAACCTGGAACACTAAATTATGCGAAAGCCTCTGTCGATGGTCAGACGCAAATACCCAGTTTAACCCAATTGAACCATATGTCTATGTCAACCAAATTATCTGGATTCATTAAGTTTAAGTTCCAATTATGGCTACCCCCGCCCGACATGTATATGTCTATCCTGTAAGGAAATCTATTAAAGGGTTATCTATCCTCAAGGAAGATCGTGGGCTATTAAGTCTAAGGCTGAAACCTAAAATTCCTTTGTCAAGTTTATTTTAGATTTACCAGATCAATCTTATTAGTGGCCAATTAACAAGTCACATTAAGCTTAAGACTTAATAAGTAAACCTTTTAAATTACCCAAACTATAAAATAACCCCTTATAAAACGCTGATATTAAAAGTCATCACAACCCCAGATAATTAATTTAGTTACAACACATAACTAGGGCTAGTAAAAACTTGAAAGTAAAAGACATAAAGTAAAAATGCTGAAAAGTAATTGCGGTAAAGTAAAAGCTGAAAAATAAATTACAATAAAATAAATGCTAAGGTAAAATGATCAACTTTTACTATTTACTATTTAGATATCTCCTTTAATATAATATATTAACTTGTGATTATTTTACCAACCAGCCATATAGGCGGTAACCTGATTAAGTCAAATTAAGTCCAACCAGCCATAAAGGCGGAACCAAAATTAACCTGCCATATAGGCGGTAAGAAAATTTAATTACCAACCCACTAATCTGGCGGTATCCTTTTTAAGTCAAATTTTAAATAGTGAATATATTATATTTAAGGGAGATTAATCTAAATAGCAACAGTAAAAGAATTACCTTTCACCCTAGCAGGGGAAGTTACCTCCTCATGGTGAATAGTAAAAACTGTAAAAAGTAAAGAAAGTAAATTACTATTATTACAGAACGTAATTAAAATTAATTACAAAACTAAAATTTAAAAGAAACTAGATAGAAAACTCCCTATTTACATCAGAGAAATTAGAGAGGAAGGTACATTTGAAACTGAAACCTCGAGCTCAATTTATAGGCGTGAATAGGCTATGGGCGTCGCGACGCCAAAGGTTATAGCGTCGCGACGCCGGTCTCTTTTGGCGTGGCATACTGAGGGCTTGACACGTAGCAATTCTGGATAAGGAGATAAGGTGACACGTGGCAAGGCGGCTGAGAGCTCAATTATTATGCTGACGTGGCGAAAAGGAGTGTCGGCACCGTAGGATTGTGACACGTGGCACGCTGTGATTGGTTGATGATGACGTAACGATGACATGGCACTTTGACTTGGTCAACATGTGATGTGGATGATGATGTGGCGGTGACGTGGAGTGACACGTGGCACATGTGGTAATAGCGATTGTTGGCACCGTAGGATGATGACACGTGGCACGGCGCACGTTAGCAAAGTCAAACTTCTCAGTTTCTGATATGTGGACCCGACGCACGTTAGGCGTCGCGATGCCAAAGGCTTGCGTGTCGCGATGCGGCCAAATTACCAAAATGCCTTTTTTCCAATTTTCAATGTTTTGGCCCCAAATCACCTCCAGAATGTCCTGAAACTTTATTTATCTACAAAATAAAGCAAAACACATTAAAATATTCACAAAACTCAAGAAACTATACAAAATATTAGGTCAAATAAGTGGGAAATAGTGATAGATTTACCACTCATCAAAAGGCATCATGTTTCTTTTTGAAATAGATCCCAACTTTTGACAATTTTCGCAAGTTTTGCAGAAAGTGTATGTATCTTTAAAAATGGTGGGCCAATAAAATCCACACTGCAAGATTTTTGCAGCGGTTTTCTTAGATAAGAAATGACCTCCACATGCTTCTGAATGACAGCACTGAATAACACCACTTATCTCAATGTCAGGTATGCATCTTCTGAAAATCTGATCTGGGCAGCATTTAAACAGATAAGGATCGTCCAGTAGAATCTTTTGACTTCGGTAAAAAATGTCCTCTTATCATTTGGCTCGAGTCTGGGGGTATCTTTCCTGTTGTAAGAAAATTGACAATATTAGCATACCAAGGCATTGTGTTTACTAAAAATAAAAATTCATCGGGAAAAGAATCATTGATAGGAGTGGTATCGATTAGTGACTCGTTTGTGAGTCTCGATAAGTGATCTGCAACCACGTTCTGTGCCTTTTTTTTATCTTTGATTGTGAGATTGAATTCTTGAAGCAAAAAAATCCACCGAATTGATCTTGGCTTGGCATCCTATTTAGACATCAAATATCTAACAGCAGCATGATCAGAGTAAACAAAAGTTGAAGAACCGATTAAATTGAGCGAAATTTATCCAATGCAAATATTACAGCAAATAGTTCTTTTTCTGTGGTAGTGTAATTCATTTGTGCACTGTTTAAAGTTCTACTTGCGTAATATATTACATGTGTCTTACCTTCCTTTCTCTGTCCTAGAATTGCACCAACTGTATAATCACTAGCATCACACATTAGCTTAAAGGGCAAAGACCAATCAGGGGATTGCATATTCGGAGCAGAAGTCAAAAGATTGATAATTTTTTGGAATGATTTTTGACAATCTTCTTTACATTCAAATGTTGCATCTTTTAATTGGAGGTCACATAAGGGTCTGGATATAGTACTAAAGTCTTTAATAAACCTCATATAAAACCCTGCATGTCCTAAAAAAGAACGAATGTCCCTAACTATTTTTTGTGATGGTAATTTAGAAATGACCTCTATTTTTTCCTTGTCAACCTCAATACCTTTAGACGACACAACGTGTCCTAAAACAATTCCTGAATTTGTCATGAAATGGTATTTTTCCCAATTTATCACAAGTCATTTTTCTTCACATCTTTTCAAAACAATTTCCAGATTAGTCAATCAATTATAAAATGAATTTCCAAAGACAGTTATATAATCCATAAAGACCTCTAAACAGTGTTCAACCATGTCACTAAATATGCTTAACATGCATCGTTGGAATGTTGCAGGTGCATTACAAAGTCCAAAAGGCATTTTCCTAAATGCAAATGTTCCAAAGGGGCATGTGAATGTGGTCTTTTCCTGGTCTTCTAAAGCAATGAGAATCTGATAATAACCTAAGTAACCATCAAGAAAATAATAGTATGGGTGTCCAGTTACTCTTTCTAAAATTTGGTCCAGAAATGGCAAAGGGAAATGATCTTTTCTAGTGGCGTCATTTAATTTTCTATAATCATTGGACATACGCCAACTAGATGAAATACGAGTTTGGATTAATTCCCCTTTATCATTTTTTACAACAGTAATTCTAGACTTTTTGGATACAACCTGTGTAGGACTTACCCACTTACTATCAGAAATAAGGTAGATAATGCATGCATCAAGAAGTTTAAGGACCTCTGTTTTTACTACTTCTTTCATATGATGGTTTAATCTTCTTTGGGGTTGACGATGTGTCCTAGCATTATCTTCTAGATGTATTTGGTTGTACAGATTAATGGATTAATACCTTTTATGTCTTTTAAAGTCCATCCAATTGCCAATTTATGTTATTTCAACACATTTAAAAGTTTACCTTCTTAATCGTTTGTGAGAGAAGAAGAAATTACCACATGGTAAGTTTGATTATCTTCTAGAAATGAATATTTCAATCCTTCTGGCAAAGCTTTTAACTCCAAATTAGGTACTTCTTCATGTTTTCCTTCGTCCAGTGTTCCCAGTTCCTCCAAGTTTTCAATCTTTCCATCGTCTTCCAATACCTATGTAGAGTCAAGTAGAAAATCATTAGTAATATCCGAATTTATTTGTGCACTTGACTCAATAAAATTAGCAGTAAAAAATTCCATAGGATCAGATAAACTCCCCTGAATATGCTCCTCCACAATAGGTTCAATTGATTCTACGCTTTCATTTTCATTATCTTCATCATATGGCTGTTTGCACATGTTAAAAATATTTAGCTCTAATGTCATGTTGCCAAAAGAAAGATTCATGATTCCATTCCTGTAATTAATTAAAGCGTTAGTTGTCGTTAAAAATGGCCAACCATGTATTACAGGGATTGACTTATAACTCTCTGCCACATTTTGTGTTTCTAAAACAATGAAATCCACATGATATACGAATTTATTGATTTGCAATAACACATCTTCCATAATTCCTTTTGATACCTTAACTGATCTATCAGCAAGTAAAAGGGTAGTTGAGGTTAGTTTCATCTCACCGATATTAAGTTGTTGGTAAACCAAAAATGGCAGTAAATTTACACTAGCTCCAATATCAAGCAAAACATGTTCAATGTTTTGTTTTCCAATAATACAAGAAATAGTTGGACAACCAGGGTCTTTGTATTTCAATGCATTATTGGTTGAGAGAATGGAACTTACATGTTCAGTTAGAAAAGCTTTCTTTCTTACCCGATATTTTCTTTTAACGGTGCACAGATCTTTCAAAAATTTGGCATAAGATGGTATCTGTTGGATGGCATCTAACAAATGGATATTGACTTTTACCTATTTGAATATTTCATAAATCTCTGGGGAATGATTCAATTCTTTGTTTTAATGCCTGAGGAAATGGAGGTGCATGAGAAAAACTGTTATTATCGACGACGAGTAAAGACTCATCAACCCCTTCCTTACCCTCTGATTTTGATTTATTCTCAGTTTCGTGAGGTTCAAGAATAGATCTATGGATTTTCTTACCACTGTGAAGAGTAATAACAAATTTTACTTGGTCTAAGTGTTGATTTCGAGAACTACCCTCATGAGGGTTTTGATGACTTTTGGGATTTGACTGAGGTTGTGCAGGAAACTTACCTTTCTCTTTAATGGCCAAAACAGATGTGATTTTATCAAAAGTTTCTTTCAAATTATTCATCATTTGTGCATTTTGGTTATTGATGGTTTCTTGTTTTTCCATGAATGCACTCAAGTTATCTTCAATGGTTTTCCTAGTTGGTGGGACATATGGTGCTTAATTATGGGAATTTCGGAAATTCTGGTGAAACTGGGGAGGTTGTGCTTGGTTATCATTCCTCCAATTGAAGTTTGGATGGTTTCTCCAACCAAAATTATAGGTCTGTGAGTATGTGTTTGAATTTGGTCTATTGAATGTGTTTATGGAACTGACTTGGTCATGGAGACATTCTTTCAAGGCTGGTAAGGACGGGCAAACTTCTGTGACATGTTCATTTGAACTACAAATTTGACATATGACTTCCTGAACTGACTTGACATGATCACTCTTCCTTGTTTCTAAAGCCTCAATTATTTTAGACAGAAATGCATACTTGGCAGCAAGGTCATGGTCTTCCCTGAGGTTAAACATACCTCTACCAGATGGTTGTGGTTTAACAGATGACTCATATGTACCAATTGTATCCCATTGTTGTGTATTCTCTGCTATGTGCTTTAGGTAATCTAGTGCATCTTCAGGATCTTTGTCCCTGAACTCACCATTACACATCATCTCCACTACTTGTCTACCGTGGGGTGTTAAACCCTCATAGAATTGGGCAACTAACCTCCATGTTTCAAACCCATGATGTGGACAAATATTTAACATCTCTTTATACCTCTACCAACATTGGTAAAGTGTTTCCCCCGACTCTTGTGTGAATGTTGTAATTCTTCTCTTAAAGGAATTTGTCATGTGAGGAGGAAAGAACTTTTTAAGAAACTGCTCTTGTAAATCATCTCATTTTCTAATAGATCCTGACCTAGGGTTTTGTAGCCAAATTTTAGCTTTATCCTTTAAAGAAAAGGGAAAAAACTTTAACTGAATTATATTCATGCTACAATTTTGGTATGTGCAAGTGTTACATAATTCTTCGAACTCTCTTAGGTGTTGATAAGGGTTTTCTGATTCTAGACCGTGGAATGTGGGTAAAAGATTGATGACACTTGACTTAAAATTGAAACGTGTTGCTTCTGGTGGAAAAACAATGCAAGATGGTGATCTTGACCTAGTGGGATTCATGAATTGTCTGAGTGTCCTATGGTGATTAGGATCTCCATGCTGAGACTCGTTTTCTTCCTGATTAACTGGGTTTTCAACTTGGGCAGGTGGATTTTCAATTTGGTTTTCAGCCATTCTGACAAATAATGAAGGTGATGAAGACTCTATTTTTAATCTGCCGCTAGAGGTTCGAGACCAGTGTTTCATGCAACTTAAAGACAAACTATATGCAAAAATATGAAATTGCGAGTACAAAACTTAAAAACTAACAAAATAAAATAACAGAATGAAAAGAAAAAATAAAGGAAATACAGATGCAGTGATTTAGATATAAAAATGTCATCTAACCCTTGTTAATTTCGATCTCAATTGAATTTCTCGTTCATTTTTCTCAATGTCTTGAATTATGTTCTCGTGAAGCTTTATGAGAGCATCTCTATACGGGGATGGTTCAAAAAATTTTTTAATGAACAGTAAACACTTTTAAGTTGATTTTTCTGTTTCCTGTAACCAAGAAAAATTAAAAGCTGTCTATATATGGGATTTTCTGGGTTCAGGGTTCATTAAGGATTAATCAGAACAATTTGGATCCACACAAATAAAAGAAAAGAAGAGGAAGATAAGATGCAAAAATTAAATAAAAACAAAATACGAAAAAATAAAGAAAAGAAAAGTAGAGAAAAAAGAAATTAGTAATTATTCTATCTACTAAATAATACTTCCCCGACAACGGCGCCAAAAACTTGACACGCTTGAAAAGTGGTCTTTTACTCCCAAGTATAAGAGTGTCGAAGTAATAAAATAACCCGGTGAGTCCGTGGTCGATCCACAGAGAAGAGATTTAGCAAAATAGAATAATGAACAATGCGGAAAAGAAAAGTTTGAATTGTTGAAGTAGTTGGGGACTTTTAGATTGAATTACAATAAGAGAATGAAATGTTGGAGTTAGGGGATCCACTTTTAGTCTTTTAAACATTTAGAAACCTCGATTTATTATAATCTACAGATTGAAATTATTACCCACTTAAATTATTACAGGAATTAATTATGCCAATAAAAAGAACCAGCCATAAAGGCGGTAATCATTTCTGTCAATAATTAGTCCTACCAATGTACTAAGAATGCCAAAAACATAAAACCAGCCATAAACGCGGTAGAAAGATAAAACCAGCCAAAAAGGCGGTGAAAAGATAAAACCAGCCATAAAGGCGGTAGACAGATAAAATCAGCCATAAAGGCGGTAGGGAGATTGTCAATAATTAATCTAGAATTAAATCAAGTTTTAATCATGAGATTTCAATTTATTTATTATAATAGATGCGAGTTTAATCTATGTTTTCATTATAAAAGTTTCACCCTTACCCTAGCATAAAAGAAATTAGCTACTCATTTTGTAATAAAACATATTTGTACTTTTATTATTGAAAGAAAAATACATTACAAAAAGCTTTTAAGTAAATAAACAAACAAGACACTATCTCTCCAAGATTTACAGAGGAATCATGAAAGAAAATATGAAAATTTATGATGTCGGACGCTCATATTTATAGGCAATTTTTTTCAAGCGTCGCGACGCCCATTTTCCTCTTGCGTCGCGACACGCGTGCATGTTGGGACACATGTCAGATAATGGTAAATCCATGTTGGGGACACGCGGTGGTGAGTCGGCGGTGTCTTTGTTTCATTAGGCGCGTTGCGACGTGCCACAGGCTCCACGCGTCGCTACGCGAGGTGTGATATGATGGGGACATGTGTTAAAGGAAGGCACGTCGCGACGTGCCGTAAATTCTGTGTCGCGACGCAGGTGTTGATTTCTGATTTTTGCCCCTTTTCAGTCTGGTTTGTCCTGTCGAGCTTCCGAACAGTATTTTACCTGATAAATAAAATAAAATAACACAGTAAAAACACTTAAATGCATGACATAAAATAATATTTCACAATTATGTCAATTTAGAGAGATTAGTGAAACTATAAGTGTAAAATGATTAACTTATCGTATAATAAATATGCACTTTTTAGTGTTCATCACTTAAGTGATAAGATCTCATAAAATATTGTTCTAAGTTATTTACTTAACCGAAATTTTTCTTAATATTTATCTCTTCGTCAATGACACTACTAGTCGTATTGAAATATGTAACAACTGTTTATATAGAACAAGTAACTATCCAATAGTCGCAAGTTCTGATTTCAAATATAAAAAACAATCATTAAACATTATTTCAAATAACTAGACAGGAGATCTGGTATCCAATACTTATAGTTGTCGTATTGTGAGAATCGATATACTCTACATGCAACTATACACCTCACATTTCTTTAGCTTTATAATTTGCTTTCAACTATTTACAACAATTGCAAATAATTGATTAGCAAAGTGTGTCAGACACATTACCTCTAAAGGTCACTAAAGGCAAGAAACGTCATTATCATATAAACAAATACCTAACGGGATTTTCTTAATGCCAATCAAGAATCTCGAGACATGAACAAATTCACGTCAATTCTTACCGCAAAATAAATTATTCTCTCTACAAAATCATATCCTAAAATGGATATATATTTAGATTACCTATCGTGACTTAGTAACTAAGTCGCTTCCATCTTGATTTTTCAAGAAAATTGGAACGACAGTTCCCGATGGTTTAGACTAATCTAATAATATCCAAGCATACTCTTAATCTAGAACCTATTCTAGAAATCTGTAACCATAAGTGAAGTCAGAAAACATATATATATATATATATATATATATATATATATATATATATTATATAATATGCATGCAGTGGATTAAAAGTTTAATTCTATCAACACTATAGAATAAGGAAAACATAAGTGGCAATTTTCATAATATTACACATTGCTTTAGTTATGGATTTTAACCTAGCAGTGCCTCTCACTACTTTACATAATACCGTAATCCCCAACGGAAAATGAGAATTCAATAATTAAATTGTATTCCATAATGGGAAGTAGACCCCGTGAATATATTTCGACTCACAGCTTTGGTACGTTCTCGCCTACGTATATTCACATGTAGACAACTCATGGTCAATCACACTCACTGTAACTCATGATTTTGGTCCTGAGCGTTTCTCATTGTGATAGCTTTGGCACATTCATAGGAGGCGTATCAAGGCTTCACTTGTCAGTGACAAACTCAAGTTATCGATGTAGTATTGACAGCTTTGGCACGTTCAGGATTTCCACTTTTACTTGAATTTGTCTCTTATCATATAAGTTCTACCGGTGAAAATGAACTACCATCAGCCATAACTGCACAGCTTTGGCACGATGCAGTTACAACATCAAGAAAACATTCGCATTCGTACTGACAAGGCGGACCAAGAAATAAGTATTCCTAATACTAGTCACTTTAATGCCTTATTTAACGGGGATTTTCCTATTGTCAAACAATTCGAAATTAATCAAATTGATTTCACATGCATGTGGAAATTATAAAATTGAATTAAATATCATATATCAAGCATGAGAAATGCAATGGATGTAGGATCAGACTCGCTCTGATACCAATTTTGTTGGGGTTTTCTCAAAGGCACGGGCGGAAGTGCGGTTCGAACGAAATCATAACTTTAAAACTTACTGAAAAAATTATTCAATATCCCATATGATTAATTAATTCATATTTCACCTAAACATATTTATTCGATATCAAATAATGACATAAGTAATTTAGAAAATATCGCGTAACTCTTACGAAAATATTTTCCCGCAAAATGACATAAAACGCGTTTTTACCCGAACCGACCAACCACTACACATGAGGGCTGCCCAAGTCAGCCCCAATAGTACTTGGACAGTTCATGGGCTATCCAAACAGTGAAAAATTCGCTGTTTGGATAGTTGACACCTGGTAAGCCCGAAACTCACCCGGTAACGCCGTTTTTCACCGTTTTCGTATATTTTCACTCCGAAACACTTTCCGACAATTATTCCAATGCTCAATACACATCCAATATATTTAAATAACATATTTTTCATCACCAAAATTTCATAATTTCTAGATCTTGTCTGGGTGCCAAAAATATCATTTTTCATGCTTTAAATCCAATTTTCTCAACATTAATCATATTAATATTTACACCAATCAAAGCCACCACCTATGAAGAACTCAAGAATAATTATAGGAGTTATAAGAGTGGTCATAACAATCTAGAATAGCAACAAGTCATCAAATAACAAAATTGAACTAATATTACACTAATATTATTCAATCTAACTTCACACATACATCTAGTCTCCAAATCCATCCTCCAAATAAAAAGGCCCCAAAATCCAAGAAATAAAGAAATCCTAGAACTATTCTAGATACTCAAGAACAAGAAATAAACTTCTAAGCTTAAGAATATTAAAGATTACCTCAAAATCTTTTAATTTCCTTAAGTTTTCTTCTTGATTTGATCAGTTTCTCTCAAGAAATATTTTGGGGAGCTTTCTAAGGAGAAGATTTCGACCCTGGAGGTGTTATCAAAGATGAAAAATGATTTTTCACTTTATACACATGACTTAACCTAACTTTGGGACAATTTGGTTATTTTGGTTCATTTAATTAAAACCCAAGGTTAATTGTTCAATTTGAACACTTAAAGCTTAAAAAGCATGCCATTTGTTACCAATAATAAATAAACATATGTAATAATAAATATTACAAATGGATATTAATCTAATTAAATATAAAGTTAAAATAGACAAATTCAAATTGAATACTTCAACCTGAAAGTTTAATATTATTAGTAACCAATAATAATTCAACATATTACATAACAATTATGTAATATATATATTATTTAATTATCTAAATATTTAACATTTAAATATCTAAATAATTAATTAATATAATAATAATTATTATATATGTTTTTTTATTTACACTAAATAACAAAATATATATATTAATGACATGTGTCAAAATCTCATTTTACAAATAATTAATATGTATCAAATCAAATTTTATATCAAATATAAATATATATTAATTATTAATTGACCAAAATCCTCTAATGCATGTATTTTTGTTTAACCGTTAAACGATTCGAATTAACTTATTTAATCCGGTAAAATATTATGAATAATCTGTATTATCCATAATGTGTTGCCCAAGTGCTCAACGAGTACACTTCATATTGTGAGACTTTATAAGTTTAGGTTTATTCGTCACTGAATCCAATTTCGTGTCTATAATTCACCCACTCGTAAATTATGACGACCACAGATAATCTCGCTAAACTATGCAAGTCGAAGTCATTGCATACGTATAATCCCTCTGTCACAGGCTATCAATATTTTACTGGGGATATAGATCGGAACGTCAAATCCTTAAGGTATAATACAGTCGACTTTCAAATATATGATATCTAAATAATACTCGGAACTCGCTTCCAAAGTATACCACGACCATGGATTTACTAGATCGTAAACACGTACAAGATACCTATGCCCCGTACACGGGACTGACAAATTCTGTCTGATACTCACAAGATATCATGAGCATCAGTCCACACCCAATGAGCAGGCGGAGGTCTGATCTAAATAGATCGGTGATGTGACAGCCATCAAAGTGTGGAGGATGTCTCATATATCCACAGTGGTATCGCAAGTCGAAGGACCACTATGCTACTTGACTTGGAAGATTCATATTGACGTTGCTGTACTATTTATTAGGAAATTTTCGGTGAGTCATTCAGTGTTTATCAAATAAATACCTACATATCTATATGAGTCTCCCAAAATTCATGGTTCATTAGGATAAAC
Source organism: Zanthoxylum bungeanum (assembly GCA_019454045.1). Lineage (NCBI taxonomy): Eukaryota > Viridiplantae > Streptophyta > Magnoliopsida > Sapindales > Rutaceae > Zanthoxylum > Zanthoxylum bungeanum. The sequence goes on along the minus strand of SKCR01032098.1, from coordinate 101,859 downwards.
CATCAGACTAAGTCTCGATATACGACATATACTAGTCTCAGTGGATTTTACTAACCGACCCGTGTCAGTAAATCTTGACCTGGAACTTTATTTGAGAATATACAACTTATAGTGACGCTTTCCAATGTCAATTACAAACTATATTATAACTGCGCACTATATTTTAAATCATGGGATCTTTGTCTAATATATACATATCACTAAATCAGATTTAGTTTCAATCTAATCATAATTAGATCGAATAAGTATATAAAAATAAGAGGTGCTACCATTAAGTAAGTAATATTATGGAAAAAGAAATTGTTGGTATTCATGAATCGGGCATAAATACGATCCGGATAGGCGCTCTGAACACCAACTCTAATAATGTAAAATTAATTTACATCCATTAGAGATATCTAGAACAATTGTTCATATGGCTTTGCATCAAATATCTCGCCATTCCCAACTATAAGCTGGATCTCCCCTTTATTCAGCCTTTTTTTAACCCTCATGACCTACATAGAGTCATAAATATGAGTTGAACTGTCGGTGTCTAATACCCATCCACTGTTTACATCTAAGGCTAATGGGATATCAATTATAGGAAAAATACAAAGCGTGCTTGGGGGTCATACTTTTCCTTTCAGCTCTAGACAATACTTCTTCCAGTGTCCAGACTTCTTGCAAGGTAGATAAACATCACGAGCTACATGCGATCTTGCAGTTTTGTAAATCTTGGAGTTCTTCTTCGTTATCTTCATTTTTCTCATTTTAATCTTCTTGGACTTCATAGAAGTCTTTGAAGAACTTACTCCGCCATGGAGGTGTTGGAGTTGGTGCTTGGAGCGCCAATCCGAATAATATATTGTACATTATATTTTATTATTTACTAATAAAATAACTACATTTTCATTTCAAACCTTATTAATGGTAATGTCGTTATGCATATTAGATTGATGTATAAATATACAGAGAATGACATCGACCTTAGAATAGTCATGTAGTAATACTGGACACTGGGTGGTTCGACATTGGGATAACATACTATTATAAAATATTCTTAAAGTAAATATTCATAGTCGTTGATTTTGGAATACGGTCAAATTCCTATAACCTAGAAGACTAGTACATGTCGTATATTGGAATTGGAGTTCCAATGGTTTAGCCCGATGTAATATGAGCAATGGAAGCTTGTATAGACATGTGGGTATTCGTTAGAGCGATTACTGAATGACTCACGGTGATTCCTAAAAGTTGGAAATACACACCACCGTCAATAGGAATCTCCTCGAGTCGAGTAGCATATGTGATCCTTTGACTATATGATAGTATTGATTTTGTGTGAGATCCTCCACACTTAGATGCCATGTATGTCAGAAATCTTTCATGGTATGACCTTTAAATGTTCGTTGGGTATAGACCAATGCACTCGATAATCAAGTGCGTATCAAGATAGGATCCGTCGGCCCATATGTATACCATAAGAGGTTTAGGTATCCATGTGAGTAAGTCACTATTTTTAAGACTTTGTCCAAAGCCAATCACCTAGGGTGGATCGCATAAATCAGAAATGATTTATGATTAGTTGTAATGAATCGTGGACATGAGATGTGCGCCTCGGAAACTTAACGATGTAATCTATGTTTCCTAAGCACAACTCGGATAGCCTACGACGGAGGGATTGCTAAATATATGTGATGACCTCGACTTGTATAGTTCAGAAAGGTTGTTCGTGTTCTTCGCAAATTCGGAGGTGGTCGAATTGCGTATATATAAGCTAGGCTTATATGACGAACGTGTCTGGACTTAGAGAGTCTCACAATATAAAGCGTACTCATTTAGCACTTGGATAGCCGATAATTTTTGATAATAAATAATATTTGATATTATAATTATCAACTAAAATAATTAAGTGTTATTGGATAACATTGATTATTTACTTTGACCCAATTGGATTAATTGGATTAATCCAAATTCACACAAGGGCTTTGTTGTAATTTCATAAATATCTCTACCATTGGAGGGTATTTTGACAATTACAAATATGTAATAATGAGTGTATTTGTCTTGATTTAATTGGATTAAATCAAAATGGTAGACATTTAACTAATCCATTAATTAAACTTTGTCTTAATTTAATTGGATTAAATCAAAGTGGTAGACAAATGTGATTAGTCACACCTAATTATACATATTTGGGAAAATTAGATTAAGCCCACCTAAAAGTTGATCAAGACTTTTATGAATTAAAAATTGCATAAGTTTTGCTATAAAAGGCAAACTTGAGCAAGTTTTTAATTAAGCTTGAGCTTAAGAAAGTTAAGCTTGTGAAAGCTAAAACAAGCAAGATTTAGAAATATTTGCCTAATTAAAAGAAGTGATTAGAGAAGCTTTGGAAGTTGTTAGCATTGGAATCAAGATTGGATATTGGAATGAAGCTTGTTAGGTAAGTTTGATCTTCTCTAAAGCTATGTTTTTCATTAGTGCGTTAGCATTAGTGAAACATATAGTGATGTATTATGTATTAGATACATAATAATATAGCTTGATATTGAAATTAGGCTAATGAATTGTGTATGGATGCTTTGGAAGAATAAACACAATATGTTTTGATTGGGTCAATATGTTTATGTTGGACATAAACATAAAATTAGAGTTTGAAACTCTATCTAATAGCTTGGAGTTATGGCTATCATTCTAGAATCACTTGACCACCTTTGGGTGACCTAGAATTGTTCATGAGTCATTTCATTGTGGGATTCTATTTTGGTTTGTATTTTGATTCAAAGAAATACATATATATATATATATATATATTTAGAATATATATGTTTATTTTATAACATGTATTGATGTTGGTTTCGAAATTAAAATTATTTTGCGTAATTTTAAAAGGTATTTAATGTTTTTAAAATTAAAAAATAATAATAATAATTTTACTTCAGCGCACAGCAGTACAACTACTATGAGCATGATGCGTTGCAACGTAACGCAATAAGCTGCGCATGCATGCGTAGTATGTGCAAGCAGCTTGCGCGTTAGGTGCGCATAACCTGGTTTTTCCCATTTTTATTTTTCTGGACTTCGTTTTATCCCCGGTTTTTTCCTAAACACTCATAATGGAATATGATATTTCATTAAAATATTTAAATATACACCTATGTTTGATATCCATGGGTTAAACCCACTTCCGCTGCGCGGGGTATCGATCCAACCTTAAAGGTCCCACATCCGTCCTAACAGGAGGTATAAGGTGGGACTCTCTTTCTTCAAATCATACTCCCCCGTGCATAACATGTTATGAAGTTCTTCATAACTGAATTGAATCGAATGCATATGAATATTTAACACAAAACCAACGTAAGTATCGGGCAAAGAAGATATAATCAAATTTCAACCTAGCCTTTCATCAATGACAATACCCTATCATTCTAAATAGTGAATCTTGTCAATCATGTTCAAAACATGAATTCTAACTGCTCTTTCATCCTTGAGCGTAGCATGAAATAATTCCTTAAACCTTCGATATATTATAATTTCTTGATTTGCTTCCAACAACACCTTGAGTGTTCTCATAATGCTCTAAACATCGGGTACTTTTATGTACCATTTGATCAAATATGGAAACATCTACCCTAAAATATATGATTTCAATCTTAGGTTATCATCCTTCCATTTTTCAAAAGTCTACCACTCTTCGAAAGTGGAAGCGGGATCGATATCAATGGGCAAATGATTGAGCCTCACATAATTCAATTTTTCTGACTCCAAGACAAGACATATGTTCATTTCACACTCAAAGTAGTTCTCGGCTCCTTTCAGTTTATTAGAATCCAAAAGTCGTGCTAATGGATTTGCGACAGCCATCTACAAGACAACAATTAAACACTAGCATAATATTTTTATTTTAATATAAAAAATACTAATATGATTATGGATTTTAAATCTATTAGTGTACTCCCACTATTTTATGTAATTCCGTAATATCCCTTAACGGAAAAATTGAAATTTGATAATCAAATTTCATAGCAGGAAGAAATCCCATGACATTTACTCCAGCTTCACAATAATGACGGTCTTGGCCTTCATAAACTCATTAGGTAACCTCAAAGGCAAATCTCATCCATGTGACTCATAAGTTTGGTCCTGAACTATTTCTTATCCTCACAGTATTGGATTAAGATGTGTTTCATGTGTATACTTGTCAATGTGCACTAATGAGCTTCGTAAATACACCCTTACATTAATTATTGGTATTAGGTGACTACGTCAATTCATCACGCTACATCTAATATTTTATCCGGAGCGACCTAAGTTCTGACCACTTATACCCTCACAATAATGACAGTATTGGACATAAGTAATAAGAACTCATTCATCTCCATATTGACAAGATGGGCCATCCAATAATGCTTCAACATTATTAATACTATTACTTAAAAGTAATCACCTAATCATGAGAGATTTATGGCAATTAAGTCATTAACATGTTTGGGTCAAAATAAAAATTTTAATTTAAAACTTGCGATGCATATCCAATATGACTTATGAAAATAAATTTAAAATTACATAGGCATATATTCAAATACATGTCAAACATGCAATATTTTTTGTATGGTTAAGACCTGCTCTGATACCGTTATGTTGGGATGGTTGTGGAACCCCTACGGTCGGATTAATGGCCCGCGGAGTGGAAGTATGTCTAAGCCATGGATATCAAGCATGTGTGTATTTTTAATTTAATGGAATATTGTATTCCATTACGAGTGCATAGGGAAAAACCAAGGATGAATCAGAGTCCGAAAAACCCAAATGGGAGAAAAACTTGAACTTGCACCCGTGGTGTGCATCTAGCACACGCTTGCACCTGCACTACATGCAGCGCATGCAATGCAATCTTTATTTATTGTAATTGTTTTTTTATAATTGATAGCTAATTCATTTCATCAGCTCTCTGGAAACAGAGAGCTGATGGAAATAGGGTGTTTTACCCTAATTGTTTCTAATCATCCCTAAATACTTAAAAATACCCAAAATTTAATTTTAACATAAAAATCAACATCAACACATGTTATAGAACAAACATACATATATTCTAAGTACATATATGCATTTATTTGAATAAAAAACAAACCAAATTATAATCCCATAAAAAAGTAACTCAAGAACAATTCTATATCACTTAAAGGTAGTCAAGTGATATTAGAATGGTAGGTTTAACTCCAAGCTTTTATTTAGAGTTCCAAACTCTAATTTTGTGTTCATTTCCTACATATACATATTTGACCCAATTACAAGCATATTGTGTTTATGCTTCTGAAGCATCCATACACAATTTATTAACCTAATTTCAATTTCAAGCTATATTATTTGTATCAAATACAAATAATATATCTTATTAAAGAAGATCAAACTTACCTAGTAAGCTTGAATTCAAGATCCAATCTTCTTCTGCTTGTTGAAAATGTAGAGAACTTCCAAATCTTCTCTCACAAATAATTTCTTTATGTTAATTTTTCTTATGCTTGCTAGCTTGCTTAATTAAAAACTGGCTCAAGCTTGCATTTTATAGTGAAGCTTATGTAATTTTTAATTAATAAAAGTTCTAATAAACTTTTATGTGGGTTTAATCCAATTTGTTTAAATATATATAGTTAGGTGTGACTAATCATCTTTTTCTAAAATTTTGATATAATCCAATTAAATCTAGATAATGTTTAACCAATTGATTAGTTCATTATCTACCACTTTAATTTAATCCAATTAAATCAAGTCAAATACACCTATTATTACATATTTTATAACTACCAAAATATCCTACAATGGTAGAGATATTTATGAAAATACAACAAAGCCCTTGTGCATTTATTTATTAAATAAATTTGGATTAATTCAACTGAGTCAAAGTAAATAATTAATGTTATCTAATAACACTTAATTATTTTAATTGATAATTATAATATCAAATATTATTTATTATCAAATATTATTGGCTACCCAAGTGCTCAATGAGTACATTTCATATTGGGGGACTCTCTAAGTCTAGACACGTTCGTCATATAAGCATAGCTTATATGTACGCAATTCGACCACCTCCAAATTTGCAAAGACAATGAATGACCTTTCTGAACTATACAAGTCGAGGTCATCACATATGTTTAACAATCCATCCGTCATAGGCTATTCGAGTCGTGCTTAGGAAACATAGATTGCAACGTCAAGTTTCCTAGGCGCATACCTCATATTGTCGACATGTCTATGATTCTTGATAAATAATAGAACACCATTCAGATATATATCTGATCAACCCTAGGTGATCGACTTTGGCCAAAGTCTTAAGAATCATGAGTTACTTACATAGATACCTTAACCCCTTATGGTACACATACGGGTCAATAGATCCTATCTTAATACACACTTGATTAATGAATGCATCGATCCACACCTAACGAACATCTAGCGGTCAGACCATGAAAGGTCTCTGACATACATGGCGTCAAAGTGTGGAGGATCATCACACACAAAATCAATGCTATCATATAGTCAAAGGATCACATATGCTACTCTTCTTGAGGAGATTATTATTGACGGTGGAATGTACTTCCAACTATTATGAATCACATGTGAGTCATTCAGTATTCAATCCAACAAATTCCCACATATTTATATGAGCTTCCATTGCACATGGTACTTTGGGTTAAACCATCGAAACTCCAATTCTAATATATGACATATGCTAGTCTTCTAAGTTATATGAATTCAATCGTATTCCAAAACCAACTATTAGGAATGTTTACTTTAAGAATAATTTATAAAAGTAATACTATCCCAATGTCGGATCATCCATTGTCCAGTATTACTACATGACTATTCTAAGGTCAATGTCATTCTCAGCATATATATCAAAATAATATGTATTATGACATAATAATTACCATTAACAAGGGTTGAAATGAAAATGTATTTATTTTATTAATAAATGATAAAAGAGAATGTACAATATATTATTCGGATTGGTGCTCCAAGCACAAACTCTAATTGTATGGGAGTTTCAAAAATCCCCATACAACCCTAATAGAAAATGCCAATAAAAAAACCTAAAACAACAAAACAAAAAAAAGTAAATTACCTGAGAGATGGAGAATGTGTAGGCGAAAGAGGGAGAGTTTGCGGGCAGAGGGTGATATGCGTGTGGTTATTATGGTGCTGTTTATAAAGAACATTTAGTGTCATAAAATCGAGCGATGTTAAAACTCGACATTAGCGATGCTACTTACTAGTGACACAAATGTTTTACTTTTAGCATCGCCATATCGACATGGTGACGCCAAATATTGAAATTAAAAATTTTAAATATTTAATTTCCCTCCATTTTGTGTGTGTGAGTGTATGGGAGAGAGAGTGTGTGTGTGTGTATTAAATATTATATAACAACATTTTCAATTTTATATATAATGTACAAATAGCATAATCACTATTAAATGTCAGCTTGATTTCATCGTCCAACATAAACCCGTCTTCAACTACATCTACTTCTTGGTCGTCATCTTTTTCTTTATCATCGTTATCCAAGCTTTCGATGACCCCAATAACATTAATGTCATCTCGTGTTAGCTCAATACTGACAATATCATTCTGGACAATATTTGGCAACTTAAAAGTTTGCTCGACATTGTCGCCATGCTCAACATTCTCTTCGAAATGATCATCAATGCATTTTATTTCTCTTAAATATCCCAAATATCTATTGGATTTAATTTTTCCATGACTTTCCATCCATTCCCATATTTTGGGTCATTAAGATACATGACATGACGTGCTTGATGACAGAAAATATATGGATCATCTTTATACCCAGCACGTTGAACATTGATCGATGTTAAATGGTGATGGATATGAATTCTCCTATTTATAGGATCAGTGTAAAATGACTTGCATGCGAACAACACAATCAGACGGCCATTAAATAATTTACTTCTTCTTCATGGATGATTAAGGCCTAAGAATCTTCTATGGCCCGTATATCCAATCTTTTTCAGTAAATATTGTGGAGATGTATCACCCGCATAGATTAGATATGCCATGTAACCCTTACTACTCCACCTAGATATAGTTAATAGTCCAAATTTGAAAATACTGCCCAATAACTACATCATAGTTAGTTACACTAATATTCCATAATTTATGTAACTCTCAATCAACGACCTCAAGTAAACATCAATATCTTTACCGGGGGAACGTGGACTCGATATAATTAATGACAGGAACATGAAAGGGTTTTTCATATACTTCCACGATGGTAAATTATAAGGTATAATTACCACATGCCACATGTTAAGAATGCCCTCATCACCAACTCTCTTATTATGATTCCATCTCATGTCAGATGTGATGTGACATGACATAAACAATCTTTATAGTCTAGGTGTCAATGGAAAATAACGCAGCACTTTCTGAGGCACTTTCTTCCCAGTACCACGAATCTTATGTTGGACAATTATGACCCATAGCGTCACTATTTGTACAGATCATGGTGTTGTTGTACAAATTAACTATGTGACAAGGAGATTGCACTCTTATCATTTGTGATTAGATCACCTAGATGTATAAATGATAGGAGGTCCTTATGATTAGTTCCTGGATTGAGATGATATGAGACAGTATCAGTCCAAAAAGGATTAATCATTAAATATCCCTAGTCGTAGTATTATCGAGACTGGACATCGATAATGCGGAATAGACTAGTATTACACTTGTGCGTGTTATATGAGATCATAATGGCATAGTTCTCATATATTTGGGTATAGGATACTCATGCAAGTGTAATAGGAGGTTGTGTTTTACCGATGGTACGGAAAATAGCTTCGCTCTGGATAGACCCCTCGGAATTCCATTGGTGGTATGACTATATGTCTATGGAAGTCCGAAATCAGGGTAGTTGTATTTGGTCTTAACCTGAGACTTGCACCGCTAATGCTTGCGACAATCGATATGCTTTAGTTTTGGTCGTCCAGGGCTTTAACCGGTTCTGTGTACGCCTCTGCTGGGTATATTGAGAATCGTAGTGTATTGGGTGTGATGTCAAGACGGAAGTATCACTCCAGTCATAGTGGAGATGATGTCACGTAGGATACGGTACTAGTACTCTTAAGTACTGCAGTCATCGGGATATTATGACTAGGTCATGTATATCCGATTATAGAGACTAGTTACCAGACATCCGACATGTGCTTCGTACGGGGCAGACACAGTTCCAGCCCCAGGCCTAGCACGTGACATTCGATACTGGATCGCTATACGCAATACTACGTATACTATGCCTGACATAGATTATATATTCCAGTAAGAATATTTATGGAGAATTGGGTAGGCACGGTGCTTTGCTAGAAGCCAACCATGTCTTGTAAATCGGTGAGCACGTGGTACGAGGTACGCACGTATTCGGATAATCCGATGACCGTATTTACTGCCAACATATCCAGGGATCTCTTGGGTCGCTTCCCAAAGATTCACCAATGATAGTTGATTTAAATTAGAATTAATCTGGGATTAATTAAGAGAGAGAAAATTAATCTGGGATTAATTGAGGCTTTATTTAATCTGGATTAAATGTGTTCGGAAGAGAGAGAACGCGATTAATTTGGAATTAATCGGTAAAATAAATTTAATAGTTAATTTGATTTTTTCTATTTAATTTATTTGTATAGGCTAATATTAATATATCGGATATATTAATATGAATTGGATTTCATTACGAAATTAAAGTCGGACTTTAATACGAACGAACAAATTAATTTAGAATTAATTCAAAGACGACGTTCGTAATATATTTACGAGGCATCGTTATTTAATTAATTAAATTAGATTTAATTATTTAATGACGAGAGTTTGTTTAATCAGATTAAACGGATCCGGGCCGCGGTAAATGTTCGTAGAGACATTTGAATTTTGAATTCAAATGTGGGGCCCATATTAAATGTGGTAGTTGGGAGAGTGGTTGGCATTTATGCCATACCATCCACTTTCCAACCACCTTGGAATGGTTTTGGCAAAACCATTTACCCAACCACCTTGTTTAGGTGAAAATGGTAAATTGGCTTTTACCAAAACCCTTCTCTCTCTCTTATTTGTGTAGAGAACACACTTGGAACAAAATGAAACCCTAATACACTCTAGAATGGGCGTGAACTTGCTTAATCTTTCTCTTTGATTTTGTTGCAAAATCAACAAAGCTAGAACTTCATGGAATCAACTAAGGTGATAGGGAAACAACTCAAAGCATGGAATCAACACAAAGGAAGGATCTTGCAGTTCTTCTTCTCAAAATTTTAAAAAGCTCAAATCCATTCAATGTAAGTAATTCCGCAACTTCTTTTGAATTTATGAACACCTTTACATGCTTATTAGATCCTTGGCATGTTCTAGGAACACTAACATCTTATACCAATTTTCTCAATATATTGGATAATTCTCAAGGAATTCATACTCTGCACGAAATAATACCCTATAATACTTACAAGCGTGTATCGATTCATAGCCCAATCCAAAATCACGTAAATTTTTTTGCCTCATAATATCATTTTGGCTATTTTGTCCCGGCTGGTAACATCTGCCCAAGTAACTCTAACATCATATCAATATTTTTATTGGTCATTCCATTACTTACTTTAATGTGGAGTAGCTTGACAATAAAGTTCAAATTCGACATGCCAACACCATCAAATGATATATTTTTAGCTTCTTCAAGAAACTGACTAAATATTTTATCTCTATCATTTTCCTCTGGATGTGATGTTTCTCCACCAAATATTGAACCCTGCAAGTCATGCAAAGTAGCAATCACATTATCATCATTTTCTTGACGATGTTCGTGATAACCAGTACTAGCTTCTGAATGGGTATACTGGGAGATATAGTTGTAATTTTCTCTATGGTAAACCTACGTCAGATAGGTCACTGAAATTCCTGTAAAGTGGTCAAGTGATCCATAACTTTGCTCAAATGCTTCATTCTCCTACTCAAACAGTTATTACATTGACAATATACACGACCTTCCTCATCAACAACTCGTTTTGCTGCTTTCATAAATTCTTCCACTCTTTCATGGTATTTGATACTCAATCTACTGGGCATACTCATCCAACTTCTATCCATATCAACAAAAATATCTACAAATTTAAAAAATAATAAACTCATAAACTAAAATACATACCTTAATTAATTAGCTAAATTCATAAACTAAAATATTTACTCAAAAATACATAATGGGTATTTTTTTACTACAATAATAGTGATACATTAGAGAAAATAGATACCTTAATTAGCTTAATGTTGGATTATGGTTGAAAATTATGAAAATGTATATTCTTTTACGTGGATATTGAAGGAAAATAAATAAGAAAAATGAATATAAAATATAAGAAGAGGTGTACGTTGCTGGTGTTTTTAGACTTTTTAGTATTACCGGTGTCAATAACGACGCTAAATGTATGGCATATAGTGTCGCAATATATATTAGACGCTAAATAGTATAACATTTAGCGCCGGGAGTATATATTGCGATACTGAAAATTGTGACATTTAACATCACAACTTATATTCGAGGCTAAAGGTTGATATTTAGCATCGAAAACTTTATCGCGATTGATAATTATAATATCAAATATTAATTAATATCAAATAATTAATGTTATTCAATAATACTTAATTACTTTGATTGATAATTATAATATCAAATATTATTTATTATCAAACATAATCGGCTACCCAAGTGCTCAACCAGTACAGTTCATATTGGGAGACTCTCTAAGTTCATATATGTTTGTTATATAAGCCTAGCTCATATGTACGCAATTCGGCTATCTCTCAAATTCCGAAGAACACGAATGACCTTTTTGAACTATACAAGTCGAGGTCATCACATATGTTTATCAATCCCTCTATCATATGATATCTGAGTTATACTTAGGAAACATGGATAACAACATCAAGTTTCCAAGGCGCACATCTCATATTTTCGACATGTCCATGATTTCGGCCTAGCCTTTCATCTATCATAATTCCTTGTTGTTCCAAATACTGGATCCGGTTAATCATGTTCAAAACATGAATGTTAATCCCTCATTCATCCTTGAGCGTAACATGTAATAGTTCATTGAACCTCCGATATATCTGAATTTCTTGATTTGCTGCGAACAACTCTTTGAGTGTTCTCATAATTCTCCTAGCATCGGGTACTTCTATGTACTGTCTGAGCAAATCCGGAACCATCGATCCTAAAATGTAGGATTTAACCCTCAGGTTATCATCCTTCTATTTTTGAAATGTCTGTCATTTTTTAAGAGTTGAATCAGGATCAATTTCAGTGGCAATGAATTGAGCATCACATAGCTCAATCGCTATAACTCCAAGACAATGCAGATGTTTATTTCACACTATCAACTCATTTCAATTTATTAGAATCCAAAAAATGTGCTAATGGATTTACGAAAGCCATCTTTAAAACAATAATAAACAATATTTTCATATCAATATAAAACACTAATACGATATGGATTTTAAATCTATTAGTGCCATCCCACTACTTTACATAATTCTGTAATCTTCCTAAATGGAAAAAATAGAAAATCAAATTTTATAGCGAGAAGTGGATCCAATGACATTTACTCTAGTCTCATAATAATGACGACACTAGCCTTCATAAATTCATTAGGTAGACCTTATCGGTCAATCACATCTATGTGACTCCTAAATTTGGTCCTGAATAATTTCTTATCACAATAATGATGGTATTGGATTAAGATGTATTATAGGTGTATCCTTGTCAATATGCCCTAATGAGCTTCATAAATACACCCTCACAATAATAATGGTATTGTGTGATTACATCAACTCATCACACTACATCAAATATTTTACCGGAGCTATCTAAGTTCCTACCACTTATGTCCTCATAATAATGACGGTATTGGACATAAGTAACAAGAATTTATTCATCTATGTATTAACAAGACGAACCATCCAATAATGCTCCAACATTATTAATATTATCACTTAAAGAACAATCACATAAACATGGGAGATTTATGACATCAAGTCATTAAATAACATGTTTGGGTCAAACCAAGAAAATAATTAACTTAAAATATGCAATGCATATCAAATATGACTTATGCATAATTAAATTAAAATATAAAGGCATAGATTCAAATTCATGTCAAACACGTAAAAACATGATTTTTCTATTTAAAATTAGTTTTGTGGTTAAGATATGCTCTGATACCATTTTATTGGGCGAATTCGGAACCCCTAGGAACATCAAAACCATCATTAACACATATTATAGAACTAAATCATGTTTTTCAAAATAAAATATAGAGCCTTTCAAAATACATATATGCATACGCTTGAATCTAAAATACAATCAAAATAAGAATCCCACAAAGAAGCAACCCACGACCAATTCTAGGTCACTTAAATCTGGTCAATTGATTATAAAATGGTAGTCATAACTCCAAGCTTTCATCTAGAGTTCTTAACTCCAATTTTACGTTTTATGTCCAAAATATACAAATTTGACTTAATCACAAGCATATTGTGTTTATGCTTCCAAAACATCTAAACACAAATATCTAGCGATGTTTCAATCTTTTAAGCTATGTTATTATGCACAAAATACATAATACATCACAATTTATTTCATTAATGATCACAAATCATTAATAAAAATATAGCTTATTAGAGAACATCAAAACCTACATAGCAATATTGGATGAAAGATTAAATATTCTAAGTTAAAAATATATAGAACTTCCAAATCTTCTCTAACACTTGTTTTCTCTTGGTTGAAAATTAATCAATAGAATTGCTCAAGCTTAGCTTTCATAATCAAGCTTTGAATTATTAATTAATAATAATTTTAATCAACTTTTAATTGGGCTTAATCCAATTTGTCTAAATATGCATATTAGGTGTAACTAATCAACTTTGTTTAACCACTTCATTAATCTACTTAAATCAAGCCAAAGTCTAACCACTTGATGAATCCAATTAAATCAAGCCAAAGTCTAAGCACTTGATTAATCCAACTAAATCAAGCCAAATATAACTATTAATGTATATTTTATAATTACCAAAAAATCCTCCAATTGTAGAGATATTTATGAAATTATAATAAAGCCCATGTATGATTATAAATTTGGATTAATCCAAATAATCTCAATTGGTCTAGTAAATAATTAATGTTATTCAATAACACTTAACTACTTTGATTGATAACTATCAAATATTATTTATTATCAAACATAATCGACTACTCGAGTGCTCAACGAGTACACTTCATATTGTGGGATTCTCTAAGTCCAGATACGTTCGTCATATAAGCCTAGTTCAAATATACGCAATTCGGCCACCTCCGAAATTACGAAGAACACGAACGACATGTCTGAACTATGCAAGTTGAGTTCATCATATATGTTTAACAATCCGTCCATCGTAGGATATCTGAGTTGTGCTTAGGAAACATAGATTACACCGTCAAGTTTCCAAAGCACACATCTCATATTTTCGACATGTCCACGATTCTTTACAACTAATCATAACATCATTTCTTATATATATGCGATCAACCTAAGTGATCGGTTTAACCAAAGTCTTAAGAATCATGGCCCATTAATATGGATACCTTAACCTCTTATGGTAAACATACGGGTATACGTATCATATCTTGAAACTCACTTGATTAATGAGGACATCGGTCCATACCCAATGAACATCTAGCGGTCAGACCGTGAAATGTCTATGACATACATGACATCAAAGTGTAGAGAATCACACACAAATTCAATGTTATCCTATAGTCAAACGAACACATATGCTACTCGATTCGAGGAGATTCCTATTGATGATGGTGTGTACTTCCAACTATTATGAATCACCTGTGAGTCATTCAGTATTCGCTCCAATGAATACTCATATGTCCATACAAGCTTCTCTTACTCATGGTCCATTGGGTTAAACCATTGGAACTCCAATTCCAATATATGACAAGTGCTAGTCTTATAGGTTATAGGAATTCGACCGTATTCCAAAATCAACGACTAGAAATTTATATACTTTAAGAATAGTTTATAATAATAATAATAATATCCCAATATCGAGTCACTCAATGTCCATTATTACTACGTGACTATTCTAAAGCAAATTTCATTCTCTACATAAATATATATTTATATATTAAACTAATATGCACTAAGAAATAATGACACTATTATTGGACAATTATGACCCATATATCACTATTTGTAAAAAGACATGGTTGGATATATATAAATGATAAAAGTCCATATGATTAGTACCAGATTAATAAGATATGAGACAATATTAATCCACGAAAGGTTTAATCATTAAATATCTCTAGTCGTAGTATTATCGAGATTGGACATCGATAATGCGAAATAAGCTAGTATTACACTTGTGTGCGTTATGGAAGCTTAACGGCATAGTTCTCATATATTTAAGTATTGGATACTTATGCAAGTGTGATAGAAGGTTATGTTAGCCATTGGACCGGAAACAGCTTTGCTCTGGATAGACCCATTGGAATCCCATTGGTAGTATGACTATGTGTCTATGGGAATCTGAATCAGGGTAGGTGTATGTGGTCTTAACCTGAGACTTGCATCGCTAATACTAGCGACAATCAGTATACTTTGGTTTTGGTCGTTCGGAGCTTTAACAGGTTCTGTGTACACCTCTTCTGGGTATACTGAGAATCGTAGTGTATTGGATGTGATGTCAAGATTGAAGTATCACTTCAGTCATATGGAGATGATAATCACGCATGGATACAGAACTAGTACTCTTAAATGCTGTAGCTATCGGCATAATATGACTAGGTCATGATTATCTGATTACAGAGACTAGTTGCAAGTGATCCAATATATGTTTCATACGGGGCAGACACAATTCCAGCCCTAAGCCTAGCATGTGACATCTGATACTGGATTATAATATGCAATACATAGTATACTATGCCTGATAAAGATTATATATTCTTCGTTGAATATTTCTGGAGAATTGGGTAGGCACGGTGCTTTGCTAGAAGCCAACCATGTCTTGTAAATCGGTAAGAACGTGGTATGCGGTACGGACGTGTAGGATAGTCCGAAAACCGTATTTACTGCCAACATATCCAGGGATCTCTTGGGTCGCTTCCCAAAGATTCACCGATGACATTTGACTAGAACAGAATTAATCTGGGATTAATTATAAGAAAGAAAATTAATCTGGGATTAATTACGGCAAGAATTAATCTGGAATCAATTATCAAAGAGAAAATTATTATGTGATTAATTGCGTCAAGAATTAATCTGGGATTAATTCGACTAGAAGAGAGAACGCGATTAATTTGGAATTAATCAGCAAAATAAATTTAATAGTTAAATTGTATTTTTTTATTTAATTTATTTATTTGGGCTAAAATAATATATTAGATATATTAATTGAAATTGGATTTCAACACAGAATTAAAATTGGATTTTAATTCAAGCGAACGAATTAATTTAGAATTAAATTGTAATCGACTTCCGTAATAATTTTACTGGCATTATTATTTAATTAAATTGGATTTAATTACGTTGCGACAGAAAATTCGTTTAGTCGGATTAAATGAACTCGGGCCCAAAGTGTGTTGTGTAAGCCAACTTGAATTTGGAATTCAAAATTTGGTGGGACCCATATCTCACATCACTTGTCAAAAGTGATGGAGGTAGTTGGCAAAAGTAATTGGTTTTCATAAAACCACTTACTTTTAACCAACCTTGTTTTTGTTTTTGGAATACAATTACAACATTTGGTTTTTGGAAAAAATATACAACATAACAAATCTTTTCTTCTCTATTCTCCTTGAAAATGCCGTGAGTCCTCTTCTCTCCTTGGAAATTTATGCTGCAAAAATTTCAACCTTGCTAGCACTTGGGAGTCTCTTGATGGTGATAGGGAAACTCACCCATGAGTTTGGAACAACAAAGAAAGCTTGGAGCTTCTACATCCATGGATTTCTTAGAAAATTTCAAAGCCGATGAATGTGAGTATTCCGCAACTCCCTTTGATTATTCACACACAAATCATTCTTAGAGATCCTTGGCATGTCTAGGACACTAACAATGGTATCAAGAGCCATCCTAAGCTTGATTTGAAATCTAGGGTTTATGGACTTTGATTTGGGGATTTTGCTTGGAGTATATATTTTCCTAAATTGATTGTTTGGTTATGCTTAGATTATGATAACTTAGAGTTATGCAAGATTGGATTTGTGAAAAATTGATTGGATCAAAAATCCCCATTTCCTTTAGCTTGGCCGAATATGAACACTAATGTGCTCATGATGATTTTTTGATTTTTGACAATTGGATATGTTAAATGCCTGAAATGAATATTGTTTATTGATTTAATTGGATTAAAATCAAAATTGGGTATTATTTCTTGCAATTGTCGTGACATATAGCATGTTGGAATGAGTTGATTTTGCTTCAATTTGTGTTAGACATGAATTGGATCATTAAAGCATGATTAATTAGTTTAATTGATGTTTTAGAAATATTGGATTAATTAATTAATTGTGGTAATTGCACTTTAATTAGATTAATATGTAATTTGGAATAATATGTTAATTTAATTTGTTGTATTTGGGCTTAATGGGCTTGGTTGGGCCAAGTATGGTTTTGGACAATTGGGTTGGATCCAATTGGGCCTCAAAACTAGACCCGGCCACGGTTCCGGTTCGGAACCGGAACCGAACCGGTTGGTTCTGGTTCCAACCGGTCCCGGTTCCGGTTCCGGAACCAGAACCGTGGCCGACCGGTTCGGTTGGGGTTCGACCTCAACTCGAACCGGTCGGAACGGTGGAACCTTACGGTTCCACCGGTTCGACGGTTCCAACCGAAACCGTTTAAAAAAAAATTAAATAAAAAACCTGCTCCCAACGGCTACTAGCCGTTGGGGGCAGGGAGCCAAATAAAATCTAAATTACTAATATATCCCTAATAACGGTAATAAAACGGTTATATTTATGGGCATTTTTGGTATCAAAAAATTCTAAAACTCTATGAATATGATTCATTTTTCATTATTTCAACACACCAAATTCTCAACTCTCTCATTTCCTATAATTCTCTTATTCTCAATCTCAATTCATACAATTCTCTTATTCTCAATAATTCATACAATTATCTTATTCTCAATCTCAATTCAATTAGTTATTATCATTCGTAATTAGTCCATTTTCTTATTTTCTTCCTAATTTCTCAAACGAAAAATGGCAAGCTCATCTGAGAACATAATGTCAAATATGCCAACCTAAGAGAGCGGCCATAGTGTCGGTGCAGAATCACGGAGAAGAGAAGTTAAGGCTCGTTCCTCTTATGTTTTCAAAATTCATTTTCATTTGGAACGCCTTGAAGATAATTCACAACGAGCAATTTGCAACTATTGTGGGGTTACCTATAAATTTTCTAGTGGATACGGCAATATGATCAAGCACCTGGAAAGACATCATCCGGTTGAACTTGGAATTGATAGGACGCAAACTCAAATGGCCAGGTACACATCATCTAGTAGAGGTACGAGTGGTGTAGATTTATTTAAATATTCAGATGCAAAAAATAGAGAAGAATTTGCGAAATTAACTTGTATGGCACATCTTTCTTTAAGCTTTGGTGAAAAACTTCATTTTACTAATTACGTGCATAATGCTTTAAACCCTTCTGCATGTAGAATGACTCGAAACACAACAAAACGTCATATTTTTAAATTATATAAAGATGGAAAAATTATTTTAAATGAAATATTTAAAGAGATGAAAGGTCGTATTTCTATATGTTCTGATATTTGGAGTGACCATTGGCACAACACTCATACATGGGTGTGACTTGTCATTGGATTGATGCATCATTTACCATGCAAAAATGACTTATTGCATTTAGAGTTTTTGATGACCAACATACTGCTATAATATTTATAGAATAATGAAGGTAATTTTTGATGAATATGGTTCAGTAGAAAAAATTTTAACAATTGGATTTGATAATGCATCTGCAAATACTACATTCATCAATGATTTAAAATCCTTATGTGAACCAAATTTAGGGGGTCGATTTTTTCATATTCGTTGTACATGTCATGTCCTTAACTTATTTGTTCAAGATAGTCTAAAATTATTATCACCTTTCCTTGATCCAATTAAAACGGCACTTAACTGTATTTGGTCATATTCTCAAGTTAGGAGAGAATGGATGAAGTTTTGTAAAATAAATGGTATTAAACCGATTAAATTTTCAAGAGATGTTCCAACACGTTGGAATTCAACTTATTTTCTTTTATGTCAAGCATTTCAATACAAAGATGCATTATGTAGTTTTTTTTCTCAACATGTTCAAAATATCACACTTTATCCCAGTCAATGGGATATTTGTGAAATTATTTAAAAATTTTAAAAGTTTTTAATGATGCTACTTTAATTTTTAGCAGTGTTGATTATCCTACATCACATTTATTTCTTCTTGAAAGTTTGAATATTGTTGGTACTTTGGATGAACATGTTGAAAGTAGCGATCCTAATGATCATGTTTTGTTCGAAGCAATTACTGCTATGAAGGTAAAATGGTTGCATTATTTTAGAGAAATTCCTTTAATTTATCTTATTGCTTATGTTTTTGATCCTAGATTTAAATGAGAAGGTTTGAATGGTGCTTTACAAGCTTACTATGGTTATTTAGGAATATTAGATGAAATTGATATTACAAGAATAATGACGAAATTAAAAAATGATTTAATTGATTTATTAAATGATTATATTGTACGATATAACTTAGGAACATTAGGTGAATCTTGTAGTAGCGAACCGGTAATTCAAACAAGACTTAGCGCAGGGGATCGTTGGTTATTGCAACGAAATAAAAAAGCTAGGGATACGAAAACTAATAACCCAGAATTAGATAATTATTTATCTACAAATTTCGAGTTTTCTATTGAAAGTTTAGTTAGTAAAAATTTTAAAATCCTTGAATGGTGGAACCGACTGTAGCCACTGCATTTTTGCATATAAGTCCCTATGATGAGTCTCATTTGGAGGCATTACCTTTTAAGTCACGAAAGTCACGGGAAACGGATGTCGGAAGGGGAAATTCAGAAGAGACATGTCATCAAATTCATTTCACAAGTTCATTGTTTTCGTTCGTGCTGCGTTCGTTACTTCGTTCGAACGTCAGGCAGATTGTGGGCGTTCGTGTAGTGTTCGAAGAGGCGTTCGAACGGTGTCGGTATTTCTGGTTTTGCTGCTAGCCTCACACCCAAGCCCAATTAACCCACCAAAGCCCATAAAACACTAATTAAATCATATACCAAATTAAATTAAATATTAATTAAATCATATACCAAATTAAATAAAACATTAAATAAAATCATGCCTAATTAAAATCAATCAACCAATTATATTCCCAATCAAAAAATATCTTATTCCTAACTTAAAAAAGATTATGCCTAAACAACACAAATTAAATATTTTAACTTCCTAATTAGCCAAATTTTCTGCCCCCTCAAATCTTAGGATTTCCTTATTTGACACCAAATCAAATCCCCTTTAAATGCCAAATCTCTTTCCTTGTCAAACAAGATTTAACCCTAGCCCTTTTCCTATAAAAAGAACCCAATTCCAACCCTTGAACCCCTAGTTGATCCACACATCTAAACCCCTAGCTCATTGATACAAGAAAAAAAAAGCTCTCTCAATTCACGCCATACATAAGAAAAATCACAGCCCTTAAACACTCTCCACAACCCAAAATAGCAGCCCATACACCCCAAAACAACCCCTTAAACAACCGAAAAATAGCATCCCCCGAACCTAAAAAAAACACCCAAAACAGCAGCAAAATAGAGGAAACGCCGATTCAAGATAGCGAGACAACCAGTGAACCAGTGAACTAGTGAACCGGTGAACCGGAGGAGTTGCGGAGCATCCATCCTTCCGATGACCGTGTACCATACTTCCGAGAGACGATCTAAAAGGTTAGACCTAAGGACACCTTTTGTATTCACTTTTCTTATTTATTTTTTTTTGCATGAGAGTCGTTTGTTGATTCATGTTGTGGCCTTTGAATGAATGAAAAATGTGTCGCCTCTCGTGGTATATAGGATGGAAACCCGTACATAAATTTCATAGCCGATTCCGAATGGACGGTAGTATGATCTGTACTCGGGATACAACTCCACGTGCCAGTTGAGCAAACGACACATCTTTCGCTTTGTTTTATCTTGTTTTTTTATTATCTGCATTTTTCATCTCTCCATTTAATTTTTGTATGATGATTTGTTTGTATTGATGATGTGATGCGCATGGGCTTAGTATGTCTGTCTAAAGGTTTTCCATTCGAAGGAAGAAAATTCCAAAAGGCTACCTTTACGCCAACGCTTTGCCGCGCCTCTTACATCGTGTCTTTTCCTTTATGTACGTCGGTTGTTTATACAATGGGTGATAAAGCGCATGGGCTTAATAAGTGTGATTAAAGGTCCTCTATTTTGAGAGGTTAAAATCCTTTACCACGATGCTTCGCCACGCTGGATGACGTATATTTGATTGAATGTAAGATGTGTTCAATCAGGTATACGAAGTCTGATATCGTTGTCTTTACTTCTTCATATATGTATTGTGTGGTTTGCGCATGGGCTTAGTAAGTGCGATTAAAGGTCCTCTATTTTGAGAGGTTAAAATATTTTACCACGATGCTTTGCCGCGCCGGATAGTTTATATTCGATTGGATGCGAGATGAGTTCAATCAGATACGTGAGGTCCTACATTATGGATTTTTTTGTCTATGAATGTGTTGCATGCATTAGGTCTGGTTCCGTTCGAACGCCACACGAACGTGAACCTTCTGTTTACCGTTCGAACGCGTTCTCGAATTCTACGCGAAAGCGCACGCATTTTCTTAGTTTCATCATGCATCGGGTCTGGTTCCATTCGAACGCATTCTCGAACGCTATACGAACGTGAACCTTCTGTTTACTGTTCGAACGCGTTTACGAACACTACACGAACGCACACACACTAAACTGAGTCCTTTTTCATCAGATTTCGTGCATAATTGTCCCTAGTAGCTATCCCTTCGTATGATGAACCTGATTGCTCCTCTGTATTACGCAAGATTGTGTATGTGTCGTTCATCTGTATTCCCCACATGCATAGTACAATGTGTTTATTAACTTGTATGCTTGCCGTATGTTAATTTACCTTTATGTATGTAAAATCAGACATATATTATATGCAAATAGGTTGTATGCAAGCATGAAAAATGTGTTACATGTAAATTTAGATGAACTTGTTGATGTATGCATGCGAACTTAGGATTAAATTATCCTTGGAAATATGTTTCTTAGGCTTGGTTAGATTAATGCATAAATCATTTTATTACAAGTGGCATAAGTAAGGGACCATTCCGAACCCAATGGTTTGAGGTCTTCCCCTGTGAGGGGTGAGTGCGGCCTTAAATCTTTGTCCCGGTTCACACCGGGTGGCGACTCCATTGTTCTCCAGTTTAGTCCCCCGCGGGCTACTCCGTACGGCCAACCGGGCCACGAGCCCGGGATAACATGCTTCGCCTAGTTTCTGTGTCCCACAGTCTGGCGACTCGACTGGGGATAGAGAATCGGCCCCGAAATAATGTCTTGTAATATTATGATTTGTGCTTTAATTAACCGTGTCTATTGTGGGTTAAAAGGGGTTTAATCAAAGGCACTTTTAAGGCTAGGTAATGGTTTGGTGTCCTCCCTCATTCACTACCTTTCTATAAGGAAAAACTGTGAAGGCACCTAGATAATCATTTACCTGTAGCCTATTGTGATGGACTAATTTGGAGGACTCGTTGTTTATTCTTGTCACCAAGCGATAAGAGCCTAAGAGGCTAGGGGTACTTAAGAGAGCCTCGCTCCACCCTCCCTCTGGGGAATCTACAACGAGAAATCCATTTGACAGTCAGTCACATACCATAACTCGTTGGCACGTACTGTAAGGTATAAAAAAGGTGCGCTCACTTGGTCGCTCGAACCCTTGAATGAGGAGACCTAGTTGTGGGCAATCCATCGCCAGCGAGAGTCTTTGTCTACACTCCCGCAAACCCACATGTAGACCGGGGTCATATGGCCTATAGCAACTATTTCCTTGTGCTTGTGGACCATCCTCATTTGGATGCAGTTGGGCTTCTTGTCAGAATTGCGAACTTGTTGGGCCATTTAAACTGGGACGAGTTCGTATCCTATGACAATTGGGCCAAAAACTTCTGAAATGTTGATGGGCCACTCTGTAGAAATTAATTCTGTATGCTTGTGTCTGGGAATATTGTCGTTTGGATCCGCTCAGACCTTTTTTCATGAGGTATGGGCTTGTTGGGCCATTTAAACTGGGACAAGAATATATCTTATGATGATTGGGCCAAAAGCTCCTAAAACGCCAATGGACCATTATATGTTTGTGTTTAGGAACATTATCATTTGGATACGGTTGGACTTCTTGCCATGAGATGTGAACTTGTTGGGCCATTTAAACTGAGGCGAGTTCACTCCTATGACAGTTAGCCCAAAAGCTTCTATAATGATGATGGGCCGATTTGTGTGTAAATTTTAATGAAATGATATATTCCTTGTATCGCATGCATCCCATTCATCTCATGCATACATATGTCCTGTTAACACCCTCTATATCTAGAAGAGACATCATAGATTCATGTTGGGTAAGGAAAGAGGGAAGACTCACTAAAAGACTGGTAATAGATATGAGTACATCCGATAGCAAGGTATCCAGGATAGATCAGTTGGAAAACAGTCTCGCCAAAATTACTGAACAGTTGCAAGCATTGACTACTGCTATGGCTGGTATGGCCGTACCCCGTGCTGGGGGAATTCTGAGAATGTGAGGCTTGAGGAGCCTCCGAATGGGTTGGGGTATGATATCCCCGCTTTTGATGACGACATGGCAGAGTATGCAACAGACTGAGTGATTGGGTCTCAGGCAGAATTTTAGAAGCTTCGGGATCAGGTTGAAACAGTTACCCGCAAAATGAAGGGTAAGCATGAAGAGTTGTTAGATTATGAGGCAATGACCTTCAAAGAACAGTTGCCTGCTCAGTTCAAGATGCCGGATATGGCTAAGTTCAACGGGAATGGGGATCCAAGGGTTCATCTCCGTCAGTATGTATCAGTTATGAGTTCCATGGGTTTGACAAAGCGACATGTACAGAAGATGTTTGGAATGTCACTCGAGGGGGCACCGGTGGTATGGTATCACAGCCTTGAGAAGAAAGTAAGGGAAGATTGGAGGGAATTGGTTGATGCATTCCTGAAATAGTATGTCACGGACTTGGGGATAGATCTGTCACTCCGAATTTGGAGAACACCAGGCAGAAACCGGAAGAGAGTTTCAAGGAGTATGTGGACCACTGGAGAAGCCAGCTCTTAAAGATGCAGACCAGGCCCTCAGAGAAGGACCAGATAAAAATGATCATCAAGGGCACCAAGCCCTCCATCTATGGGAAGCTAAGGAGGATGACCTCCATGATTACTTATTTTCGACAGTTGAGGGAAACTATCATGGATATTGAGGAAGAAGAGGCCGAGAATAGAAAATTCTATGGTAAACTCTGGCCGTTTCTGCTGAGATCGCTGCTATCCGAAACCGGAGATTCTCCAACTTGGGTAGACCCTTGTCCAAGGTATTGGAGAAATTGAAGAGACAAGGACTTCTGAAACCCTTAGACACCAAACCACTCCCAAACCCTCCACTACCACATCTCAATCTAAACCAATATTGCCAATTCCACCAACAGAAAATCCACGATACCGACAACTGTGCCCGACTCCGCCATGAAATCCAAGACCTTATAGACTCAAAAAAAATACCCGACCCTGAAACAGAACACCCCAACACACACCAGAACCATTTACCAAAATACCACTCTGTCCCGCCACCAACCTATATGATAAACTCTGGCCTACCCGAGAACCTGGTCCTCAAATCCTTTGACCTCCAAGCCGTTTGCCTTGGGATTTGGGATAGTAATAGCGAAGATGAAACTGAACATGTGAAGAGTTTCTGGGCAGACTTCTCTAATAGTGATGAAGAAGAAGTGAGGGGTATGACACGCAACGGGCGTTTCTACAATAATATGACTGATAAGGGCAAATGAGTGTCATCAGAGGGTAGAGAAGTGGCAGAAAATGGGGATAATACCGAGGGAGATGTAGTGCTGCAGCAGTTGAGGAAAACCCAAGCACAAGTGAGTATCTGGGATTTATTGTGTGCATCTCAGGAGCATAGGCGGGCCATGGTTGAGGCCTTAAGCAAGATAGTGGTGACGGAGGATGCCAACCCCGCAATGTTTGTTGGGTCAGTGCAAAAGGAGGCTTTGCAGGCAATCACTTTCTCTGAGGAAGAACTCCTAGCTGAGAGGAGAAATCATAATAGACCTTTGTTCATCAGAGCTGAAGTGATGGGTAAAAGGACCTCTTATGTGATGGTGGATGATGGCTCGTCCATCAATGTGTGCCAGTTGAAGATTTTGGCCAAGCTGGGTATGAAAACAACAGATCTGGATCCCTCTAGTATGACTATCAAGGCTTATGATGACAGTAAGCGAGGAGTTGAGGGTACCTTTGTATCAGCAGTCAAGGTTGGTCCTATTGAGGACGAAGTTGAGTTCACAGTGCTGGATATCCCAGCCACATTTTCCTTGTTGTTGGGAAGGCATTGGTTTCATAAGCTTGGGGGCGTGCCCTCCACTCTGCATCAGATGATTAAGTTCCCATATAGGGGATAGATTGTCACTATCCGAGCTGAGGTAGATAATGATGTGGATGCCTTGGAGATACAGCCTTTCACGAGGTTTCAGGTGTCAGCAACTTTTGAGGAATGGGTGGATCCTAGGGTGGCTAGGATCATGAAAAAAATGAAGTTTGAGCCGGGTGAAGGTTCAAAATTGCCAGATTTCAGGGGACAGACTACTCGGAAGGGTTTGGGATACACATTTGATGAAGAAAAGCCGAAGATTAAAAAGAAAGGGTTGAAACTGGCAGATTGTTTTGTGAAGGCTTCAGGGTATCAGGGTGAGCCCGAACCGATAGAAGTTAACGGGATTGTGGTATCTGGTTTTGAGATATTCCAAGAGATGCTGGGCAAGAAGATGCTGACCAAAGAAGTTGGGGAAGAAGCAGAGAATTGGGAAGAAGAACTGATGAAGTTAGAGAGCCTGACTCTTGAGGAGGATATAAAGCCTGAAGAGAATCTGGTTGGAGAGGAAGAAGTGTCTATAGATGATGAAGACATTTACCTTCCTGATTTGTTTGAATGTACTTCCGCATTATCCAATAATAAAGACATTTCTTTTGCTTACTTGCCTGAGTAATTTCTATTTGCTCTACATGAATCAAGCATATTGGATATCAGTTCAGCCAGAACTACTGTATTTAACTTGGGTACATCTGAGAACCCCAAGGAAATTCTGATTGCAAGTGAAGTTACCTCCGAGGAGAGGGAGAAATTAGAAGAAGTATTGGTCAGATATGCCAAAGTGTTTGCTTGGTCCTATGAGGACATGCCTGGAGTAGACAGAAACATTGCCCAGCACACAATAGCAACTTATCCGAATATGAGGCCGTTGAAATAGAAACTCCGACGGATGAAACCAGAATGGGCTGAGAAAGTCAGAGAAGAGGTTAAGAAACAGATAGATGTGGGGTTCCTGGAAGTAGTGAAGTATCCTGAGTGGTTAGCAAATATTGTGCCAGTACCGAAGAAAGACGGGAAAGTCAGCATGTGTGTGGATTATAGAGATCTCAACAAGGCTTGCCCAAAAGATGATTTTCCTATACCGCACATAGATGTTCTGGTTGATAGTGCGGCTCTATCTGCTATGTATTCATTTGTAGACGGATTTTCAGGTTACAATCAGGTGCTCATGGCTGAGAAAGATAAACACAAGACTGCATTTGTTACCGAGTGAGGTACTTATTGTTACAGGGTAATGCCGTTTGGGCTCAAGAATGCGGGAGCTACGTATCAGCGGATGGCCACTACCTTATTTCATGACTTGATGCACAAAGAGATTGAAGTGTATGTGGATGACATGATGGTAAAATCAGAGACAAGAATTGGGCATATAGAAGCACTGGAGAGGTTCCTTCAGAGAGTTGACAAGTACAAACTGTGGCTGAACCCCAAGAAATGTGTGTTTGGGGTAACATCAGGAAAGCTGCTGGGGCATACAGTGGGAATGGGAGGAATTGAGGTAGACTCTGAAAAGATCAAAGCAATCACAGAGATGCCAGCACCGAAGACTGAGAAGGAAGTCAGAGCATTCCTGGGGAAGATTCAGTACATCAGTCGGTTCATCTCCAAGTTGATATCAGTGTGTGAGCCTATCTTCAAACTGTTGAGAAAAGATCAGCCGGTAAAGTGGAATGGGCAGTTTCAAACAGCCTTCGACAAGATCAGAGAGTACTTGGTAAAGCCTCCTGTGTTGAAACCTCCGAGATTGGGCAGACCTTTGATATTGTATTTGGCCATAGAATCAGAAGCACTGGGGGCAATGATGGTACAGGCAGATGAGACAGGGTTAGAACATGCAGTTTACTATCTGAGTAAGAAGATGCTCCCGTATGAGGCTCGTTATCAAGAAGTAGAAAAGATCTGCTAGCAGTGGTATGGGCTTCCAGAAAATTGCGGCATTATTTTCAGTCTTACAAGATCGAGGTAGTGGCAAAAGAGAATCCTCTAAAATATCTGCATTCAGTGCCTTCGCTAGTGGGGAAATTAGGCAGATGGTTAGTATTGCTGACAGAGTTTGACATTGAGTATCTCACCACCAAAGTGATCAAAGGGCGAGAAGTAGCAGAGTTTCTAGCATTGCAACCTGTTGAACGTGATCAGTATAAGTTTGAATTTCCAGATGAAGAGATCCAAGCAATAACAGTTCAGAGATGGAAAATGTATTTTGATGGAGCAGTGAATTACAAGGGAGCCGAAATTGGGATTGTGATAGTGACCCCCGAAGGAGAAACCTTGCCTTTGGCCAAAAGGTTTACATTCAGAGTAACAAACAACATGGCCGAGTATGAAGCATGTGCTTTTGGTTTGACTGCATTGATAACCTTGAAGGCCGAGAGTGTGGAAGTCTACGGAGATTCTTTGTTGGTAGTCCAGCAGATGCGATGAGAATGGGAATTGAAAGAAGAACGGTTGAAACCTTACCTTTTTCACCTCAGAAAGTTGGCACAGGTTATCCCCGATTATAAGTTTCAGCACATGCCGAGAGAAGAGAATCAGATGGAAGATGCATTGGCTACACTTGCAGCGACTTGGGAAAATCCAGAAAAGTTAGTGATGAGACCATTGATACTGACGACAGCCAGAAGACCTATTTATGAGATAGAGAGAATTCTGGAAATAGAGGTTGATGACGGTAGACCTTGGTATCATGACATTCAGAGGTATCTGGAACATAGGGAACTCCCAGATGGAGCATGTAGAAAAGACAGAATAGCCATTCAGAAGTTAGCTTACCAGTATGTGATTTTGAAGGGGAACTGTACAAGAGGCAAGCAAACGGTATTCAGTTGAAGTGTTTGAGAAAAGAAAGGCTCAGCAGGTAATGGAAGAAGTACACGCCGGGGTATGTGGTCCGCACATGAACGGGTTGAATTTGTCCCGCAAGGTAGTGAGACAGGGTTTTTACTGGTCAACCATGGAGACAGACTGTGCGAAGATGGTAAAGCACTATCATAATTTTCAGGCTCACGGCAATTTGAATCAGTTGCCGCACACAAAGTTGCACGGGTTGTCAGAGTCGTGGCCTTTCTCAGCATGGGGAATTGATATGATTGGAGAGATTCGACCAAATGCATCGAATGGGCATCGCTTTATAGTAGTGGCAGTAGACTACTTCTCGAAATGGCTGGAAGCCAAATCATTCCGCAATGTTACAGCAAAGCAGATGGCAAATTTTATAGCTCGGAATCTCATTTGTCGGTACGGTATGCCGCACCATGTGGTTATAGATAACGGAGTTCAGTTTCAAGGAGAAATAAAGGCAATGCTACAGAAATAAGGGATAGGCCATCACAAGTCATCACCGTATAGGCCGCAGGCAAATGGGGCAGTTGAGGCAGCCAACAAGACAATAAAGACGATTTTAGCCAAGATGACAGAAAACTGCAGAGATTGGGCCGACAAACTACCATATGCTTTGTGGGGGTACAGAACATCAGTGAGAACAGCAACAGAGGCCACACCTTTCTCTCTAGTCTACGGAATGGAAGCAGTATTTCTAGTGGAAGTGGAAATACAATCTATGAGGGTATTAGCAGAGGCAGAGTTACTGAACAAGAATGGGCCGCACAGAGGTTTGATCAGTTAGCACTGCTGGATGAGAAAAGAACGAAGGCTTTGTATCATATGCAGTTGTATCAGAAGAGACTAGCCCGAGCATTCAACAAGAAAGTACGTCCCACCAAGATCAGAAAGGGTGATTTGGTACTTAAGCAGTCGAGGCCGTCGACGACAGATCCGAGAGGAAATTTCAGACCTAACTGGGAGGGACTCTACATAGTACTGAAAGTAATGGGAAATGGAGCAGTGAAACTGTCAGACTTGGAAGGGAATAAGTTCACCGAGCCAATCAATGTAGACAAACTAAAGCAGTACTTTGCCTGAGGGAGAGAAGAACGAGAAATCACTAGGAGAATTGGCGGAAGGCCTAACCCAACGGGATAAGAATCTACATGCATGCATGCATACACGTAACACATGTTGCATTCTTTTGTGTTTGTTTTGTTTTATTTTCACAGATTTTGAAGAAGAGAAGCGGAAGCGGCAGAGACGAGCCAACTAGTGACAGCACAGTTTCAGTTTTGGGGATGAGTCCCAGGGGGCGAGGCCTACATCAGCAGTTTTGGGGATGAGTCCCAAGGTCGTGACCCACATCATCATCAGTTTTGGGGATGTGTCCCAAGGTCGTGACCCACATCATCAACAGTTTGGGGATGCGTCCCAGGATCGAGGTCCACTGCATCATCATTTTCGGGATGCGTCCCAGGGTCGAGGCCCACATTTTGTCAGCGGTATTGGGATGCGTCCCAGGATCGAGGTCCACTGCGACACCAACTCAGTTCGAAGCAGCAGGTAAGTCAGGAGGTAGCTGGCGAGCCAGGTAAGTGAAAATACATTGCATAACTTTGATAGGATTGTCACTGTTACACATTACATAAGTCCCATCAAAGTGGGGGCGACTGTAGGCACTGCATTTTTGCATATAAGTCCCTATGATGAGTCTCATTTGGAGGCAATACCTTTTAAGTCACGTGAAATGGACGTCGGAAGGGGAAATTCAGAAGAGACATGTCATCAAATTCATTTCACAAGTTCACTGTTTTCATTCGTGCTGCATTCGTTACTTCGTTCGAACGTCAGGAAGATTGCGGGCGTTCATGTAGCGTTCGAAGAGACGTTCGAACGGTGTCGGTATTTCTGGTTTTGCTGCTAGCCTCACACCCAAGCCCAATTAACCCACCAAAGCCCATAAAACACTAATTAAATCATATACCAAATTAAATAAAATATTAATTAAATCATATACCAAATTAAATAAAACATTAAATAAAATCATGCCTAATTAAAATCAATCAACCAATTATATTCCCAATCAAAAAATATCTTATTCCTAACTTAACAAATACTATGCCTAAACAACACAAATTAAATATTTTAACTTCCTAATTAGCCAAATTATGTCCCCCCCTCAAATCTTAGGATTTCCTTGTTTGACACCAAATCAAATCCCCTTTAAATGCCAATCTATTTCCTTGTCAAACAAGATTTAACCCTAGCCCTTTGCCTATAAAAAGAACTCAATTCCAACCCTTGAACCCATAGTTGATCCACACATCTAAACCCCTAGCTCATTGATACAAGAAAAAGAAAGCTCTCTCAATTCACGCCATACACAAAAAAAAAATCACAGCCCTTAAACACTCTCCACAACCCAAAACAGCAGCCCATACACCCCAAAACAACCCCATAAACAACCAAAAAACAGCAGCCCCCGAACCTCAAAAAAAACACCCAAAACAGCAGCAAAATAGAGGAAACGCCGACTCAAGATAGCGAGACAACCAGTGAACCAGTGAACCGGTGAACCGGAGGAGTTGCGGAGCATCCATCCTTCCGACGACCGTGTACGATACTTCCGAGAGACGATCTAAAAGGTTAGACCTGAGGGCACCTTTTGTATTCACTTTTAATTGTCTTATTTATTTTTTTTGCATGAGAGTCGTTTGTTGATGCATGTTGTGGCCTTTGAATGAATGAAAAATGTGTCGCCTCTCGTGGTATATAGGATGGAAACCCGGACATAAATTTCATAGCCGATTTCGAATGGACGGTAGTATGATCTGTACTCGGGATACAACTCCACGTGCCAGTTGAGCAAACGACACATCTTTCGCTTTGTTTTATCTTGTTTTTTTATTATCTGCATTTTTCATCTTGCCATTTAATTTTCGTATGATGATTTGTTTGTATTGATAATGTGATGAGCATGGGCTTAGTATGTCGGTCTAAAGGTTTTCCATTCGAAGGAAGAAAATGCCAAAAGGCTACCTTTACGCCAACGCTTTGCCGCGCCTCTTACATCTGAGACAACAAGAAGATGCCCATGATGATTTTGAAGATTTGTTCGATAATGCATCTCCAAGTGCAAAACAAGTGCAAGCGGAACCGGAGCCGAAGGATCAACTGATAATGATGATTGATAATTGTAAAATTGTAAATTTACAAAGGGGATATGACTTAAAATTGTAATGGAACTACGTGAGCTTTGATTCCTCTCACCCTTGGAGGATACGTAACCAACTTAAATTTTTAAAAATTTAAGCTCAAGCTATTCAATGTAATAATTTTATTTATTTATAAAATTATCTCATTTATTTTAATTTATTTTCAATTAAAAAAAAAAGGTTCGGAACCGAATCGAATCGGTCGGTTCCGGTTTGGTTCAAGGTTCCGGTTCCACTTAAGTGTGGAACCGGAACTAAACCAGAATTAACCGGTTCGGTTCCGGTTCGGTTCAGTTCCGAACCGGAACCGAACCGCCGGCCGGGTCTACCTAAAACCATTTCCATAAAGTCCAAATATGACAATTGGGCCTTTAATAATTTAATTGGCCTAATGGGCCTAAATTGATTTTGTGGCATAAGGTGATTCCTAACTTGGGCCTTGGCATCTTGGGTTGGAACAATAATGGCCAAAGCCCATGCCTAAGAATTAATTGAAAGCCCATTGGACTTTAATTGAATTGGCATTGGATGCTAATTGGGCCTTTGAGACCCAATTGGATTGGATTTGGAATCCAAGTCTAAAAGGCACTATTAAAAGTGTAATGACTTAATTTGGAATTAAATACGAATTAATATTGGATACAAATTAAATTGGATTTAAAATTGTAGTTCGATATAATTCAAGAATACGTATTTTGAGTATTTATTCTTAACGAGTTGGACTCGCGTAAATCAAATCGTTGTTTGAACATTGGATGGTCATTAATTCAAAGATTAATTAATTGGATTAGATTGATTGAATAACATGCTTTGTGTGAATACTTGGATGTATTTGTATGAATAATGTATATCAGATGGATATTAGATGGGTGGGGGCAATTTTGGAAATTGTTGTAAGTATGGTACTTATTTTTTAAATTGGACCTGCGTGTCCAGCCTTTCACCTCCTTATCTCTTTGTATTTCTCTTCTCACCAATTCCCCTCAATGCAAATGAGGTTTCTTTAATGTATTATGTAATTGGGTAGAAGTATGAATAGTGCTGCGGGAGAGAGGAAATGAAGAGATTTATTCTATGAACAAATTGTTATATATCCATTTGCATATCATTATTAATTTATTCGCGCCTTATTATGCTTTTAGAATGCATGCTTAAGGGTGTATGATGAGACCTAATCAAAGATAATAAATTGGTTGCCAATTTACTCGAAAAACCCTCACTACAATATTAAGCGTTTTCCTTCCATTGAGTGGTTCTCTCTTAAGATCCAAGATTGGCATTGGTTTGTTGACCAAAGTCAAGATCATTGTCCATCGTGGATGTGTTTGAACCACGACGGCTTTGTTATATATCGCATGTCTTGGGCAGTTGTGACTTGTTGGCCAAAATCAAGGTCACTTATGTACATCGACGTGGATTACGAAGTTTTCCCACTGTCAATGGGTCACGCTTAACTGGAATCATTAAGCTTGTTGAGCCAAAGCCAAAGCTTAGTTGATTCAGAGGAAAAGGTTAGGAAATATATATTTGATATATATCTCGGACTTGGAGGTCCACCTACCGGATCTAGGAATTGGATGAGATCCAATTGATCTTAGAGATCTACCTAGTTAAGTTTCAAACAGCTTATTGGCCAAAGTCAAGGTTGTGTGTTATTTAACGGGATCTTAGCTCACTAGGAAACTGGGTTTCCCGAGTACTCCACAGAGGGTTAGAGGCTCGCCGAAAGATAGTGGGAGGCCAGTATTAAATTTGTAATTTCATTTAATACTTGCTTACATGCGCTCTTTTATTTTATTTATCGTAATTATAAATATATTAGTTGGACTAATATTTGTTTTATTGCTTTCTTTGAACAGTTAGACTGTACAAGATATTACTCCACTTGTAGTTGGTTATATAATTGGACTATAGTAACCATTACATTTTGAGTGTACCTGATATCATTGATTGAATAGTTAGATTATTGCAATCGAGTTGGCTGGAAAGATTAGTGTTAGGGACATCTTCATGGGCGATAATGTCTTCAACGGCTCCAATTTTCCAGACTAGGAGATGAACCTCAGGATAGTCCTAGAGCCGAGAAGTTACTCTATGTCATAGAGAAACCTCTCGGGCCTGAGCCTGGAGTTGAACAAATAGTAGAGCATGAGCTTTGGAAGACTCATCGTGATGATAACTTTAGTGCTCAATCCGTAATGCTTGCTGCAATGACTCCTCAATTTCGTCGTCAGAAAAAATGATTGGATCCTTATAGTATGATTTTGAAATTGAAGGATCTTCACATGTCTAATCTTAGATCTCAGAAGCATGAATTGCAAAAGAAGCTCTTTCGCTCGCGTATGTCAGAGGGTACATCTGTCGAGCACTATGTGTCGCAGATAATTGCTGACATCGAATAGCTAGGTCAGCTGGGCATAACCTTCGAGGCCGTGACTTCCATAGATTTGATCTTACAGTCTCTGCCCGAATGCTGGGGCGGGTTCGTCATGAACTATAACATGATGAACCAAGAGAAAACTCTTGGAGAGTTGTTGGCGATGCTTAAAGAAGCAGAGCCAGATCTTCTGAAGGGCAAGAAGCGCGAGGCGCATCTTACTTCGACATCCCAGATGGCCAAGGCTTGGCCGAAGGCTACTGGGGGTGTGAAAAAAAGGAAGAAGAATGGCAAGGCTAAATCATCACAGTCTTCTGGGAAGACTAAGGACATATCCCAAGATGTCTGCCTACATTATAGCAAACGGGGTCACTGGAAGCCTGACTGCCGTGAGTACAAGGCGGAGTTGAAGGAAGTGAAGACGGGCAAGGCTCCGGCTTCAGGTAGGTTTGTTATAAACATGTCCACTACTAGTTTTAAAAATTGGATTTTTGATTCTGGATATGGTACTCACATATGTACTGATGTGCAGGATCTGCTGATTAGCAGGAGACTGGCTTCAGATGAGATCGACCTACGAGTCGGAAACAGGACGAGAGTTGATGGTTTGACCATTAGGAACCTATGTTTTGTATTTGCCCTTGAGGCATGTAATTACATTAGGTGACTGTTATTATGTACCTAGTTTGACTAAGGAATATCATCTCTGTATTTTATTTAACCCGTTGCGGGTGTAACTTTGTATTCTGGAACACTAGGTGTTTTGTATATAAAGGTGACATTTAGATATGTATAGCAGATGTTAATAATAGTCTTTTTATTTTGAATATAAACGAATCTAAAACATATAACATGACAAACAAAATGTCAAACTGAGTAAAGCAGACGAGACTTATTTGTGGCATTATCATCTGGGACACATTAACAAGACTCATATATCCATACTTCGAAGAGTGGATACTTGGACGGATTTGATCCTAATTCATATGACGTCTGCGAATCTTGTTTATTAGACAAAGTGCCTAAAACGCCTTTTAACGATAAAGGTGTACGTGCCACCGAGCTGTTAGCCCTCGTTCATGGTGATGTATGTGGGACCATGTCTAGCCAGGCTAGAGGTGGATATGAATACTTCGTAACCTTTACGGATGTTGCATCGCATTATGGTTATGTGTATCTTATGACACACAAGTCGGAAACTTTTGAGAAATTCAAAGAGTTTCGACACGAAGTAGAAAAACAGACCGGCAAAAGTATTAAAACATTACGGTCGGACCGTGGTGGAGAATACTTAAATAATCAGTTTCTTGATTACTTGAAAGAATATGGTATTCTTTCACAGTGGACTCCTCCCGGAACACCTCAATGAACGGTGTCTCCGAACGGAGAAACCGAACTTTGTTGGACATGGTAAGGTTAATGATGAGTCATACTGAGCTACCAATTTCCTTCACGGGATACGCCTTGAGCAGTGCAATACTTATTTTGCATAATTTTCCATCAAAGTCTGTTGGACAGACTCCATATGAAATATGGACAGGAAAGAAACTGGGTTTCTCATTCCTGAAGATTTGGGGATGCTGGGCATACGTTAAACATTTGGATGGTACCAAACTAGAACCCAAATTAGATAAGTGCCTATTTGTAATTGGTTATCCTAGGGAAACCAAATGATATTATTTCCACAACCCATAAGAGAACAAAATATTTGTTGCTCTCCATGCGGTTTTCCTTAGAGAAATTCCTAAATGCAGTGGTAAGTGGGAGGAAAGTAGAACTCGATGAAAATCAAAGTGATATTGTTCCTGGCACCGATCCCCTCACGGAACACGAACAGTTCATCAGGAATGAGACTGTTCCATAATCTTCTAATACACAAGAACCGCGTAGGTCAGAGAGAGTCAGAAAACAACCTTAGAGGTATGGGTTTCTGATCTCACCTCATGTAGATATTAATCTTATTGAGGAAGACGAACAGCTACGTCTGAGGAAGTGATACATGGAATATCACTCATCATATGGCAAGAGGCCATGAAGTCCGAAATGGATTCCATGTATACCAACCAAGTTTGGACACTGGTTGATGTACCATAAGGCATTGTGCCTATTGGTAGCAAATGAGTCTTCATGGTGAAGACAGACATGGATGGTAACAAACAAACGTACAAAGCTAGACTTGTAGCGAAAGGGTATCATCATCAACATGATGTTGATTACGACGAAACCTTTTACACGTTACCAAGATTAAATCCATTCGGATAATGCTTGCTAGTGCTGCATATTTCGATTATGAAATATGGCAGCTGGACGTCAAAACTGTTTTCCTTAATGGAAACCTTTTGAAGGATGTTTACATACAACAACCTGACGTTTTTATCGTGCCAAAACATGCAAACAAGGTTTGCAAGTTAAATCAATCCATTTATGTTTTGAATCAAGCATTGTGTTCTTGGAACCAACGTTTTGATGAGATCATATTACAATATGGTTTCATTCAAAACGATGATGATTCTTGTGTATATAAGAAGGTTAATGGGAGCGCACTGACAATGATTATCCTATACTTTGATGATGTATTGTTTCTTAGTAATGACATTCCCATACTACAATCGGTGAAAACTTGGCTTTCATTAAAATTCTCCATAGAAATACTTGGGAGATGCAACCTTTATTCTAGGATAAAAAAGATCTATTGGGATAGATCTAAAAGTTGTTGGCACTCTTCGAGAACTCGTACATTGACAAACATGTACGCGACCTAATGTCTCATATGCTTTGAGCATGTGGAGTCACTATCAGGCCGATCCAGGTGATGGTCACTGGATTGATGTTAAGAACATCATTTAGTATCTTAGACGAACTAATGATGCTTTCTTAATTTATGGAGACAGAGAAATTTTAGTTGACTAGGTTCACCGATGCAAGTTTCCAAACCGATAAACACAATTGTAAGTCGCAATCAGGGTATATATTTTGTTTGAACAACGGAACAGTGAGTTGGAAATCTTCCAAGCAAGATACTGTTGTCGATTCAATAACAAAATCGGAATATATTGCTGCGACTGAGGCAGCAAAAGAAGCATTTTGGATCTATAAAATTCCTAATTGGATTAGGAGTAGTTCTGTTAGCAGCTGAGCTGGGCTACAACACAGGCTAAAGAATTATGGTCTCATCAATGATCCAAGTATGTACTTCGATGGTTTCATATGATTCGTTAGATCATACATCGTGGCGATGTCAAGATCGAAAAGATCATTTCAGATAATAACCTTGCAGATCCGCTGGCAAAAGCGATATCTCAGTATAAGCATGAGCGACCCGTACATAGTTCAGGTGTAAGACACTTGAGTGATTGGCTATAGGCAAAGTGGGAGATTGTTGGAAAATTATGACCCATAGCATCACTATTTGTAAAAGACATGGTGTTCTTTGTACAAATTAACTATGTGACAAAGGAAATTGGTATTTTATCATTTGTAATTGGATTACTTGGATATATATAAATGATAAAAGTCCATATGATTAGTACCAGATTAATAAGATATGAGACAATATTAATCCACGAAAGGTTTAATCATTAAATATCCATAGTCGTATATTATCGAGACTAGACATCGATAATGCGGAATAGGCTAGTATTACACTTGTGCGCGTTATGGAAGCTTAAAGGCATAGTTCTCATATATTTAAGTATTGGATACTTATGCAAGTGTGATAGGAGGTTCTGTTAGCCGTTGGACCGGAAACAGCTTCGCTCTGGATAGACCCCTCGGAATCCCATTGGTAGTATGACTATGTGTCTATGGGAATCCGAATCAGGGTAGGTGTATGTGGTCTTAACTTGAGACTTGCATCGCTAATACTTGCGACAATCAATATACTTTGGTTTTGGTCGTCCGGAGCTTTAACAGGTTCAGTGTATGCCTCTTCTGGGTTTACTGAGAATCGTAGTGTATTGGGTGTGATGTCAAGATGGAAGTATCACTTCAGTCATATGGAGATGATGATCACACATGGATACAGAACTAGTACTCTTAAATGCTGCAGCTATTGGCATAATATGACTAGGTCATGATTATCCGATTACAGAGACTAGTTGCTAGTGATCCGATATATACTTCGTACGGGGCAGACACAATTCCAGCCTTAGGCCTAGCATGTGACATCCGATACTGATCGTAATACGTAATACATAGTATACTATGCCTGATAAAGATTATATATTCTTCGTTGAATATTTCTGGAGAACTGGGTAGGCACAGTGCTTTGCTAGAAGCCAACCATGTCTTGTAAATCGGTAAGAATGTGGTACGCGGTATGCACATGTCGGATAGTCCGACAACCGTATTTACTGCCAACATATCCAGGGATCTCTTGGGTCGCTTCCCAAAGATTCACCGATGACATTTGACTCGAAGAGAATTAATCTAGGATTAATTATGAGAGAGAAAATTAATCTGGGATGAATTACGGCAAGAATTAATCTGGGATCAATTGTCAAAGAGAAAATTAATCTGGGATTAATTGCGTCAAGAATTAATCAGGGATTAATTCGACTAGAAGAGAGAACGCGATTAATTGGAATTAATCGGCAAAATAAATTTAATAGTTAAATTGGATTTTTTTTTATTTGGCTAAAATAATATATTAGATATATTAATTGAAATTGGATTTCAACACGAAATTAAAATTAGATTTTAATTCAAGCGAACAAATAATTTAGAATTAATCGTAAGCGACTTTCGTAATAATTTGATGGGCATTATTATTTAATTAAATTGGATTTAATTACGTCGCGACAAAAAATTCGTTTAGTCGGATTAAACGAACCCGGACCCAAAGTGTGTTGTGTAAGCCAACTTGAATTTGGAATTCAAAATTGGATGGGACCCACATCTCACATCACTTGTCAAAAGTGATGGAGAGGTAGTTGGCAAAAAATTGGTTTTCATAAAACCACTTACTTTTAACCAACCTTGTTTTTGTTTTTGGAATACAATTACAAATTTGGTTTTGGGAAAAAAATATACAACATAACAAAACTTTTCTTCTCTCCTCTCCTTGAAAAATGCAAAAATGCCGTGGGTCCTCTTTTCCCCTGGAAATTTTTGTTGCAAAAATTTCAACCTTGCTAGCACTTGGGAGTTTCTTGATGGTGATAGGGAAACTCACCCATGAGTTTGGAACAACAAAGAAAGTTTGGAGCTTCTATATCCATGGAGTTTTTAGAAAATTTCAAAGCCGATCAATGTGAGTATTCCGCAACTCTCTTTGATTATTCACACTCAAATCATTCTTAGAGATCCTTGGCATGTCTAGGACACAAACAACTATAGTTACCATTAATAATCTGAAATGAAATGTTGTTATTTTATTAATAAATAATAAATAATAAAATATAATGTACAATACATTATTGAGACTCGCGCTCCAAGCACCAATGCCAACATATCGACACTTTATCTCACTCATTTCATTTATACCTTAAGCACAACTACCATAGTGAGTAGCCATGAGGTTAAGAGGGTTCCAAACCTCAATGGATTTTTCCATTGATGGACATGACACTTTGTGGAACGAATTGAAGTTTTCATCGCCAATCCATTCTAGTAGTTCAACGGTTCGGGAGGCATGGGTGTGCTAGCTCTTTCCTCGCTTTGAGCTCATCAAAAGCTAGTTGCGTAGTTTGACTATCTGCTTAGCTTTGTGACTGAAGAACAATAATGTGAATTAAGGCAAAAATATGACAGAGGCACATCCATAACTAACTTATCAGCCACCAACTGATTGTCACAATTGTGACTGTGGGTAAAAAGATAAATATAACTGAATTTTTTGCGATTTAAGTAAAATATTATTGTGATTGTGCTCAAAGTTACTGAGGGTCGGTTATGTGATTGAAGTAAATAATATGACCAATGCACACATAACGCATTTTCAATCACCATTGTGACTGAGGTAAAAATTTAACTGTGACGAAGGTCATGCGAAGCAACAATTTTTACATATGAGAGGTTTGAATTTGAGTGGGGTTTGTTGAGGAAAGTTGCAGGTATGTATATTACATATATATATATATATATATATATATATATATATATATATATATATATATATATATATATATATATATATATTGATTTGTAATCTGAATGAAAGAGATATGAGTATTTGAAAATGACTTGTTTGAATTATTATTTTCTTATAAATATAAGTCATTTTTTACTACTTTATCTAAAACTATCGATAATTGGCCTTATTTTAAAACTTATGATTTGTAAATCGATAATATTTAATTTTTTCAAGAAACATTTATATTTTGGGAGACATTTAGTAAAAGTAGGAAAAGAAAAAAAGAAATATAATTTTTCAAAGACACACCCCATAGGCGTGGGGGTGTGTGTTTTAATTTTTTTGAAAAAAAAAATATTTTTTTATTAATTTCTTGGCCCTTTTGATAATTTGACACCCATCGGACTAACTACAAAATTTTAAATTTGTCTTGAGTTACATAGGAAAACTTCTATTGTAATTGGAGTTTTCTTTTTTTTTTTTTTTCTTTTTTTTTTTTAATAAAAACCTAAATTTCTAATAACTTTAATAAATATCTGTGGGTGAAAATTAATTTTATGGAATTATTACGAATAAATAATTACAACAAAGTTTGGGTTAACAAAAAAAATTTACGTTTACAGTTTTATATAGCAGGAGTTCCCCATAAAGATTCTTATCCATGGATGAATTACTTGATAGGCAAATTCAAATTTGTTATGGTTTAAGAGGTGGAAGAGAGGAGAAAAGTAATTTTTTTCCCTTGAAATTGATAGAATTCTCGGTTATATATATTTATAATCTAAAATTGTCGTACAACTAATATGTTTGTCGAATATGAACTCAAAAATTTTCTTGCACCTCTCCGAAAAGATCCATCTCTTAGGAAAAATCTACACATATATTTATATTTTCATAGAATAATGGAACTTGAATTTGTGAGGGTTAAAATTTATGTTCTCGATAATTGTTGAGAGTATTTGAAACACTTAGCTAAAAGAGCTAGATTCAGCTTTTTGAATCATATCATGAGCGGTGGCTCACAACTCAAAAGAAGGATTTTGTGTTGGGGTATGATAATTTTGTAAGGTTTTGGGGTTAGTGCGGAAGCATCCATGTGATTGGAATTTAAAATTTTCTTCCAAAACCACTATAAGGATCGTGGTTATGTCGTTGTTGATATAAACAATATACTATTTAAATTAATCTACATTAATTTAACATGCACGTAATAAATAATTTTATTTATCAACATAAATAAAATTTACCGATAATAAAACATACATTTATGTGCTTATTATCTTTTCGAGCATTCTGAATATCCTCTTTGATTTTTCTCTTGTTGTAGTGCACCAAGCGTTGCACCTCTAGTTGGCACACTAGTTCTCCTCTACGAACAAATCGCTCACACTATTGAGAATAAAGAAACCATTTTCTTTTCTAGGATGTTGAAGTCCTTAGGAATAAATTGGAACTATTCCAATTCAGAGATATGAATTCGGAAATATGCAAAACTTGGCATCAATATGCGCAAGCTTCATGCATGAGCATATATGTCTATATCAACGTCAACACGCTAATTGCATATATTTCCTTTTAACAAGCAACATCAATTGCTTAGCTTTTTCTCATGCAAACTTTGCTTATTTTCCTTTTAACAAACCATTGGCGCATATATATATATATTCATGCAACAACAATCCAATTGTTTGATATATATATATATATATATTTTCATATATTACTTGCGCAAATTGCTTTGTAATTCTTGTAAATATATATATCAACAACAACGCTTGCTGTGTGTATATATATTTATCTGCTTGCTACCTACATCAACTAAAAACTTACATTTGTTTATTGCTTATGTTCATATATATATAGGCAACAACCAATTGACACATTCAACTTCAACAAGAAGTTTTCCTTCAACTTCAACAAGAAGTACTTCTTGAATAATAAGTCATTCTACAAGAAGTTTGTCTTTCAACTTATACAAGAAGTATTGTCTTTCAACTTGTACAAGAAGTTTTAATTGTATCTCAATACAATAATGTCAATCAAATATCTCTCCAAATCAAATTTGGTCTCTTAAAGATTCTTTCCAAAATAAAATTAGGATACTTAATCAAATTAGGAATCCTAATTAAATAAAGACTTCCATATTTAATCTTAAATATGA
Organism: Zanthoxylum bungeanum; assembly: GCA_019454045.1. NCBI lineage: Eukaryota > Viridiplantae > Streptophyta > Magnoliopsida > Sapindales > Rutaceae > Zanthoxylum > Zanthoxylum bungeanum. The sequence continues at coordinate 59,391 of SKCR01032098.1, read as the reverse complement.
CTCTAATTAATTTGGGTGCTAGCCCACTAAATTAAAGCTTAATAGATTAAATATTATTTTGGCATATTAATTAATTAACTATTAATTAAATAATTTAACTTACTTAATTTTAATTAACAATTAATTAAAATTTTATTTAATTTATTTAATAAAATATCAAATATTTAATTAAACAATTAAATCTTATTTTATATTCGAATTTATTAATCAAATTAATATTTCTGAAATATCCTGAATATCCTAATCCAATTAGGAAATGCCAAAATAATCATTTATTAACCTTTAATAAACATCCTCGAATTTGTAACATAGACGAGAAATATATTGTGCGACCGTCATATGTTCATTAACGAGTAGCAGTGGAATAATATTAACTCTTTAATATTTCATCTCTATGATATTCCACGGACCATGGGTGATCGCCTAGCAGCAAGCCATGCCCTTAATCGATGAATGAAGTGGGAAAACATATGAACCTGTTAGAATACACTCCGAACATGTCATTTCATTCCTTCCGATATTTATGTTTCTTATCGAGTCTGGGATCATGGTAAGGTCAAATCCTTATACTCGACATATCTTTAAACTTTATCTTGTGGATCTGATATCTCTAAGATATCGACTGCTTTGGCCAAAGACTTATATCCACAACTTTAAGTTTCCTTGAAACATCTCTTTTATTATCAAAGCTATCAGATCCCATCTTGAAGCATACGTGACTTCGTACGTCAATCGCTCAAGGCCATCTAGCATTTATTCAAAGGACGTGGATAGTCGAATGAAGATATACTAGTGAACCAAGAGTATTATCGCACAAGTCATCATATGATCTCAGGTCAGAATATATGATGACACTAATGTATTATTACGAAGATCAATGACCTTAGATAATATTACCATATGATCTTACGCTTCTGTGGTCGTGTTTGATATTTCATTCTACTAATGAAACATCTATTGTCTGTGTCCTTATGATATGAGACTCATCATCCATTCTATTAACATCATATGTCAATCTAGGCGACACACAATAATATTGGTCAAGTGATATATTATTGTCCTGTATAAAATTCACATTTTACCAAGAACTTAATTTGAGACATATACAAATATCGTTGACTCTCATAATCGCAAACGTCTTTTGGATTAACGATATTCATCTGACATAATGTCTCAGGATATACACATAAAATATGGATGTAATAATATGTAGTTAACAAATGCCTTTTATTAATAAATAATAAATTATATTACAAATATTATGCCTTAAACCATTACATCCATAACTAGTTTTAGGGCATACACTCTAACAAACTCCCACTTGCACTAAAGCCAGTTTTAATGATACCCAATGTTCATCTTCTCAAGATAACGCTCCATTTGTTCTTGGTTCATTGGCTTAGTAAGTGGATCAGCTACATTTTCAGCTGAAGGTGTTTTCTGAATGGCTATTTGCCCATCTCCAACATATTCTCTTAGTATGTGATACTTTCTTTGAATGTGTTTGGATTTCTGGTGTGACCTTGGTTCCCTGGCCTGTGCTATAGCCTCATTGTTGTTGCAGTTCAAAATGAACGCTCTTTCAATGATTGGAACCACACCTACCTTTCACTTTCAGTTCTGGTGATCCGTAAATCAATATCATATCCTTAGTTCTTCTTAAGTACTTGAGGATTGCCTTGACTATTATCCAATGATTTTCTCCTGGATCGGACTGGAATCTACTTGTTATACTAACAGCAAATGCGATATTCGGTCTTGTACATATCATGGCATACATGAGACTACCTATGGCAGAAGCATATAGTACTTGACTCATGCGTGCTATTTCTTGAGGTGTTTTGGGACTCATCGATCTAGATAGATGAATTCCATGCCTACAAGGCAACAAACCTCTCTTAGAGTCCAACATATTGAATCTCTTGAGCACATTTTCTATGTACAGACTTTGGGACAAACCAATCATTCTTCTTGATCTATCTCTATAGATTCTTATGTCAAGAATGTAGGTTGCTTCTCCCAAGTCTTTCATTGAGAATGTTTTGGATAACCATACTTTGACTGAAGTCATCATAGCGACATCATTTCCTAATAGTAATATGTCATCCACATATAATATTAAGAACGTTATGGCGCTCCCACTGACCTTTTTGTAAACACATGGCTCATCCACATTTTTTATGAAACTAAGCATTTTGATGACATCATCAAATCGTAGATTCCAACTCCTAGATGCTTGCTTTAGACCATATATAGATCTTTGCAACTTACATACTTTATGACTATCACATTTAGATGTAAAACCTTCTGGTTGTTTCATTTAAATTTATTCCTCAAGAAATCCATTTAGAAAAGTTGTTTTTACATCCATTTTCCAAATCTCATAGTCAAAGTAAGATGTTATAGCTAAGAGAATTCTAATGGATTTTAGCATAACTACTGGCGAAAAGGTCTCCTCATAATCAACTACTTATTTCTGAGTATATCCTTTTGCCACTAGTCTAGCTTTATAAGTCTCTACTTTTCCATCTTTTCAAATCTTTCTCTTGAAGACCAATTTACACCCAATATGACCAATTCTTTCAGGATGATCAACAAGTGTCCATACTTGATTGGAATACATGGATTCCATTTCAGAATTCATAGCTTCAAGCCATCTAGAAGAGTCAATGTCTGACATTACTTCTTCGTAGTTTCTTGGGTCATCAACATGAACCGCTTCACCAATCATAAAAGATTCAAAATCTTGTTGATTGACTAGGGTATATCTTAATGGCATGCGAGATTCCATAATTGATCTACGAAGTGGTTGTGTTTCTAGAGATGCTTCTTGTTCTACTAGTTCTGGTTCTTTCTGAGTTGAGTCAATTCGTATTCTAGAATTCTCTTCTTGAGATACTTCCTTATCTAGGTCCACTTCTTTCCCAATACTTCCCTCTTGAACCAAACGGTCCTCAAGGAAGGTAGCATTCATACTAACCACTATCTTGTGATAAGAGGGAATGTAGAAGTAATATCCTATCGAATCCTTGGGATATCCTATAAATTGAGCTTTTTCAGATCTTGAGTCTAGCTTTTCTGTAAAGACTTTCCTTACATAAGTTGGACTACTCCAAATCTTCAAATATCATAAATTGGGACGTTTCCCATACCATATCTCATATGGGGTTTTGGGAGCGGATTTGGTTGGAACTCTATTTAGAACATGCAAGGCTGTTTGGAGAGCATATCCCCAAAAGGACGTCGGTATATCAACAAAACTCATCATGGAACGTACCATATCCAATAGGGTACGGTTTCTCCTTTCAGAGACACCGTTATGCTGAGGTGTGTAAGGAGGTGTTACCTGTGACACTATTCCATGTTCATTTAAATAATCTTGAAATTCGGTACTTAAGTATTCTCCTCCACGATCAGATCGTAGATTTTTAATACTTTTTCCTAATTGTTTTTCTACTTCATTCTTATACTCTTTGAACTTTTCAAAAGTTTCTGACTTATGTTTCATTAGGTACAAATACCCAAATCTTGAACAATCGTCAGTGAAAGTAACGAAGTATTGAAAACCACCCTTGGCCACTATACTAAGTGGGCCACATACATCAGTATGTATGAGTCCCAAGGTTTCTTTGGCTCTTTCGTTTTGTCCTACAAAAGGTGCTTTGGTCATTTTTCCTTTGAGACATGATTCACAAGTTGGATAAGGTTCTAAATCTAATGAAGGAAGTAAGCCTTCCTTCTCCAAATGTGAAATTCTTTTATCTCCAATATGACCTAATCTTAAATGCCAGAGGAATCTTGAATTATGATTATCTCTTGGTCATTTTTTTTTATTGTATTTAATTCTTTGTTATGGTTCTCATTCATTTGTAAGACATACAATCCATTTTCTTTTAGCACAACACCAACAAATTTATTCAGATAATAAATATTGCATTTCTCATTGATAAAATGAAATTCATAATTACATTTTGTCAATACTGGAATGGAAACAATGTTCCTTATTGCACTAGGAAAATGTAAGACTTTATCTAATAAAATTAAATGTCTTGATGGCATAAGAAGTTGACACGCCCCTACGTTGGTTGCAGAGACAAGTTCTCCATTCCCAACTTAGGCAATAAGTTTCTAATATACTTGAAAGAGTAAAGTATTCTTTCAAAGATGACTCCTCACGGAACACGTCATTTTGACGGTGTGTCCGAACTGAGTAACTGAATTTTGTTAAACATGATAAGGTTAATCATGAGTCGCTCTGAGCTACCATTTCCTTCAACGGATACACATAAACAGTGCAGAACTTATTTAGAATAAGGTTCCATAAAAATCTGTTTGACAGATTTCATATTAGATATGAACAGGAAAGAAACCGGGTTTCTCAATCCTGATAATTTGGGAATGCTAGACATATGTTTGGATGATACCAAACTAAAACCCAAATCTGATAAGTGCCAATTGTAGGTTATCCAAGGGATACCAAAGTATAGTTCTTATACATCTCACAAGAGAACAATTTAATTATTGCTCACCATGCGGTTTTCCGAAGAGGAATACTTATATGCAGTGGTAAGTGTGAGGATAGTAAAACTCGATGAAAATTAGAGTGATACTATTCAAGGCACCGATTCCTAATGGAACACATGAAAAGTTCATCTAGGATGAAACTAAACCAATAATCTTCGAATACACAAGAACCGCGTAAGTTGGAGAGAATCAGAAAACAACCTTGGGTATGGGTTTCTGATCTCACCTCATAAAGATGTCTATCTTTTTGGGAATACCAACTGACTACGTATGAGGAAGTGATACAAGGTATCGACTCCTTATTATGGCAAAGTGCCATGAATCCGAAATGGATTCCATGTATATCAACAAGTTTGGATACTAGTTGATGTACCGCAAGGCATTGTGCCTAATGGTATTATATAAGTCTTCAAGGAAGACATACATGGATGGCAACAAACCAACATATAAAGCTAGGCTTTTAGCGAAAATGTATCGTTATCAACATTGTGTTGATTACGATTCAACCTTTTACCTGTTGCCACGGTAAATCCATTTGGATAATGCTTGCTAATGTTGCATGTTTCATTTATGAAATATGTCAGCTGAACGGGAAAATCGCAAACCTTTTGGAGGATGTTTACAACATCCTGTCGGTTTTTCGTACCAAAACTAGCAAACAAGGTTTGCAGGTTATTCGATCCATGTTTGGATTGAAGCAAGCATTGGGTTCTTAGAATTATCGTTTTGATGTAATCATAATGGTTTATATTTTAATTCAAAACGAAAATAATTCTTGTGTATATAAGGAGGTTAGTGGGAGCGCACTGACAATGGATGTCCTATAAATAATGATAATATGTCATTTCTTGGAAATGATATTCCCATAAAAACAATCGGCGAAAGCTTGGCTTTCAAGAAAACTCTCCGATAACTCGTACATTGAAAAATGTACGTGACCTGGTGTCTCATACGCTTTGAGCATATGGATTCACAATCAGGCCAATCCATGTGATAGTCACTGGATTGATGTTAAGAACATCCTTAAGTATCTTAGAGAACTAAGGATGTTGTCTAATACTATGGAGAAGTAGAACTTGAAGTGACTGGGATCACTACTGCAAGTTTCCAAACCGATAAAACGACTGTTAGTCGCAAAACGGTACTATATAGTTTGAATAACGGTACAGTGAGCTGGAAATCTTCCAAGCAAGGTATTGTTACCGAATAAACAACAAATGCGGGTTATTGCTGCAGCTGAGGCTGCAATAGAAGCCATTTGGGTCAATAACAAATCTAATTAGATTAGATATAGTTCTTTTAGCAGCTGAGCTAGGCTACAACACATGCTAAAGAATTAATGGTCTCATCAACGATCCAGATACATACTTCGATATTCATCTGATCCGTTCGGATCATACATCGTGGCGATGTGATGATCGAATAAATCGCATCAGACGATAATCATGCAAATCCGCTGACGAAAGACCTTCTCAGCAGTTTGAGCCAACCGTACATAGTTCGGGTGTCAGACACTCGAGTGACTGGCTATAGGCCAAGTGGGAGATTGTTGGACAATTATGACCCATAGCGTCACTATTTGTACAGATCATAGTGTTGTTGTACAAATTAACTATGTGACAAAGGAGATTGCTCTCTTATCATTTGTGATTAGATCACCAAGATATATAAATGATAGGAGGTCCCTATGATTTGTTCCTGGATTGAGAATGATATGAGACAGTATCAGTCCACCAAGGATAAATCATTAAATATCCATAGTCAGAGTATTATCGAGATTGGACATCGATAAATGCGTAAAAGACTAATATTACACTTGTGCGAGTTGTGAGGGCACAATAGCATAGTTCTCATATATTTGGGTATTGGATACTCATGCAAGTGTAATAGGAGGTTGTGTTTTACCGATGGTACGGGAAACAGCTTCGCTATGGATAGACCCCCTCGGAATTCCATTGGTAGTATGACTATGTGTCTATGAAAGTCCGAAATCAGGGTAGGTGTATTTGGTCTTAACCTGAGACTTGCACCGCTAATACTTGCGATAATCAATATACTTTGGTTTTAGTCATCCAGGGCTTTAACCGGTTTCTGTGTACGCCTCTTCTGGGTATATCGAGAATCGTACTGTGTTGGGTGTGATGTCAAGACGAAAGTATCACTCCAGTCATATGGAGATGATGGTCACGTAGGATACGGTACTGGTTCTCTTAAGTACTGCAGTCATCGGGATAAAATGACAAGGTCAGGTTTATCCGATTATAGAGACTAGTTACCAGACATCCGACATGTGCTTCGTACGGGGCAGACACAATTCCAGCCCCAGACCTAGCACGTGATCATCTGATACTGGATCGACATACGCAATACTACGTTACTACGCCTGATATAGATCTTTATATTTCTGTAAGGATATTTCTAGAGAATTGGGTAGGCATGGCGCTTTGCTAGAAGCCAAGCCAATTGTCTTGTAAATCGGTATAAACGTAGTACTAGGTACTTACGTGTTCGGATAGTCCGACGACCGAATTTACTGCCAATATATATGGGGATCTCATGGGTCGCTTCCCGAAGATTCACCGATGACGTATGACTCACATTTTTATTAATCTGGGATTAATTAGACGAGAGAGAAAATTAATCTGGGATTAATTGCAGAGATATTTTATCTGGGATAAAATATCATTTAAAGAGAGAGAACGATTAATTTGGAATTAATCGATAAATTAATATATTCGATATATTAAACGAAATTGGATTTCGACGCGGAATTAAAATTAGATTTTAATTCGGGCGAACGAGTTAATTTAGAATTAATTCGTTCGCGATATGAATAGTGATTTTGCTATGCATAATCATTTAATTGCGTCGCGACGGAAAATTCGTTAATTTAGAATTAGCGAACATGAGCCCGAGATTGTTTGCGAGCGCATTCGCATTTCGAATTCGAGTGCGGCACGCAAGTCAAATCAAGCGTCAAATCATTAGTCGCATCAAGCGTCAAATCATTAGTCACTTTGAGTGATGTGACAACTTGTCACTTGATTGATTGATTGATGGAAATTGATGGTGGAGTGTAATACACTCAAGTGTGATGGCATGATAGACATTTAATATATTTAAATGTTTGGTATTTGTTTTGATTTTTGAAATCAATTAATTGATTTTTTGTGAAAAATTAAAAAGTGGTATTAGATACACTTTTTCCACATCCATCACACAACTCTCTCTCTCTCACAATTCTTCTCCCTCTCTCACGCCCATGGTGGGCATTTCTTCTTCTGTTTTCTGCCCAGCAAAAAATCGAGAATGAAGGGAAGCCAAGTGGGAAATTTGTGGTAAATATCTTGAGTGCTAGCACACTTTGAGACATGCGAAGGTGATAGGGAAGTCCACCCATGAGCTTGGAATCATTTGACGAAGCTTGGAGCTTAATGGAGCTCAACCAAAAGACCGAAAATGGAAATGGAGAAGACCAGCAGCTCACAGCCGAGCCATTCTTGGAGAGGGCAGAAAGTTTTTTGTCTTCGTCGCGTCGCTCAACCGATCGATGTGAGTATTCCGCAACTCCGTGATGTATTCGCACATGTGTTTTCTTGCTTGTTATATGATCTTGGGAAGCTTAGAGAATTCCAACAATAATATGTAGTTAACTGATGCCTTTTATTAATAAATAATAAATTATATTACAAATATTATGCCTTAAACCATTACATCAATAACTGGTTTTAGGGCATACACTCTAACAAATTTTAGGTTCCCAAGAATCGTGGTTTGGTGATGTAGGGTTTAATATCTCACTTTGAAGTTCTGAGTTCGAATTCAGAGAGCGTTTTTTTGTAAAAGCCGAAGATAGCTGATGGTTTTACCTGTTTCGCTTAAGTCCAAAAAAGATAGTTTGACAGTGAGTTTCTAACGATTTAAAAAAAAAAAGTATGAGAATTTTAGCATGGCTACCTACCATAAGTGGGAAACATTGAGAAAGAACATAAATGATGTATATAAAGAGAAAGCCTTTCTCAAAATTTTCTCCCTCAAAGCAACTTGAATTCGAGCAAAAGAAAAGACTATGCCCATGTACAGAAATCTCAGCTTTAAATAGTCCTTTATTGGCGAGTTTTGGTTGATAATGCAACTAGTGGAGTGGGTCACCATAATAACATTACGACCAAAGCAAAGCAAAGCAAAAATAACAAAGAGAGAAAAGAGTCATGATATGTCTCTCCCAAGGCTCAAATCCTTGGTGTAAGATAATTAAAGTAGTTGAAATGAAAATGAAATCCAGCTCATTTTCGCTCAGAGAGTGTTACAAACCCCACGTGGACAGGACTGCCAGTTCATCTATAAACGTCCTTTTGATATTATAGCTGTCTCTCCTCGTCTCTAACGCTGGCAACAATATGAATTATGACTATCTTGTTCTTTCTCTCATTCTTTCTGTGCGTGTGTGTTTTATTAATTAATTAATTAATTAATTAATTAATTATCATACAAGTAATTTTAGAAAGTGGGAGTCCACATATTGGTCTTCCATATGGAATGATACATTCATATGGAGATTGATAGTTTGTGGGTAAATATGACAATAAGTCGAGATTTGTTAATCTTAAGTCGAGATTTGTTAATCTTATCCTGTTTTTATTATGGATTCAGGATAAAAAAATAATAATTTGAATTTTGTATTAATTTTTGTAGAAGGATTAAAAGTAGTCATCTCGAATCATGTATAAAATGGTACAAAATTTTGAATCCTGACTGAAATTTAAATTTTTTTTATACAAAAAATTAAAATTCAAGATGAAAAATTATCTCGAGAATTTTTCTAATCTCTAATTTTATTTTAACCATAGCCAGCCATGCCTTTGTTGTTGCACATGATTCTTTCTGTCCACATTGATTTGATTGTTATTATTAGCTAGGGTTTATAAAAATAACACTAGATAATTGGTTTTTCTTAATCCTAACTGTTTTATTCTTTTATTTTGTTGTAATTTGGAAGTTGGTTGATTTATAACAGCTCAGCTCTTGATTAGATAAGCTAGCTAGGGTTAGTAACATGGGTTCTTGTGGCAACTTTTTATCACATAGCAAAATTATTTATCCATGCAGGAATCTGCTTGAAAACATCCATCTGCCCACTTACAAACAAAATAATGATGGTAAATTAAGAGAATACATTAGCTGTTCATTTACTTAATATAGTGATCACGTTTAAGAAATATCAAAAATCAAGACAGTCAATTTCGACGATGATCGAAGCCCATGTAATTATTTTTAATTAAAAAAAAGATTAAACAAGTGATGAGGGTATAATATATTTTTAATTATATAGATAAAAGAACACATTGATTGGAGGGTGGGAGGGTATATTAAATATTAATGCATAACAGGGAAGCCAAGCCAGGGAGACTCAATGAGTGTATCTATGTGTGTATGTATGTATAGTCACGCAGCTGTCATTCGAAATAACAAAGCCAGCTATTTCTTCAATTCCTTCTATAGACAGCAAATTATCGTTTGCACATGTTCTCTTCTTTTTTATATAAATTTATTTATTTATTTATAATTTGTTTTTCCTCTCTTTTCTCATTTACTAAACCAACCCAATTGTCCTGAGACAACCCTTCAAAAAATAACAACATAAACTAACTTCATTATCTCTTTCTCTCTGTCCCTCTCTTCAATGAGTCCATTGTGGTGGTAATAAGGGAGCATGAAGATAGAGACAGAGACTCACAAGGCAGCTTAGTGATTATTAGTTCTTTTCAACATCGTGATTGACATGCCAGATTACATAAAGTTCATGCTTTAATTTTTGTAACCCGACGTCGTTTTGTTAATTTTGATGATTTAGAAGCCATGGCTTATCCACATTACCGATCACAATTTGGAGACACAACGTTTACGAAAGTTTTTGTTGGAGGGTTAGCCTGGGAGACACCAACTGAAGATATGCGTAGATATTTCGACCAATTTGGAGACATTCTTGAAGCTGTTATCATCACTGATAAGCATACAGGAAAATCTAAAGGATACGGTTTTGTAAGTCCATTATTTCATAATCCATATTTATTATTATTATTATTATTATTATTATTATTATTATTATTATTATTATTATTATTTTGTGATCAGTGTGTCTTTTAATCTTGATGTTATAATTTGTTTTCATTTTGCAGGTTACTTTTCGTGATCCTGAATCTGCAAGAAGGGCTTGTGATAATCCAAATCCTGTGATCGATGGACGACGAGCAAATTGTAACATTGCTTCACTCGGCCGGCCAAGGCCTTCACCGCCACGAGGTACTTATTTTTAAAAAAAATTAAATTAACAATAAATTATGATCATAATAATGTTAATTAATTTTTTTGAATATACAGGAAGAAATCAAGGTGGCAATCCTTATCATCAACAGGGAGGTGTACCGTCATACGGTGGAGTAGCAGCACCATTACCACCGCCGCCACCTGTCATTTATCCACCTTATGGGTAAGTTTTTGCTTTTCTTTTCTCTGCAGCTATATTTAGTAAAAAATGTTACTAATAGAAAATCGTCCGTACTTTGAAAATTTAATGTATATAGTTGACTTCGTCGCCTGTTAACACAAAAATGCTAAAAAAAACAGAAGAAAAATTGAAATGGACAGAGTGGCAAATGCTAGCTGTAATCTAATTTTGGAAAATAATAAATATGTGGGAAAAAAATCTTACAAACTATTTATGTATGCTCTTTGTTCTTGATCATGAATGGGTTATGGGTCTTTGTTTTATTGCAAAATGTCTTATTATTTATTTATTTTATAAGTTTTAAGCAATAGTAGATAGTGACATTGGTCAACATTGTCCAATAGTGGCATTCATATACAGGCTGAGGAATTAATGAAGGAAAGTTGCCGGCAATTTCAGAAAAAAATTTGAGTAATATTACAATATTGTTCTTCACGGTCCTAGCTAAGTGTGTATATTTTTATTATATCTCTCCCTTAGAATTGATTTTAGTACCTACCATAACCAATGTTTTCGTTGGTAGCAGTTGCTATCATGGCCGGACCCATTAAAAACGTTACAAAAATTTCATCATGCTATTATTGAAACTTAGTTTGCGAAAACCATGTTAATTTTATCTTATAATATTTTATATTTACCTTTTCCAGGTACCCAACTTACACTCCTGATTATGGTTACCAACAAGTTAGTGCCTCACACTCTCAATTTTAAATTTTTTTTTTTTTTCAAAAATAAAATTAATCACATGATTATGTTATAGTTGAGAAAATTATTGACATTAATTGTTATATTAAATGGTGCACATGTGCAGGCTATGTATAACCCACAAGTTCAACAGGCACAATACTATCATCAAATGTACGGGACAACATCATCAACACCAATGGGGTCACCTTATTACTATGGGTATTCATTGCAATCACCAAGGGGAACATATTCTGCTCAACATGCACAGCGCATGCCAGCACCACTACCACCAGCAGGACCTTCATATCTTTACTATCACACACACATGGAAGGAACCTTTCCTCCTCCCCCAACTCTTCAACTTCCCAGGCACCCCTTTCCCTTTTCTTCTGGTAATTAATTCACTTTTTACCTAATAGTTTCATTATTATAATAATATCGCTAACTGTAACATATGAACAATCACCTTCATTATTTTATACCAATCGTTTGATAAAGAATATTGATTGAGAGTATAAGTTAGTTTGTAAGTATTATAGTGATTGTATAAACTAACTTATAAGCTCACCAAATTCTATATCAAATATTACAATAATAGTATATATCTTATGTGAGTAACACACAACATGAAATATAAATTAGGGTTAGTGTAGGCGTAGGTAGGGGGAGAGATGGGGGCTCACATGGGCATGTGAGTGAACTGTCTAAAAATTGCTACTACTCAAATGACGGGTCAGTGGGAAGTCATGAGTCATGACAGAGGAGCATAGATAGTGTAAATTAATAGTGACTGCATGTGGTATCCAGTACTGTCAAGATGATGCTTCATTCTGATCGATATGCAGTCATAATTCAAAGGCCCACACTGCATGTTATGCGCTGCCATTGCCATTGATTTAGGTGATTCCAAATATAAAGTAAAAATTGATAGGGCTATTAGGAAGCCTATTATTACAACATTATTATATAGTATAGTTTTATTTTTATTTCTATTTCTATTTTCACTTGATAGACTTAGAGAGCAGATGTTATATAGCTTATTAGAATCTTTAATTTATTCAAATGATGGACTTTTGTCTGTTTATTTTTGGATTGAGACAAATGATCAAACTTGAAAATGCACTTTTCTCTCCAATTTAAGACTGTAGTTGAGCTATCTTTGAGGCTATAGTTCAGCATTATGATTTTTTAAAGGCAGCCATAATCATATACATACTAAGTGTCCGTTGGTAATATGATGTTGTCTTTTAAGTTAAGTCACTACTGTTTTGAAATAAAAGTTGACAATAAACATGAGTCTTTAATGATAATTTTGACAACTACAGTTGAATGCTTAGTTTCCAAATCACAATTGAAGTGTTTATCAAATATTTTAAAACAGTTCCTCAGTAGCGATATCCATATCAAATGGAGCCTAAAATAATATTGTTATATATATATTTTTTATAAGTTTAAGGAAGGTTTAAATCTCTTGCTGATATATATTATATTATTTTATTTAATTACAAAGAATAAAAGAATTCGGATACCCCTAAAGTGATAAGATTTCGCTTGATAGGTTACTATTGACTAGGTGTTAAAGGGTATGAAAATAAGGCTCGTATGCGGATAGAACCATACCCTAAGGCTTTAAAAATAAGGCCTGAAAATTAATAATTAATAAATATTTTATTCACTCTCATCACCATGAGAAATCATACCCAATAACTACTTTATGATGTAGTGATGTCTTGATCAAGTTTACATTGTTACACTATTTGGACACTCTTTTATTTGATGTTCATATGTATAATTAGCTCATCAAAATTTCTTTCTGATTGTTTGTCTCAGATTCACCAACTCCTCAGCAAACCTCTGCAGAAGCAGAAGCCGGAGCCGTCACTTCAGAAAGTCCCAATACGTAAGAGAACAAATTGATAATCACCATATAGTGGTCTGGCAAAAAGAATCAATTGTATAATCTTGATTTATTTATGCCCTTCTTATCACATTCAATCGTTATCACTCCAAACACACAACCTTTAATTTATTCTTTCGTTTCAAAGCTGTTGCAACAAATCAGTACTTGTGTTCTTCACAGCTGCGGCAGCAAAAAGAAGATTGACTAATCATCAACTTATGGAGAGTTTTCTTTTTTATGAAAATTCTCACGGTACATTACTATTTTATTAAAATTTTCAATTTCATTTGAGTTCTTTATATATGATCAATTTTAAGAATTTAACGTCTTTCAGAGAATTTGTATGAACTTTGAACTAGGTATGTACATGTGGCGGATTCAGATGGATAGTGGTATTTCCATACTCGTACCTACTGATCTTTTTTTATACCCGTACCCGTTAACTACCCGTTAAATTTTTTGTAATACCAAACCCGTGAAATATCAGCCAGGATAACAACTATTCTTCCAATTTTGCAGAAAATTCCCGCCATCTGATTTTTTAAATTTAAATAAACTATTTTGACATCCACATTCAATAATATGTAATCTGTGCAATGCAGTGCAATTAGGAATTAAGATAACCACAAACCTTACGGTGCATTGCATTGTGGGTTATTTATTCTTGATAGTGTAATAACATCGAAATCCCTGGTTTTTACTGTTTCTCAAATAAGGGGACAGTTTTTTTCATTCACACCAATTAGGTACTCAACCCCAATTGGAACGATTGAAATGCCATTTGTTAAGCCTCATGTACTGTGTTATTGTGTTGGTCGAAATCAAGTTTACAAGGGCAACCTATTTGATGCATGGAAGAATTTAGACTCAAAAGCTAGTTTTACGAATGAGTATACTCAAAGTCATGTTCTTAGCACAAGAACTATATATTCCCAATTGATGTGTGACAATCCCTTCCAAACCCCGTCACTTGCATGACATTTTTTGCTTGGTCATTGTCACATGAAAAAACTAGTAGTATAAGGTGAAAAAAAAAAAATAATGTGGGCCTATCTAGTACATGAGTTCATAAAAACCCATGAACATAAATCATACTAAAAAGCTAGTCTATAAGTTTAGGATTACCCCAAACTTATATGAAAAATTGAGGGTCTATGAGGAGAATATGTGTAGATAATACAAAACTAAAAATCTAACTGTACTATCTAAGACAAGTCATATAATAATATTTTTATGGTTAATAACAAATACCCATAAGTCTAACCAATAGCCACACTCTTAATTCTAAATATATAATAAAGAACAAAAAGTAAAAATCATAAAGTAAACAAATAACATCAAGAATTGTTTACGAAGTGGAAAATTCTTTATAGAGAAAAATCACATCGGGTATAGGCTTTTGGGATTGGTGCTTTGTGCGTCAATCCCTATTGTATTTATGACATGTTCATGAATACAAACAATCAATTTTTCCATAATATTATTCATTTAATGGTAGCATTTATTGTCTTTTATATACATATTCGATCTAATTTAGTTTAGATCGAAACTAACTGAGGTTTAGTGATGTAATATTAGATAAAGACATGAGAATATACAGTAGTTACACAGTTACAACGAGGCTTCTAATTGACATTGGAATGTGTCACTACCTATGGTATATTCTCAAATAAAGTTTCTGGTCGAGATTTGCTGACACAGGTCGGTTAGTAAAATATATTGAGACCAGTACATGTCGTATATCGAGACTTAGTGCAATGGTTTATCCCAATGAACCATGAGTCTTGAGAGACTTGTATAGATGGATATTCCTAATAAATGGTACACCATCGTTAATAGGTGTAACACTCCGGTAATCTTGACGACTATTATGTTATGGGACATATGATACATGATATAAATCATGTACGAACACGTAAACATTCATGAAATGACTTTTTGGACATTCGGCAAATTCTTCGTAGTTCCGATATGGAATTCATTTCAAGATTTAAATCCATACAGGTCGTGATATGTGGGCTGAAATATTTTCATACGATTTTTGAGTTTTATGAAATGTATATCGTCGGAAAGTTAAGACCAAGACCTATAACTTTCGCGTTGAACATGTTTCCAAAATCAGATCAGAAGTGGGTCAAAAATTGAGATTTTCACATCTGCTACAGTAGAATTCGGGAATGGCATAGATTAAGATGATGAGCCCAACTTGTAAGCCCATTACATTTCTCATTTGGCCCAATAGCCCAAAATGGCCTAATAAGCTAAATATCTCCCAAAGACCCTAGATTTCTCTACAGAGAGCAAGAAAATCATAATAAAAATTAAAATCCAACTAGCTTCAAAAATATCTATCATGGCCGAAAATTTGAAGGTGAAATTCAATACAAACCAAACTTAGAAAGAAGAATGAAAGGTTTATGGACTCTAATGGAAGAAGATGAAGTATGATTCAAGGTGAGGAATCTTAACCCAAGTTTTGAATTGTAGAATTTTGATAAAATAATCTTATACTAGAGTGGTTGGCTTGTTTATGATTTCACTAAGGTGGATAAAGAGTTAGGAAATTGGTTTAGTTAAGAGATAGCCAAGTTTATTAAGATTTGGACATTTAGTTAATGTAAAATTTATGAGATTAAGGGTTGCTTTGATGTTGGTGTATTGGTATGGAATATATGAATGTTGAAACTTAATAAGAGTGACTTGTGTAAAGGATGTAGTTTGGGAGTGTTGGAAGTGCATTAGGGCAAGCTAGGCATTGAAGAATTCATGCTAGGTTCTGAAATCGGCTTAGCATCGCGACGCTCAGCACCCAGCGTTGCGAGGCTTACTACCTCGAGCCTGACTTTGGGAGCGTCGCGATGCTCAATATTCGACGTCGTAACGCGTAACGAGCAGAGGCTCTGCCTCGGGTCTGATCAGGTGTACGTCGCGATGCGTAGCTGATCGGTGGTAAACACACACACGTTACGCAAGCGCACATATCGCTCAAGTAGTATAAAATATATCGATCCCACGAAGACTTAATACCTAAGCTATTAATTTATAAAGCTAAATGTCTACGAGTATCTAATTGATTGATTTTTGGTTGGATGGTGATTTTAAACTAAAGACAAGTAATTAAAACAAAACAAAGGTAGATTTTAAGTTTTAAACAATGATATGAAAATATCCAGGGTTGTGAATCCTTCCAATATCTTTTAAAGATGAAGTGATTATCTCATGTTTGTGCAATATATCGGTTTATTAACCTGGAACATGAAGTTATGCAAAAGCCTCTTCCGATGGTCAGATGTAAATACCCAAAGTAACCCAATTAACTATATTCATATATTAATTAAGAAACTCTGAATTCATTAAGATTAAGTTCCAATTATGGCTACCCAGCCCGACAGGTATATTCTTATCCTGTAAAGAAATCTACCTAGAAGACATTTACCCCAATGTGAGATCGTGAGCTATTGAGTCTATGACTAAAATCCATTTTCCAAGTTCATTTTAAGTTTACCAAATCAATCTTATTAATGGCCAGTTAACAAGAAGCATTAAGCTTAAAACTCAATAAATAAACCAATATATTACCCAAAACATAAAATAACCACTTATAAAATGGTGATATTGAAATTCATCACAACCCTAGATAATATTTTTAGTTACAAAGCATACCTACAATTACAAAATGCATAGTTAAACAAAATAACATAATAGAAAATTAAAAAGTAAAGAAAATAAAGAAAGTGCTGGAGCTAGGGGTTTCACTTTTAATACTTCAAATATAGATTACTCCCTTATCAATTAATCATTTCTTGAATTAATTATATTAAAACCGACCATATAGGCAGTGAATGTCATTTGTCCAAAGTCCAACCGACGATATAGGCGGTAACAAAATCATATAAACCGACCATGTATGCGGTAACAAGGTTAGCACATAAACCGACCATATAGGCGGAAACTAAGTCAAATAATGTAAAACCGGCCATATAGGCGGTAAATAATTAATTCAATTTACTTATTTAAATTAAGGGAGTAAATCTAAATTATTATATTAAAAGTTTCACCCCAGACTCCAGTAAAAAGAGATTATCTACTCATGATGTAATTAAAACACATAAAAAATTATTAAATAAATAAAGAGAAAATACAAGAAAACTTAAATAAACATGCAAGACACTTTCTTTTAGGTTTTCATGGAGAAATCCACCAAAGAAAGCATGAAAAATTTACAAAGTTTAGCTTGGTATTTATAGGCAAATATAAAGGCTTCCACCAATTTCTCCACCAAATATGGCACCAAACATGGTACCAAACACGACACCAAATCCTCCACCAAACATGGAAGTTTGACAATTTCCATTTTTATTTTTTTCATTTTTTTATTTTTGAAAATGACTTTAGATTTTTCATCAATTTCGGTAATGAAAACTTCAGAATTCGAAAATCTTATGAACTTCAAAGTTGTCGATCTTTCAGTCTTCTTTAATCTAAAACTTGAATCACCTCAATCTGATTTCGGAATAAAAAGTTATGGCCAAAATACGATAATTGTGCAATGTTAAAATTTCTAAAATTATACTTCGTTAGAATGCCATTTCAAGTTTTCAATCTCCAAAATCAAAATGTCAAGTCCAGTTTTTGCCCTTATTTATTTCACATTTCGTCCTGATTGATTCCATTAAGTCCCGATTTTATTTTATCTGCGAAAATAAACTAAAACACATCAAAACGTTCATAAAACGCGAGAAACTATACAAAATATTAAGTAAAATGGGCGGTTAATTTTGATATATTTTCCGCTCATCACACCCCCAAACCTGACATTTTGCTAGCCCTCGAGCAAAACAACAAAATAAAATATAATAAATAATAAAAATTAAACTAAGCCACTTTCGTAGGGATCAATGTTGCATTTAGCGTATGCAACAAGCCTTTAAACCTCTAGGTGTCCCTAGTGGACGAGTTGTAGTCTCGTAAGGGCTTACAGTGACAATACCTACAAACGTCAATCTAATGCACACAAAAGAAAAAAGACAAAAGAAAAGAGAATAAACAAGTTAGTGACTAAACAAGCGAAACTTCTTATCTAAGTTAATAACTGTTTTCTTTCTTTCTAAATTACTAAATAAGTAAATTCTCCGATTATTTTTACCATTCTCCATATACACAACCAACAAAGTATTTATTAGCTCATTGTGCCCACAATATTCATAAGTGTAGTTGAAAAGAGATTAATATTTTTGTCCTAAAGTTATATCAGAATTCACACATTTTTTAGCAATGGAATTTTTTTCTGATTTTTTTTTTATTTACAATATCTTCAATCCATGTAGCGAGCTTTAGGTCAGTGACTCCCAAGCCAGTTGGCTTTAGGGCACTAGGAGTTAAGACGCCCTTACGGACTTAATTACTCGGATTTCAGATATCTTTTTTTCTCTTTTTTTTGTAAAATCTTCAATCCATGTAGCGAGCTTTGGGCCAGTGACTCCCGAACCAGTTGATTTTAGGGTACTAGGTGTTAAAACACTCATTCGGACTTAATTACTCGGATCTCAGATTTTTTTTATTAATGTACACAATTTTTTAAAAAAATTCCATCGCTTTTTTAGATGCTTCCTCCAATTAAACTAAAGCACTGAATATTACAAACTTTTCAATTACAGTTCATGGCCATATGTTACCATGCATATTGATAATACCTGTCAACTGAGCATATGAAGATCCATTTTAGTCAGTATTATGGAGAATTCACAAATTAAATAATTCAAAAGGAAATAAATAAAAATTAACTTGTTACGAAATAAGTTGAGATACGTCTCAGGAGTGTAAATTCCTTACTCAGCTATCTCACACCAATTTCACCTGATTAGTCAAATTAAAAACACAAAAACCCAAAATAATTTTTTATTTTTTTTAAATTTTTTAAACTTTTTTGAATTATTTTTTTTTGAAAATTTTTGACTAAAAATCAAATAAAAACAACACAACGAAAAAATAAAAACAAGATACTAGTCAATTATTACCCTCCCCCAAACCTAATTGAGACATTGTCCCCAATGTCTAAGTAGAAGAAGAGTTAGAAAACAGTACCTGGTTAGCTAAAATTCTACATCTTAAAAAGAAAATTAAAGGTTAAGATCCAGATTTATTCGACACTTTTTACCACGATCATTATCAGAACAGTTAATATTGGAAAGGATAGGATCAATTTGTGGTTCAAAGGTTAAAAGTTGGTCAATTAAATCATAGGCAGTTCTGACAGTGAAGATGATATCTTTTACAGGTTTTGACACGAACCCATTTCTCCGGGCATCATCAAGAAACACACAAAGAAAGTCATAAAATCCATCAACATTAAATAGTCCAATCGGTTTTTGATATATATTCAAGTTCGCCCAAGATACTACTGTAAAAATTTCCTCCATCGTGCCTAAGCAACCTGGTAAATCAATAAAAACATCGGCACAATTAATCATTTGAACCAGTCGTTCAAACATACCTGGTACAATAAGTTCCTCTCCATTTGATGGTTCTATAAGATTCGCCTATACCAAAAGTTTTGGGATGATTCCCAGAACTTGACTACCTCATTCCTGTACGGCCCTTGAAACGCACCTCATTAGTCTAAGATTGCCACCGCCATATACTAGGTGTATATTCCTTTCAGCTATAACTCTAACAATTCATGTGTTGCCTCAACGAAGTCTGGTTTAGAACCAACATTAGTACCGCAAAACACACAGATGTTTACAACTCGTCTTCTTGAAGTTGCTTCCATTTTTTTTATATTTATTTCTCAACTCTGGATGTCTTCAAGAGTGCAATGATGAGCTGAATTTATAGAACCTGAAAAAGGGTGAGTAAAAATAGCACTAGTACCTGCCAAATTACAATTATTAGTTAAACAGTAAAATATATCATGAAAGTCAAAAAGTCTGGGTCTTGTCGGAGAAAATAAAAGAAAACTACAAAACAAATCATAATTATTAGTTAAAGACAAGGAGATAATAATATTTACAAAAAAGTAACGGCTTGATTGACATCTATGCGTCAGGGACAAACTTCCCATCCAATTTTCTTATAAATTGGCAAACAGGGTCTTTTAGAGTCAGATTCCTGAGACTTAATTGTTGTTTTTCTTTTCGGAATTGTGTATATAGCATGCGAATTGCGTGATGCACATATCCACTAGGATGCATCTCAAGAGTCAATGATATATCATCTAAAGACTCCTTACTCAAGCCATCTTTAATGAATTTAATTTTATCTGCACGGTTATCAAACACCATTCCTAAAGAACGACAACAAGTGTCTGACCGGCGTAAACACACACGTATAACGCAAGCGCACGTATCGTTCAAGTAGTATAAAAATATCGATCCCACGAGGACTTAATTCCTACTGTTGTTATTAATTGTTGAATCTATTTATTTACAAATATCTAATTATAGGGAGAAGAGAATGATTGTTTGATTGGTTGAAAGTGGTTTTACAAAATAAATAAATAAATAAAAAGACAAAAGAAAATACTAAGGAAAATAACAAAAGATACAAAGATCTAGGGTTGTGATTTCTTTTAATATCATTTTAAAGATGAAGTGGTTATCTTAAAGTTGGTAATATATTGATTTATTAACCTGGAACACTAAATTATGTGTAAGCCTCTGTCGATGGTCAGACACAAATACCCAGTTTAACCCAATTGAACCATATGTCTATGTCAACCAAATTATCTGGATTCATTAAGTTTAAGTTCCAATTATGGCTACCCCCGCCCGACAGGTATATTCCTATCCTGTAAGGAAATCTATTAAAGGGTTATCTATCCTCAAGGAAGATCGTGGGCTATTAAGTCTAAGGCTGAAACCTAAAATCCCTATGTCTAATTCATTTTAGATTTACCATATCAATCTTATTGGTGATCAGACAACAAGAATCATTAAGCTTAAGACTTAATAAATAAACCTTTAAATTACCCAACTATAAAATAATCCCTTATAAACCGGTGATATTAAAAGTCATCACAACCCCTAATTAACTAACACATAATTAGGACTAGTAAAAACATAAAATTAAAAGACATAAAGTAAAAATGCTGAAAAAGTAATTACAATAAAATAAAATGCTAAGGTAAAAGGAATTACTTTTACTACTACTAATTCAGATATCTCCCATAAAATAATATATAAACTTGTGATAATATTACCAACCGACCAGTCTGGCGGTATCCTGATTAAGTCAAATTAAGTCCAACCAGCCATTAAGGCGGAACCAAAAATAAATTTACCAAC
This sequence comes from Zanthoxylum bungeanum, assembly GCA_019454045.1. Classification (NCBI taxonomy): domain Eukaryota; kingdom Viridiplantae; phylum Streptophyta; class Magnoliopsida; order Sapindales; family Rutaceae; genus Zanthoxylum; species Zanthoxylum bungeanum. The sequence continues at coordinate 37,487 of SKCR01032098.1, read as the reverse complement.
CGACCAGTCTGGCGGTATCCGTGATTAGTCAGGTTTTAAAACAGATTAAAATTAAATTACCAACCGACCAATATAGCGGTATCCCTTATTAAGTCAATATTTTAAATAGTTAATATATTATTTTTAAGGGAGATTAATCTAAATAGTAACAGTAAAAGAATTACCTTTCACCCTAGCTGAAAAAGTTACTTCAACATGGGAATAGTAAAAACTGTAAAAAGTAAAAAGTAAAAATTAAATTACTATTATTACAAAAAGTAATTAAAATTATTTACAAAACTAAAAATAAAAAAAACTAAAAATAAAAAAATAAAATTTCTAGAGAGAGAATTCAAGAGAGAGAGAGGTGTACAAAATTCTGAAATTTCGCGCTGAATTTATAGGCAAATTTTTCACTGTTTGCGCGTCGCGACGACAAGGACCTCAGCGTCGCGACGCTGGAATTGTCGACGTGGCACGATGACAGCTTGACACGTAGTAAGGCAGCTGACTGTTCACCCGACACGTGGCAAGGCGGCTAATTCTCAATTATTGTGATGACGTCATTGATGACGTCATGCTGACGCGGCGACGACGTGGCGATGACGTGGCGTGACGTGGCGTGGCGGCTGACTGTTCACTTGTCGGCACAATAGGATTGCGACACGTGGCGACACGTGTCAAGTTGTGATTGGCTGAGGCTGACGTGGCATGTTGACTCGGTTGACCTGCTGACGTGGACGATGATGTGGCATGACACGTGGCAATGTTGACTTATTGACCGATGATGTGGCTGATGACGAGGCGACACGTGTCAAGTCTGAGTGTCGGCAGCATATGATGATGACACGTGGCACGGCGCATTTTAGCAGATGGGATGTGATGGTGACACGTGGCGCGGCGCATTTTAGCAAAGTCAAAACTTCTCAAATTGTTGACCGTTGACCAGGCGCATGTTAGCAGAATCGGCTCACGCTGGGCGTTGCGGCGCGCTGTGTTCTAGCGTCGCGACGCGCAAAAGACGAAAATATCCCAGTTGACGCATTTTTGTCCGGTTTTGCCCCAAATTGCCTCCAGTGCTGTCCAAACTTTATTTATCTACAAAATAACAATAAAACACATCAAAACATTCACAAAACTCAAGAAACTATACAAAATATTAAGTTAAATGAGTGGGAAATAGTTATATAAATACCACTCATCAGTGTCACATGTCATGTGTGCACATTTATAAAAAAACATCCATTCTTTTAGCTCTTTTCTTTTTAACGTAGGCGTTTCTTCCTAAACCAGGCAGATATGAAACAAAAGAGTCAGATGACTCACCTGCCAATCGGATCCGTGCTTCAATAATCCAATGAATGTCATTAGGAATACCTTTGATCATCAGAAGTCTCATTCGTTCTAAGCGAGTTTTGTAGACTTTCATCAGATATTTTTGAAGGAGAGAATGAAATTACTTTTGAAGATTTGCGAGAACGTCTTCCATCCTGAAATGTGACTTTACCTACAAAATTTAAACACAAAAAAATAAAACACACCAAATCTCAATATATACACAAATTTCATGGGTTGCCTCCCTGCTAGCGCTAAGTTTAACGTCGTCAGCTAGACATGACTACCCGAACGTTAGGTTGGATCTGAAAGTGTGACACTTTCTTTTTGTCGCTCAAATGATTTTCCCCAGTAGCGTTTGACACACTTGCTTTTAACTTTGAATGTTTCATTAGAGATGGGATCATGTAACTCAATGGCTCCATATGGTAAAACTTGGGTGATTAAGAATGGACCTGACCTCCGTGATTTTAACTTCCCAAGAAAAAGTTTCAATCTTGATTTGTTTAACATTACTCACTGCCCTGGTTCCAGTTATATGCGCACTAACTTTTGATCATGTTTCTTCTTGGCCTTTTCTTTGTATAGTTTGGCATTCTCAAAAGGTTGTATGTGAAATTACTCTAATTTATTGAATTAGTGGAACCGTTTCTCTTCAGTTGCTTGTAGATCAAGATTTAACTTCTTCAGTGCGTAGTACGCTTCATCTTCAAGCTTCACAGGCAGATGACATGCTTTAAGTTTGTCAGTGGGACTTTGTATTGCATCGAAGTTCTGGACGGTGCTATCTATCACATCAAGTCTGAAACATTCCTCATTCTTTTCATCATTTGGGAATTCCATGGCTCTGAAGACATTGAATGTTACTTCTTGGTCATGTACCCTCATGTTAGTTCACTTTTTTGTACATCAATAATGGTTCGACCTGTAGCCAAGAATGGTCTCCCGAGGATGATGGACACGTCTTCGTCTTCCTCCATGTCAAGGACAATAAAATCTGGTGGGAAAATGAATTTTTCAACATTAACCAGCATATCCTCAACTACACCTCTCGAAAATGTGAGCATTCTATCAGCAAGTTGCAGAGAGATTGAGGTGGGATTTGCTTCTCCAATCTGTAGTTTCCTGTAAATGGAAAAATGCATCAATTTAATACTGGCACCTAAATCACACAAAGCCTTACCGAAGTTATGTTCTCCTATGGTTCAAGGGATAATGAAACTGCCAGGATCTTTCAACTTTGGAGGAAGCTTTCTCTGAATGATGGAGCTGCATTCTTCTGTCAATGCTATTGTCTCGTAATCTCCCAATCTTTGTTTTCGTGACAAGATATCTTTCATGAATTTGACATAGATGGGCATTTGTTCCAACGCTTTTGCAAATGGAATGTTGATATGCAGCTTTTTGAAGATTCCCAAGAATCGAGTAAACTGCTTGTCTAGTTTATTTTTCTGGAGACGCTGTGGAAATGGTGGAGGTGGAGTGAATCTTTCTCGATCATTTGCTTTTGCTTATCTTTCCTCCATCTGTGGATCTGTTTCGCTGCTTTCTTTTGGAACTTCCTCAGTGGATGCCTTGACTCTAACATCTTTGTTGATCTCAGTACCGTTTTTCAAAGTGATGGCATGACATTACTCTTTCCCCATGTTCCCTGGATTTGGTTCTGTGTTGCTAGGAAGGGTACCTTGCGGTCTGTAACTCTGAGCATTGGCCAGTTGTCCCATTTGATTTTCCAGTGCTTTAATAAATGATGAATGGCTTTGAATTAATGCTACTTGAGAGTCGTATTTTGCTTCTAGCTTTTTCAAGTAGGCCATCACTTCTGTTATTTCTGGTTCTTTTTCATACTCATGACCTTTATTTTGCTGTTGGAATCCTGGTGGTGGATTTTTCCCTTGCCCTGAATTGTTGCTCCATGCGAAATTGGGATGATTCCTCTACCCTGGGTTGTAGGTGTTGGAATATGGATTGTTCCACTGTCTGTTGAAATTGCCGACATAGTTCACCGTCTCATCATGTTAGTTTGCCTCTGGTGCTCCTCCATATGGTGAACTTATAAAACCAGCGATGTTCACAACTTTCATGCTAAGTGTTTCCATGAGTTTGCACATCTGATCTAGCTTGGAATTCATTGATGTGTTAGCTCCAACTCCATAAATTCCTATTATTCGTTGGATCATTCTCCTTTCTGTTGGCCACAAAGAATTGTTGTTAGCGATTTCTTTAATTAAGTCCCAGGCCTGATCCTCTCATTTTGCCATTAAAGCTCCTCTAGCAGCAGCATCTATTGTGGTTCTCATCAGTCCAGAATGTCCATTGTAGAAGGTTTGGACTTGTAGCCACTTTACAATCTCATGGTGAGGACATTTCCGGAGCAATTTCTTGTATCTTTCCCAAGCTTCGTAGAGGAATTCTGAGTCATATTGTACAAAAGATGTAATTTCATTCCTCAGCTTTGCTGTTCTGGCTGGGGGAAAGTACTTTGCAAGGAATTTGGTGGTAAGAGTGTTCCAAGTTGTGATGGAACCTACTGGTAGTGAATGTAGCCAAGCCTTAGCTCTGACTTTCAAGGAATATGGGAACACACGCAGTCTCATTGCTTCTTCAGCCGCTCGGTTGTAATTGAATGTTCTGCAAACTTCCAGGAAGTTGCTGATGTGGGCATTAGGATCTTCAGTTGCATTCCCCCAAACTGAACTGATTGTTGTATCATCTGAATCCATGTTTTGATGTCACACGTATTTGCTGGTAAGAGAGGAAGTACAATACATGAAATGAAGCTGTCAACCACTGGAATAGTTCTGTCTCGAATGGGAATTGGTGGTGCAACTTCCAATGGTTAAGATTCCATGTTGATCAGTGCTTCTTGACCTTCACGTCTTTCTCTTCTCAACTGTCTAATTATTCTTTCAATTTCTGGGTCAAGCGGACGGATTTCAAAGCTTCTGGTTCTTCTCATGTAGTGTCTGAGAACCTGAAACACAAGAAAACAAAAATAATAAGTAAAAAGAAATTAGACACAAGTAAAGATATCCAACCCCAAAATTAATAGTGAAAGATAAATAAGTCCCCGGCAACGGCGCCAAAAACTTGATCGATGGTAAACACACACACGTTACGCAAGCGCACGTATCGCTCAAGTAGTATAAAATGTAACGATCCCACGAGGACTTAATACCTAAGCTATTAATTTATGAAACTAAATGTCTACGAGTATCTAATTGATTGATTTTTGGTTGGATGATGATTTTAAACTAAAGATAAGTAATTAAAACAAAACAAAGTTTAGCTTGGTATTTATAGGCAAATATAAAGGCTTCCACCAATTTCTCCACCAAACATGCCACCAAACATGGAACCAAACATGGCATCAAACATGGCACCAAACATGTTTTGTGGAAGTTTGACAATTTCCATTTTTTTATTTTATTTTATTTTTGAAAATGACTTTAATAATTACACATAAAACACTTCCGGATTTTTCATCAATTTCGGTAATGAAAACTTCAGAATTCGAATATCTTATGAACTTCAAAGTTGTAGATCTTTGGGTCTTCCTTAATTTGGAACTTGAATCACCTCAATCCGATATCGGCATAAAAAGTTATGGCCAAAATACGAAACTTGCACAAAGTTGAAATTTCCGAAATTATATTTCGTTAGAACACCATTTCAAGTTTCCAATCTCCAAAATCAAAATGTCAAGTCCGGTTTTTGCCCTTATTTGTTCCACATTTCGTCCTGATTGATTCCATTAAGTCCCGATTTTATTTTATCTACAAAATTAACTAAAACACATCAAAACGTTCATAAGACTCGAGAAATTATACAAAATATTAAGTAAAAGGGGCGGTAAATATTGATATATTTTCCGCTCATCAGTAGCGTCTCGCGTCGCGATATGAAATGGAGCATACTCTATGCCTGGATCGACTTGCATGGACGTCGTGACGCCCCAGAACTGGCGTCGCGACGCGATACAAGAAAAATTTAATAGCATTTTAGTTTCAACTTAGGATGTTAAAGACCACCCTAAGAGTTTCATATTAAGGCACATACACACAATATGACAAGTCGCAAGCATAATACATCATGTGGTGTTGATGGATTAGTGGAATTTAGAAATTTAGTCTAACTGTGAAACATGTTTCATACCTTATATTCTAATTGAGTTTCTCGATATTAGATCATCGTAGGAACCGTAATATTCTTCCACGAAGCAAAGTAATATCAGCCAGATCTTAAAATCAGTGAGTGGACTCTTTTCTCAAGTTGTTTTCACATATATGTTTTTGAATTGAGACTTACTTATAAATATTTTAGGGCGTTAGCTAAGTTGTTTACAATTGATTTACGAATGAAAATGTTTTTAGAGATTGATTGAAAGTATGAGTTTTATGATTTTTGAGACATTAGGGAAAAACCCACCTCAATTATAACCTAGTACCGATATAGAATTGACGATACAAATATCGTGTGCATACGCAGTTCAGGACAATGGATGAAAAATGCCCATAAATCCCAGATTCAGAGTCTGGAGAGTACCATAGATCTGCACCCCCGGCTCCAGATTTATGGCTTGGGGGATGGCGATACGTAACGCCCCTATACCCTATATTCAGGGATATGATAGTGGCATGCATTGGGGGACGGCGATACATAACGCCCCAATCTCATGGATTTTCACACCTGGATCCAGTTTAACGGCTTGAGGGACGGCGATACGTAATGCCCCAAGACCACAAGTTTAGACGTATGTGGGACGACGATACGTAACGCCCCTATACGTCAGGTTTTCTATAGATACTCAAAGACATAGTTTTCGGAATGATGGTTTTATAAAAGAACTTTTACGAGAAATAATTTAAAGAGAAATTCAAAGTTTTACAAAAAGAAAGGTTTTTAGAAAGTTCCACAGAAAGAGACTTGATTTTCAGAAAAGAAAGAGTTTTCAGAAAAGACAGTTTTCTTATTTCACTCTTAAATCAATAGTTTTCATGAGTATTTCAGTTTTCAATTTTTAAAACTGTCCAATCACTAGATCGTTGAAATGATCTAACCCCTCACTCATAGTGTTCTGTTTTACAGGTATATCCAGAGGACGAGCTCGAGAGGAGGGATACTGATGGCAGTCACTAGGGTGTTGATGTTAGGGTTGGTGCTCAGAGCGCCAATTCCCTGTTGTATTTCCTTGTAAATACTCTTGTAAATGTTTTATTATGAATAAAATAATCAGTTTATATAATAAAATATATATCTCTTTATATGGTAAAGACGTAATTGACATTGGAATGATAAGTTATGATACAGTTATAAAAGCGTCGCAACTGATATTGAGTTGTATCATGACATTGTCATTCTTAGACATTTCCTGGTCAAGGTTTACACTACTTGGTCAGTATAGTAAACCCGTTGAGACCGGTACATGTCGTATACTGGAATATTGGATTCCAATGGTTTCTCAATGAACCATGAATCTTGGAGACTCGTATAGACGTGTAGGTGTTTATAGCGGATAAATACTGAACGACTCACCCAAGATTCTTAATGGATGGTATACCAACGTCAATAAGAATCTTCTCGGGTTGAGTAGCATAAGTGATTCTTCGACTTGAGATACCACTGTGGGTATATGAGACATCTTTCACACTTAGATTGCAATCATGTCACCGACCTATTAAGGTCAGACCTCTGCCTGTTCGTTGGGTGTGGACAGATCATCAGGATATCTTGTGTGTGTCAAGATAGGATCCGTCAGTTCTATGTACAAAGCATAGGTAGTCCATATATGATTAGCAATCAGATAAAAACTATGGGCTCGTAGAAGTGAATTCTAAGTGTTCTTTTAAAGATTACTAATAGAGACATTGACTGAATTGTCCCTATAGAGATTTGACGTTTACATCTATATCTATGAGATATATCTGGATACCTGTGACAGATGAATTAAACATATGCAATGACCTCGACCTGTATGATTCAGCGAGTTTATCTGTGGTCGTGATAATTTACGGGTGGGTGAATTATGGACACGAAATTGGATTTTGTGACGGATATACCTGAATCTAGAGAGTCTCACTAGAGCAACTTTTACAAATAATGTTGATTATTTATAAATCATTTACCGGTTAAACGAAAGATACATGTATTAGGGGCCGAACCGTTATTTCCTAATTAATGTGTATTTGTATTTAATATATGATATTATTAAATACACATTAATTAATTGTCAAATTATGATATTTGACATATATCATTAATATATGTATTTGAGATATTTAAAGTAAATATAATACATGTATTTGAGATATTTATATTTAATTAATTAATTAATTAATTGTTAAATAATTAAAATATAAATATCTTACATTATGATAAAGTGAGGAAATAATTACAAGTGTAAATTGTTGACGTTACATTTAAAGAAAAGGTTGTCAAATTCCATTTGACTTCTTGATTTTTGTTTAATGAAACAGAATGTCTTCTTTTTTTCTTTAGGCCAAATTCGGCCAAGTGACCTAGATATATAAGGGTTATATTTTTCCATTTGCTTTACACAAGTCATAGCCTCCAAAAGAAAAACAAAACATTTGAAAGAAAAATAGAAGAAATAAGAATCAAAACCAAAGAAAGGCAAAGATTTAGTAAGTATTTCCAACCTTTCATTAAAGGGAAATTTGTTCCTTTCATTCTTGGCTACAACATGTGTAGTTCTTAGGTTTTTCTACTCATTTTTGTTTATGTTTTTTATGGTTGGAAGCTTTGATGATGGGTGTTTGCATGTATGATGTTGAAAGGAAGCTTATAAGGAGTTATTAAGCATTCTTTTGGTAATTTGATGATCTAGTTGCCATTCTAGAGTTGTTAGGCCACTAATTGATGACCTAGAATTGTTCTAGAGTTGTTTCAAAGTGGTGAGACTTGTTTGGTGTGGTAGAGACTTGATTAAAGTATTGGATTTATTTAATTTGATGTAATTTATTCATATTGATGAAAATATAAAATTAGGATTTATACCTTTTTCCAAATTTGGGGCTTTTCATATATGTGTTGTGTAATGATATATATATATGATGTATATTAAATTTGGGATTGATTGGATATCATCTAATATTATTTTGAACAAGATTGGACCAAAATGCACAAATTGGAAACTATAAGGTGCTCTCAGCAATTTGGCCAAAATTCGGGTTTTGAGTTACAATTTGTATTTTGATGTGTAGGACATGTTAAAATCATTTTTGTACTGATTTGGAATCATTCAAAATTATATTTGACAATTTAAGGACCAAAATAATCAATTTATAAAGTATTGGAGGCTATTCGGCAATTACAAAGAAATTTCATTTCTTGGGTAAAAATTTCAGATTTTAAGTATTGTTTAATTAAAATAAATAAGTTTATTTTAATTATCCAAGAAAAATTTTTGAAATCGAAAAAATTTATTTTTCCGCGTTCCGCTGCGTTACCCGGTAATACCCCTTGAAACCCCTGCAGTTGAGTCCACCGGGTCAAGTCAAAGGGAGAGAGTTCAGTCAGAGTCAAAAGTGAAGTCATGTAACAGTCATTGGTATTGCATCGGTCATTGTATAAAGTTAAAATGTTTATGAATAAAGTTATAAAGGAAAGTATTATTGTGTATACAGTTACCAGTATTGAGTTGCATTTCATATTGTTGAGTCAGGGCAATGGTCCCAATGCATAAGTCAGTAATTTGAGATGAGTTTAGTAATGATGATCACATTCAGATAGTCAGAGGCTCAGGGGGATAAGTCAGCCTATTCCATGCCGGTAGCATCTCCATGAGGGGGATGTTTCAAAGATGATATCAGAGCATGGTCTAAGGAGTCAGTGACTGCAGTGGGTAGAGTGTTGATGTCTTGTATGTTGGACAATTATGACAGCGTCACTATTTGTACAGATCATGGTATTGTTGTACAAATTAATTATGTGACAAAGGAGATTGCACTCTTATCATTTGTGATTAGATCACCTAGATATATAAATGATAGGAGGTCCCTGTGATTTGTTCTTGGATTGAGAATGATATGAGACAGTATCAATCCATGAAGGATAAATCATTAAACATCCCTAGTCAGAGCATTATCGAGATTGGACATCGATGAATGCGTAAAAGATTAGTATTACACTTGTGCACGTTGTGAGGGCACAACGACATAGTTCTCATATATTTAGGTATAGGATACTCATACAAGTGTAATAGGAGGTTGTGTTTTACCGATGGTACGGGAAACAGCTTCGCTCTGGATAAGACCCCCTCGGAAATCCATTGGTAGTATGACTATGTGTCTATGGAAGTCCGAAATCAGGGTAGGTGTATTTGGTCTTAACCTAAGACTTGCACCGCTAATACTTGCGACAATCAATATACTTTGGTTGCGGTCGTCCAGGGCTTTAATCGGTTCTGTGTACGCCAATGCTAGGTATATTGAGAATCGTAGTGTGTTGGGTGTGATGTCAAGATGGAAGTGTCACTCTAGTCATATGGAGTTGATGATCGCGCAGGGATACAGAACTGGTTCTCTAAATAAAGGTTGCAACTGTCGGGATAATATGACTTGGTCATGATTATCCGATATTAAAGAGACTAGTTGCTTGTTATCTGATATATGCTTCGTACGGGGCAGACATTGTACCAGCCTCAGGCCTTGCATGTGATCATCTGATACTGGACAGAAATACGCAATACTACGTATACTACGCCTGATATAGATCCTTTATTCCTGTAAGGATATTTCTGGAGAATTGGGTAGGCATGGTGCTTTGCTAGAAGCCAACCTTTTCTTGTAAATCGGTACAAACGTAGTACTTGGTACTTACGTGTTCGGATAGTCCGACGACCGAATTTACTGCCAACATATCTGGGGATCTCATGGGTCGCTTCCCAAAGATTCACCGATGACGTATGGCTCGCACTTTAATTAATCTGGGATTAATTAGATGAGAGAGAAAATTAATCTGGGATTAATTGCGGAGATATTTTATCTGGGATAAAATATCATTTAAAGAGAGATAACGATTAATTTGGAATTAATCGATAAATTAATATATTTGATATATTAAACGAAATTGGATTTCGACGTGGAATCAAAATTAGATTTTTATTCAGGCGAACAAATTAATTTAGAATTAATTTGTTAGCGACATGAATAGTGATTTCGCTAGGCGTAATCATTTAATTACGACGCAACGGAAAAGTCGTTAATTTGGAATTATCGAAACCGAGCCCGAGATTATTTGCGAGCGCATTCGCATTTTGAATTCGAGTGCGGCACGCAAGTCAAATCAAGCATCAAATCGCTAGTCGCATCTAGCGTCACATCAAGCGTCAAATAACATGTCACTTTGAGTGATGTGACACTTGATTGATTGATGTGATTGATTGAGTTGATTGGTTAGTGAATGAGTGTGGAACACTCAAGGTTGGTGGAAATCTTTTTGAAAGCTTAACAAGACATTTACTATATTTTAATATATGGTATATATGTCTTTGATTTTTTGAAAAATCAACACAACTCTCACAACTCCTCTTCTCTCTCCATTTTCTCTCATCTACACGCCCATGGTGGGCTTTCTTCACTGGTTTTTCCACTGAAAAACCGTGAGCAGTGAAGGGGAAGCAGTACGATTTTGTAGCAAAATCAAGAGTGCTAGCACACTCCGGGATCATGTGAAGGTGATAGGGAAGTCCACCCATGAGCTGGGAATCACCACGACGAAGCTTGGAGCTTGGAAGATGATTCAAAAGGGCCGAACCAGTGAGGACAGCAGTGAACTGCCGTGAGCTGTTCCAGTGGGCAGTGAAGAGTTTTTGTTGCCTATCGTGTCGCTCAACCGATCGATGTAAGTATTCCGCGACTTTCTCGAATGTATTCACACATGTTCATGCTTGATTTATGATCCTTGGGACCCTTAGAATCTCCAACAATGGTATCAGAGCATGGTTAAAAGCATGAAAAATGTTTAGGGTTAAAATTTGGGCAAATTGATTTTGAGCATGTTTAAATGAAATTGGATGATTTTGTATGCTTAATTGATGTTGAATGGAAGATTGATGGATCAATTTCAAGAAAATTTGATTGGATCATTTTTCCCCAAATTGTATGTGTTGGCCGAATAGGTTGAGCCCTAAAATGTCTTGGGATATTTGATTTTTGATTATTGGATGTATTGGAAATCATTCGGGAATATGATTTAATGTCGATTGTGGAATTAATTGATTGAAACCAAATCGGACGTAAAATCCCCAAATTGCCAAGAATATAAGAGCATGTAATTGGGTTTGATTTTGTTTTTAAAATGTGTTGGACATGTTTTGATGTTTTAGAAATGTTAATTGGATAATTAATTGTGTAATGCACTTTAGGTAATTAAAGGGAATTTGGAAATTTGGCAATTTAATTGAATTGGGCTAATTTTGGAAATTGGGCTTGTTGTGTTGTAAATGGGCTTATTGGGCTTTGTTGTACAAAGTTGGGTTAAGGCAAATTGGATTGGATCCAATTGGGCCCAAAACCGCTTCCATAAAGCCCAAATGCGACTTAATGGACTTTTAAAGTTTAATTGGGCCTAAATTGATTTCTAGGCTTATGGGGTAACTCCCGGATTGGATTTTGGTTATTCGGTTTGACCCGAGTTGACCAAAAGTCCACGCCTCAAGAAATTAATTAAAAGCCCATTGGACTTTAATTAAATTAATGTTGGACGTTAATCAGGCTTTGAGACCCGTCGCGATTAAATTTGGAATTTAAGTCGTAAAAGGTTTATTAATAAAGTGTAATATTTAATTTGGAATTAAATAGCGAATTAGAATTAAATGCATATTGAATTGGATTTAATTATATAGTTTAATTTAATTCGAGAATTCGTACTTTGAGTACTTATTCGCAAAACGAGTTTGACTCGAGCAAAATCAAATCGTTGTTTGAACATTGGATGGTCACTAATTATCAGATAATTATTTGATTTGATTAGATTGATTGATAACATGCTTGTGTGAATACATGGTTGCGATGCATGAATAATGTATATCGGATGGATATTAGATGGGTGGAATAATTTTAGAAATTGTTGTAATAAATTTGATTTATTAATTGGACCTACGTGTCCAGCCTTATCACCTCCTTATTCTTTGTATTCTCTTCTCACCTATTCCCTTCAATGTAAATGAGGTTTCTTTAGAAGTGTAGTGTAACGGGTAGAAGTAATACATGTGCTAGCGGGAGAGAGAAAGGGAGAGATTTGATCTAGGATCAATGTGTAAAGTATCCATCCGCATATCATTATTATTTTATTCATACGCGCTTTATTATGTATTTAGAATGCATTTTTAAGGGTGTATGATGATGAGACCTTAACAAAGATAATAAATTGGTTGCCAATTTGCACCGCGAAAACCCTCAAACAATATTAAACGTCTTTCCTTCCATTGAGTGATTCTCACTCAAGATCCGAGATGGCATTGGCTTGTTGGCCAAAGTCAAGGCCTTTGTCCGTCGAGGATGTGTTTGAATCACGAAGGCTTTGTTCCATATCGGTGTCTTGTACAAGTTGTGGTTTGTTGGCCAAAGTCAAGACCACTTCTTATCCATCGACATTGATTACGAAGCTTTCCATGGTCAATGGGTCGCGTTTAACTGGGATCACTAAGTTTGTTGTGCCAAAGCCAAGGCTTAGTTGATTCAGAGGAAAAAGATTAGGTAATACATTGGATGTATTGGCATATATAAGATATATGTTTCGGACTTGGATGTCCCCCTACCGGATCTAGGAATTGGATTGGATCCAATCGATCTTAGAGATCTACCTAGTTAATTATCATACAATTTGTTGGCCAAAGTCAAGATTGTGTGATATTTAACGGGATCCTAGCCCACTAGGAAACACTGTTTCCCGAGTACTCGACAGAGGGTTAGAGGCTCGCCGAAAAATAGTGGGAGGCAAGAATTGAATTTGCAATATTCGTTTAATTACTTGCCATACGCGCTCAAACAAATATCATTCGTCAAATAAATTAAATGTTAGTTGGACTAATATTTAAATGTTGTTTTAATAAATAGTTGGACTATATTCAAACTATTCATTTATAGTTGATTTTATAATTGGATTATATTAATCAATATAATTGATTTTAACCTAGTAAATTATAGTTGATTAAATAGTTGGACTATTGTAATCATTATAATAAATAGTACCTAAATCGTTGATTAAATAGTTGGACTATTAGAATCAAGATAAAATTGAAAGATTGACATTTAAAACATAATCCTAGGGAAAATGTATTTAAATGGTTTAATTTTCAAATTGGGAATAAAATTTCAGGATGGTCTTGGAAACTAATAAGTTATTTTATTTGATAAAATAACATATTAGGCCTAAGCCCGGAGTTAAGCAATAGTAGAGCATAATCTTTGGAAGAGAAGATTTATGTGATGATAACTTTAGTGCTTAATCCATTAAGCTTGTCGCAGTAGACTCATTAATTTCTGAATCAGAACTAAGGATTAGATCCTTAAAGTATGATAAAGAAATTGAAGGATCTTCATAAATCTATACTTAGATTTTAGAAGTACTAAATTGCAATAGTAAACTCTTGGAGAGTTAATGACTATTCTCAAGGAGACAAAGTCAAAGTTTGCAATTAGGCAAGTAGCGCAAGGCGCATTTTACTTCGATATTCTAGAAACCCGAGGCTTGGCCAAAGGCTACTGGAATGTTGAAAAGGGCAAAGGGAAAATCATTATAATCTTTTGGGAAGATAAGGACATATCCCAAAATGTCTGCCTAAAGTGGCAAACGGGATCGCGGAAGCGTGACTGCCGTTTGGACAAAGCAGACATGAAGGAATTGAAGACGGGCAAGGAGGCTCAGACTTCAAATATGTTTGTCATATTATGTTCACTACTAGTATTAAAATTGGATTTTAAATACTTAGTGTGGTACATAAATATATATTGATGTTCAGAATCTGATGAACAGGATACTGACTTCAAATGAGATTAATCTGCGAATCGGAAACGGGACAAAAGTCGCTGTTTTGACCGTAGATACCTAAGTTTAGGAACTACCTTCGAGTACGTACTTGAATTAGGAAACTGTTATAATGTAACTAGTTTGACTAGATACATTATCTCTATATCAGTGTTTAACCCGCTGCGGGTGAACCTTTATATTTTAGAACACTAAAGTGTTTTATTATATAAAGATGATATTGAGATATACACATTAGATGTGAATAACAGTATTTATATTTTGAATATAAATAAATCTCAAACATATAACATGAAAAACAAATAGCTCAAACTGATTTGATCAGAAGAAACATATTGTGGCATTGTTGTCTGGGACACAATGAAACAAGACTCGTATATCCATACTTTTGAAGAGTGGGTACTCGGACTGATTTGATTCCATTCAAATAAAGTCTACGAATCTAGTTTATTGGGCAAAGTGCCTAAAACACCTTTACTTGGTAAAAGTGTAAAAGCCACCTATCTGTTAGCCCTAGTTCATAGTGAAGCAAGTGGGCCCATGTCTAGCTAGGCTAGAGGTGGATATGAATATTTCGTGACCTTTATGGATGTGGCATCGCGTTATGGTTATGTGTTTCTTTTGAAACACAAATCAGAAACTTTTAAAGTTTCGACACGAAATAGATAAACAAATCGGCTAAAGTATTAAATCGCCTCGGTTAGAGCATAATTAAAATACTCAAGCAATAAGTTTCTAATTTACTTAAAAGAGTAAAGCATTCTTTCAATGAGGACTCCTCCCGGAACACGTCAAAGTGACGGTGTGTCCGAACTGGATAAACCAATTTTGTTGGACATGATAAGGTTAATCATGAGTCGCTCTGAGCTACCATTTCCTTCAACGGATAAGCTTTGACAGTGCAGAACTTATTTAGAATAAGGTTCCATTAAAATCTGTTTGACAGATATCATATTAGATATGAACAGCAAATAAACTAGGTTTCTCATTCCTGAATATTTGGGTATGCTTGGCATATGTTTGGATGATACCAAATTAGAACTCAAATTGGATAAGTGCCAATTGTAGGTTATCCTAGGGATACCATAAGTATAGTACTTATACATCTCACTAGAGAACAATTAGATTGTTGCTCACCATGCAGTTTTCCTAAGAGGAATACCGATATGAAGTGGTAAGTGGGAGGATAGTAAAACTCGATGAAAATCGGAGTAATACTATTCAAGGCACTGAATCCTTAATGGAACACATATAGTTCATCAAGGATGAAACTATACCATTAATCTTCGTATACACAAGAACCGCGTAGTCGGAGAGAGTCAGAAAACAACCTGGGGTATGGGTTTCTGATCTCACCTATAAAGATGATAATCTTTTGAGGTATACCAACTGACTACGTACGAGGAAGTGATACAAGGTATCGACTCCCTATTATGACAAAGTGTCATGAGTCCGAAATGGATTCCATGTATCAACAAGTTTGGATACTAGTTGATGTACCGCAAGGCATTGTGCCTATTGGTACTTTATAAGTCTTCAAGGTAGACATACATGGATGGAAACATACCAACGTACAAAGCTAGGCTTGTAGCGGAAAGGTATCGTTATCAACATTGTGTTGATTACGATTCAACCTTTTACCTGTTGCCACGGTAAATCCATTTGGATAATGCTTGCTAATGCTGCATATTTCATTAATGAAATATGTCAGCTGAACGGGAAAATCGCTTTCCTGAAAAGGAAACCTTTTGGAGGATGTTTATAACATCCTGTCGGTTTTGTCGTACCAAAACTAGCAAACAAGGTTTGCAGGTTGTTCGATCAGTGTTTGGATTGAAGCAAGCATTAGGTTCTTGGAATTTTCGTTTTGATGAAATCATAATAGTTTATGATTAATTCAAAATGAAAAAGATTCTTGTGTATATAAGGAGATTAGTGGGAGCGCACTGACAGTGGTTGTCCTTTAAATAATGATAATACGTCATTTCATGGAAATGATATTCCCATAAAATTACAATCGGCGAAAGCTTGGCTTTCGATAAAACTCTCCGAGAATTCGTACATTGAAAAATGTACGTGACCTGGTGTCTCATACGCTTTGAGCATATGGATTCACAAACAGGCCAATCCGAGTGATAGTCACTGGATTGATGTTAAGAACATCCGTTAGTATCTTAGAGATCTAAAGATGTTGTCTTAATCTATGGAGATGGAGAACTTGAAGTGACTGGGATCACGTAGCAAGTTTCCTAAACCGATATAAACGACTACAAGTCGCAAACGGTACTACAAAGTTTGAATAAAGGAACAATGAGCTGGAAATCTTACAAGCAAGATATTGTTACCGAATAAATAACAAATGCGGGTTATTGCTGCAGCTGAGGCAGCAATAGAAGCCTTCTGGGTCCATAATAAATCTAATTAGATTAGATATAACACTGTTAGCAGCTGAGCTAGGCTTCAGCACAGGCTAAAGAATTAATGGTCTCATCAACGATCCAGATATATACTTCGATATTCATCTGATTCGTTCGGATCATACATCGTGGCGATGTGATGATCGAATAAATCGCATCAGATGATAATCATGCAAATCCGCTGACGAAAGTCTTTTCTCAGCAATTTGAGCCAACCGTACATAGTTCGGGTGTCAGACACTCGAGTGACTGGCTATAGGCCAAGTGGGAGATTGTTGGACAATGATGACTCATAGCGTCACTATTTGTATAGATCATGGTGTTGTTGTACAAATTAACTATGTGATAAAGGAGATTGCACTCTTATCATTTGTATTAGATCACCTAGATATATAAATGATATGAGGTCCCTATGATTTGTTCATGGATTGAGAATGATATGAGACAGTATCAATCCATGAAGGATAAATCATTAAACATTCCTAGTCAGAGCATTATCGAGATTGGACATCGATGAATGCGTAAAAGACTAGTATTACACTTGTGCGCGTTGTGAGGGCACAACGGCATAGTTCTCATATATTTGGGTATAGGATACTCATACAAGTGTAATATGAGGTTGTGTTTTACCGATGGTACAGGAAACAGCTTCGCTCCGGATAAGACCCCCTCGGAATTCCATTGGTAGTATGACAATATGTCTATGGAAGTCCGAAATCAGGGTAGATGTATTTGGTCTTAACCTGAGACTTTCACCGCTAATACTTGCGACAATCAATATACTTTGGTTGCGGTCGTCCAGGGCTTTAATCGGTTCTGTGTACGCCAATGCTGGGTATATTGAGAATCGTAGTGTGTTGGGTGTGATGTCAAGATGGAAGTGTCACTCCAGTCATATGGAGTTGATGATCGCGCAGGGATACAGAACTGGTTCTCTAAATAAAGGTTGCAACCGTCGGGAAAATATGACTTGGTCATGATTATCCGATATTAAAGAGACTAGTTGCTTGTTATCCGATATATGCTTCGTACGGGGCAGACATTGTACCAGCCTCAGGCCTTGCATGTGATCATCCAATACTGGACAGAAATACGCAATACTACGTATACTACGCCTGATATAGATCCTTTATTCCTGTAAGGATATTTCCGGAGAATTGGGTAGGCATGATGCTTTGCTAGAAGCCAACATTTTCTTGTAAATCGGTACAAACGTAGAACTTGGTACTTACGTGTTCGGATAGTCCGACGACCGAATTTACTGCCAACATATCCGGGGATCTCATAGGTCGCTTCCCAAAGATTCACCGATGACGTATGACTCGCACTTTAATTAATCTGGGATTAATTAGATGAGAGAGAAAATTAATCTGGGATTAATTGCGGAGATATTTTATCTGGCATAAATTATCATTTAAAGAGAGATAACGATTAATTTGGAATTAATCGATAAATTAATATATTTGATATATTAAACGAAATTGGATTTCGACACGGAATTAAAATTAGATTTTAATTCGGGCGAACGAATTAATTTAGAATTAATTTGTTAGCGACATGAATAGTGATTTCGCTAGGCGTAATCATTTAATTACGACGCAACGAAAAATTCATTAATTTGGAATTATCGAACCCAAGCCCGAGATTATTTGCGAGCGCATTCGCTTTTTGAATTCGAGTGCGGCACGCAAGTCAAATCAAGCGTCAAATCGCTAGTCGCATCTAGCGTCACATCAAGCGTCAAATCACATGTCACTTTGAGTGATGTGACACTTGATTGATTGATGTGATTGATTGAGTTGATTGGTTGTGATGAGTGTGGAACACTCAAGGTGGTGGAAGGCTTTTTAAAGCTTAACAAGACATTTACTATATTTTAATATATGGTATATATGTCTTTGATTTTTTGAAAAATCAACACAACTCTCACAACTCCTCTTCTCTCTCCATTTTCTCTCATCTACACGCCCATGGTGGGCTTTCTTCACTGGTTTTTCCACTGAAAAACCGTGAGCAGTGAAGGGGAAGCAATGCGATTTTGTAGCAAAATCAAGAGTGCTAGCACACTTCGGGATCATGCGAAGGTGATAGGGAAGTCCACCCATGAGTCGGGAATCACCACGACGAAGCTTGGAGCTTGGAAGATGATTCAAAAGAGCTGAACCAGTGAGGACAGAAGTGAACTACCGTGTGCTGTTCCAGTGGGCAGTGAAGAGTTTTTTTTGCCTACCGCGTCGCTCAACTGATCGATGTAAGTATTCCGCGACTTTCTCGAATGTATTCAGATATGTTTATGCTTGATTTATGATCATTGAGACCCTTAGAATCTCCAACATTGTATACGTAGTATTGTCCGAGATACTAGTATGCGAGGCACTACCTCTCTAGTATCCTATCCTCGAGTACGTTCTCAAGCTCTATAGACAAGTTAGTAAGACATTTCCAAGCTTTTCAAACATTCTCCCTCATAATAGTAATCATAGTCTTTGTCCAAGTTGAGAAACCTTCTCTGGTTATCTTGATGGATTATTAGAAGCTCAAGATAAGCTATGAAAATAAATAGTAAAGTTCTAAGGATAACCACTCAAAAGAGCAAAAGAGAAAGAGAAAGCTAAAGAAAAGTATGATGTACAGATGCTTAGAGCGACCAGAAGCAATTAGAGGTAAAGATACAGAAATAGATAAATAAGGAAGTACCAAAACCTATAGTAGTAAAAAGAATAGAATAAGCCTAAGCAAGAGAAAAATATCAAGTAGACTTAGGTAAGGTTCCTTCCATTCTCGTAAGTTTCTTTCCTTCCTAATAAGACTCATTTCTTCATCAGAAAATTCATTCAAATAAACCCAATAGCCTTGAGTACCTCATAAAGATAGTAAGTTCCACGAGTAACAAATGATAGTCAGAAAGATAAAAGAAGCAAGAAACAGGATTAGACATAGGAGTTCCAATAGACAACAGATGCCAAAAAGGATGAAGAGATTCTAGATCTTCAAACCTAGACCCGCAAGTAAATAAATGAAGGTCGTAAGGAAATATTATTAGTTGCCTCAGCCAAGAAACACATTGCCCATAGTAATACATTTTGAGATACAAGTAGCGAACAATGAGAGATAGTTCACCCAGCAAGAGACCAAAGGGAGAACCTGACATAAATAAAAATGTCAGTTGGAACATAAGTAAGGATTCTTAGATAAGACCGATGCTAGTAGGAATTCGTTTGAGTTTATACAGATAAATCAATTAGGATAGAGACACTCGGGAGTAATAAGAGTACCGGTACAGATAGTAAGACATAGTGCCATAGTCGTGATCTATATCAAGAGCAGAGATCTAGACAGTAACTCTTAAGATAAACTACCACTAGTCTCGGCAACACATCTTAGAGCCAAGAGATAGAATATGGAAACAATACAGAAGGATACGAATAGTAACAAGGAAGTTCAGTGCATATAGTGATATAGATAATGTAGTTGGAGGATAGTAAGTAAATGAAGACCTTGGAAAAAAAAATTAATAAAGATTAAGGAACCATAAGACACGGAATAATCGATACAGCTTCCAATGGAACACAAAGTAATTTCTCCCCCTAGTAGCCCGACTCTTGTAAGCATATAGACACCTAACCATACCATCACCGAGCTTAAGTAAATTATAGAAATACATATTTATAGATCTTTTTGGAATGTAGGCACTCTCCTCTCAACTTAGAGCCCAGTAAGGAGAAGAACCAGTAAATAAGCGTATTTTCCAGAATAGACGGATCACGAGACAGCTAGATATCTGAACCTATAAGTTCAACGAAACATAGATAAGAATCATGAGACGATAATATTCTATATGAGATATGATAGTTTGAAGTCATAGTAAGTCAAGACAAATCTAGAAGCCATCGTTGAACGGGAAGCCCTTAAGGGAGTAAAGGCTCAAAAAAGTGAAGGAACCAGAGAGATCAATTCTCAGGAATATAGTATATGACTTAGAAAGAGCCTCATTGTATTGGGATGGAAGAACTAGTAGGAGTATAACACCTGAACAAAAAGATTTAGTAGAGATGCCCTAAGCAATCGAAGTTGATGGAGTTCCCAGAGGAGTAAAGACATAAGGAGTTCAAGGAACTGAGATAAAGAGGAAATCTAAGTAACAGAATAAACTTCGTAAGGAGGAATAACAAAGGGAGTATAGTAGGACTCTGAGAGAAAATAACCCTTAAGAAGGTTCTTAATAAGACGATAGTAAGATCAATAGACGGAAAATAATCAGGAGTATAGTTCATTGAGATAATTCAGATAGTACCTAGCAGAAGTCCTTAGTGTGGGAGCCAACACTTGTAAACACTGAAGTCATAGGCTTATAGATGAACATCACATGCAAATATAGCACGGGTAACTTGTGAGATCATGACAATTGGGAAGGCTTAAGGACCAAACCCCACCCTCCCAACCCTCGTTATACAATAGCAACATAGAAAGACCTCGATGATTGCCTCAAGATACTCCTAGAAATAAATGAATATGTAGTGGAAGAAGACCAAAACGTAAAACCTTCAGACTTAGTACAAGAGCATAATAGAAAAGGAAGATAGCTATAAGTAAAAAAAATTTAGGAAATAAGTTGTCTAGATGGAGCGATGAAGAGATAGAGTTGTAGTCAAGTAACGAAAAGAATACAAAAGAACCAGTGTTAGACATAATTGGAGATATATAAAAGAAGATATCCTTCGGATAAAGAGACAGAGACATGGACCACAGAAGTTTCAGGCATAAATTAGAGCAGGAAAGAATATAACGACTGGTAGTCTCTACTACTGTTACATTATAGTACCATGGTATTACGGGACAAAAGTAACATAATATAAATTATGTTGGGACACAAATATGATTATGAGATGACTTTGGATACAATCGATAATTCCTTGAAATTCTGATACAAAACTATATTATGTTCCACTCCGAGCAGCCCATGGTATTTTTGCCGTAACATTCTTGTACGAACTCTGATTTTTATGAATTTTATATCGTCGGAAAACTAAGATCGATATCAATGACTTTTACGTTGAACATTTTTCCAAATTCGGATCAGAAGCAAGTCAAAAATACAAATTAAAATAAGAATGAATAGTAATTTTGGACTTAACTAGAAGAATCTCAAACCTTCTCCACATTTCCACATTTTTCCAAGAAGAAGAAGAATTTAGATAGTATGAATGATATGATGATGATAATAACAAGTTTAGGATTCCATTTGATGGGAAAATAGGCATGAAAGTTGATTGTGTTATGAGTTGTCCCAACTTTTTAAAAAATCCTAAGTGTTGAGCTAAGTAGGGGCTATGAGATTAGATGATTAAAATTGAAATATGAGGTGTGCATATTGAAGTTTAAGAAGTTGTGTGAGTAGTGGTGATGATATGTGAAGTGTTTAAAACAAGTTGAGCATGGAAGAGTTAATTTTAGGCCCTGAAACTGGCCTTGCATCACAACGCCATGCACTTTGCGTCACGACGCGTTCTGGAAAACAAGCCCCAATTCGGTTCTGTCTTGTTCGCATCGTGACGCGCATGGACTTGCGTTGTGACGCGAACCAGAAACCAAGCTTCCTATTTTAGTCTTCTCCAGACCGGGTCGTGACTCGTGTGTCTTGGCGTCGCGACGCACGGCTATTTCCCATGACATATTTTTTTACCAATTCAGTTTCGACTAAGGATATTGGAGGCCACCCAAAAGACTTCTTATCATCATTTTATATGCGTAAATTACTATGAACTAGTTGAAAAACCCTTGTATCGATAATGGTTTCGAAATGAATTCTACGATATGTATTCTAACTAAGTTGCCCATTAAAAGTTATCGAATGAGCCACAAATCCTTTCGGCGTAGTGACGTTACGCCAGTCAAATTCCAAATGAGTGAGTGGACACTACTCTTTTAAATTAGCCTTTATTTTTTTTATAACAGACTTATTTTTACGCTTTAGGGCGTTAGATTAGTTTTATTACAATTATTTCATGAAAATTTATGATTTAAGTTATGATTTATAAAAGAAATGTTGTTAAACATTATATTTATGTTTTCGAGGCATGAGGGAAAAACCTACCTCAGTATGTAAATTTATTCAGTTATGGAATATAAGACAGCATATGTGCACATGTAGAGAACTGGGGGGACGGTGATACGTAATGTCCCCAGATCCTAGTTCAGGACTAGGGATGACAGATGCCCCTAGATCTTAGTTTCAGAGCTTGGAGGGTAGCATAGATCCGCACCTCCAGTTCTAGTTCAGTGGCTTAGGGGACGACGATACGTAACGCCCCAAGACCACTAGTTTCATGGACAAGAGTGGCATGCTTTGGGGGACGACAATATGTAACACCCCAAAGTCATGGATTTGCACTCATGGCTCTAGTTAGGCGTATGGGAGGACGACGATACGTAACGCCCCCATGCGTCAAGTTTTTCAGTAGATATACATAGTTCAGTTTTTAGAAGTAGTTTCAGATTCATCTTTCGGAAATAGATTTCAGATACAATTTTCAGAAAAAGGTTCTTAGAAAGAAATGCTTTCAGAAAACAGTAGTTTTATAAAAGATCCTCAGGAAAGACAAGTTTTATAAAGTGATTTTATACGAGATTTTCAGAAAAGAGATTTCTTATAAAGTTATTTCTTGAAATTATGGTTTAGAACCGAATGTTTTCATTGTAGTATTTGAGTTTTATTCGTCCGCTCACTTAGATCGTACAACGGTCTAACCCCCCACTCCCAGTTTCCTTATTTTGCAGGTATTCTCTGAGGACGACCTCGGGAGGACGGATACTGATGGCTGTCACTAGCAGGTTTGAGTCTACCAGTTAGAGATTGGGTCAGTCGAGTTAAGTATAGTCCAGTCCAGGCAGTAGTAAACTAAGATGTGTATGAGTATTCATGTATAGAGTTTTTAAGTTAGTTGATATTTGTATGTTTTGTCGTATGTGAACTATTTTGTACTATGTCATGGTTTTGGGCATTGGTCCCATATGAGAGATTATATTTAAATAGAGAAAAGAGTATTAGCATTATTCATGATTACAGAGTCAGAGGCTTAGGGGAATGGTACAGCCTATTCCCTGCCAGTAACATCTCTCAGATCAGGGATGTTACAAAGAAGACGTAAAGAACAACAAATAAAATGTTTGGAAGTGGAACTGTCGAGGGTTAAGTACTAAAATAAACTTTTAATGGTTAAGTTCAGTAGTGCTACAGAACAGCAAGCTTTCTAAGCGTCGAAATAAGACTGAAATTCTATCAGATAAGAAATAGATAAAAGGTAGCGAGTATAACCCATAAATTTCCATGCAATGTACCTAGCTAAGAAACAAGGCAAAGTACGACTTGGAACAAATTTATTAAGGTATACAATAGAGACGACCAAAAAAACTAGGTATACAGACATCATTGAGACGAGGGCAATACCTGACAGAATAAACCTATGGGAATAACTGAAGTAAGATATTTTTAAGTACAATCAGGCTAAGAGAACAAGTCAATGCAAATGATGGATAACCAGATTTATATTATCAATGAATTTAAAGGTAGAGATAGAATAACTTAGAGGATGGAGCCCGTAAGTAGTTGAAATTTAGCGAAGAGGAAATAGACAGCTAAGCAGTTAAATTAAGAGAATAAATGCCAAGGTTAGGTTGAGCAGGTGGAACTGGAGATGTATTAAATATGATCGTTTTTACTAGCGACAAGGATTATCCTCATATATATTTGTCTCAGAACTAAGGTAGAACGTGAAAAATCTAATGATAGGGAACATAATCACCTCTAAAAATGTGAAGGTGTTAGATACGAAGGAATTGAAGATACACTCGGTAAAGTCATTAAAAGCGATATATTATAAAAATAAGTGAAGAACTCGAGGTATACTTAAAGTCAAAGGAAGTCAAGATTATCGATTGTAGTACAAAGTACAATAGTGATACATTAAGTGTGAAGAGCAGCAGAAGCCTCAAATGATAATATGCCCATATTAGCGAATGCATTAAATTCATTTAAAGACCTTACAAGTTCAGTATGTAATAACGAGATGAGTGATCTTCTGTGAAGGAATATATCTTACAAGTTAAATATGTATATTATATGGACTACGTTTCTACATGAAAAAGAAGGATTCCAAATGGAGTTTCACAGGGTTAAGCGTTCAGTTATAACAATCGAATAGAGTATATCTAGATAAAAGATTCCCAAAAATTATAGTATTGAGTTCTTGATCAGTATAGTGAAAACAAAGTAAAGTAACATAAAAGTAGCAGAGACCAAATACCTTCAAACCAAAACAGAAGTGGGACACATGATACATGACACATGATACATGATATAAATTATGTACGAACACGTATAGATTCATGAAATGACTTTTTGGACATTCGGAACATTCTTCGTAGTTCCGATATGGAATTCATTCCAAGAATTAAATTCGGACAGCCCGTGTAATTTGGGCCGTAATGTTTTCATAAGATTTTCAATTTTTATGAACTTTATATCATCGGAACGATAAGACCAAGAGCTCTAACTTTTGTGTTGGATATTTTTCCAAAATTGAATCAGAAGTGGGTCAAAATTGAGATTTTCGCAGCTGCTATAGTAGAATTCGGGAATGTCATAGATTAAGGTGATGAGCCCAACTTGTAAGCCCATTACATTTCTCATTTGGCCCAATGGCCCAAAATGGCCCAATTAGATAAATATCTCCCAAAGTCCCTAGATATCTCTAGAGAGAGCAAGAAAATCATAATAAAAATTAAAAGCCAACTAACTCCAAAAGTCCTTATCATGTCTGAATATTTGAAGGAAAAGAGAGGGATAGGCTTGGAATTTGACAAGAAATCTTGGAGAAGAAGGGATGAAATCCAACACAAACCAAACTTAGAAAGAAGAAGGAAAGGTTTATGGACTATAATAGAAGAAGATGAAGTATGATTCAAGGTAAGGAATCTTAACCCATGTTTTGAATTGTGGAATTTTGATAAAATAATCTTATGCTAGAGTGGTTGGATTGTTTATGATTGAACTAAGGTAGACAGTGAGCTAGGAAATTGGTTTAGTTAAGAGATAGCCAAGTTTATTAAGAATTGGACATTTAGTTAAAGTAAAAGTTATGAGATTAAAGGTTGCTTTGATATTGGTGTATTGGTATGGAATATATGAATATTTAAGCTTAATAAGAGTGACTTATGTAAAGGATGTAGTTTGGGAGTGTTAGAAGTGCATTTGGGCAAGCTAGGCATTCAAGAATTCATGCTAGGCCCTAAAATCGGCTTAGCGTCGTGACGCGTAAGAACCAGAGGCTCACTACCTTGGGCCTAACTTTGGGAGCGTTGTGATGCCCTGTATTTGACTTCGTGACATGTAACGAGTAGAGGCTCTACCTCGGGTCTGATCAGGTGTGCGTTGCGACGCGAAACGGAGCATACTCTCTACCTAGCTCGGCTTGCATGGGCATCGCGATGCACCAAACCTGGCATCACGATGCGATACAAGAAAAGTTTAATAACATTTCAGTTTAAACCTAAGATGTTAAAGAAGACCCTAAGAGTTTCATATTAAGGCACATACACATAATATGACAAGTCGCAAACATAATACATCATGTGGTGTTGATGGATTAGTGGAATTGAGAAGTTTAGTCTAACTTCGAAACATGTTTCATACCTTATATTCTAATTGAGTTTCTCGATATTAGATCATCACAGGAACCACATCTTCCACAAAGAAAAGTAATATCAACCAGATCTTAAAATCTATGAGTGGACTCTTTTCTCAAGTTGTTTTTACATTTATGTTTTAGAATTGAGACTTATTTTTAAATATTTTCGGGCGTTAGTAAAGTTGTTTACAATTGATTTACAAATGAAAATGTTTTTAGAGATTGATTGAAAGTATGAGTTTTATGATTTTCGAGGCATGAGGGAAAAACCCAACTCAGTTATAACTTGGTACCGATATGGAATTGACGGATACAAATATTGTATGCACACGCAGTTCAGGACTAGCGATGACAGATGCCCTTAGATCCCAGATTCAGAGTCTGGAGGGTAGCATAGATCCGCACCCGGCACCAGATTTATGGCTTGAGGGACGTCGATACGTAACGCCCCAATACCACCAGATTTCAAGCCTATGGGGATGGCGATATGTAACGCCCCTAGACCATAGATTCAGAGATAGAATAGTGGCATGCATTGAGGGACAACAATACGTAACGCCCCAATGTCATGGATTTGCACACTTGGCTCCAGTTTATCGGCTTGGGGGACGACAATACATAACGCCCCAAGACCATAAGTTTAGGCATATAGGGGGACGGAGATACGAACTCCCCCATGGGTCAGGTTTTCTACAGATACTCAGAGACATAGTTTTCGGAATGATATTTTTATAAAAGAACTTTTACGAGAAATAATTTTCTGAGAAATTCAGAGTTTTACAGAAAGAAATGTTATTAGAAAGTTCCATAAAAAGAGACTTGATTTTCAGAAAAGAAAAAGTTTTCAGAAAAAGGCAGTTTTCTTGTTTCAGTCTTAAATCAATAGTTTTCATGAGTATTTCAGTTTTCAATTTTTAAAACTGTCCACTCACTGGATAGTTAAAATGATCTAACCCCCCACTCCCACTGTTCTATTTTGCAGGTACAGCAAGAGGACAAGCTCGAGAGGAGGGATATTGATGGTAGTCACTAGGATGTTGAGTCCACCAAGTCAAGTCAAAGGGAGAGAGTTCAGTCAGAGTCAAAAGTGAAGTCATGTAACAATCATTGTTATTGCATCAGTCATTGTATAAAGTTAAAATGTTTATGAATAAAGTTTTAAAGGAAAGTATTATTGGGTATACAGTTATCAGTATTGAGTTACATTTCATGTTGTTGAGTCATGGCAATGGTCCATATGCATGAGTCAGTAATTTACGATGCGTTTAGTAATGATGATCACCGTGAGATAGTCAGAGGCTCATGGGGATAGGTCAGCTTATTCTCTGCCGGTAGCATCTCTTGGAGGGGGATGTTACAATATGAATCTTCTCGAGTCTTGTAGCATATCTAGTCCCTTAACTTGAGATACCACTATGGGTTTATGGGTGACCCTTAACACTTTGAAAATAGTCATTTCACCGGTCAATCTAGACCAGACCTTCGCTTGTTCGTTGGGTACAGACCGATGCTCATGATATCTAGTGATATATCTAGAGATGATCTGTCATTCCCTTGTCTGGGATTTAAGTATCCACTTTATGATCTTTAAATCTATAATCAAAGTATTTCCGGAAATGAGTTTCGAATGTTGACTGAGAGATCACGAATATATCGCGACAAAAATATGAATTGTACACTACAAATATTTGATGTTCTTATTTATATCACCGGTATAATTCGAATAACCTATGACAGATGGATTATATGATATGCATAGACCTCGAGTTGTATGGTTCAACATGGTTATCTGTGGTCGTCAAAATTTATGAGTGAGCAAATTATGGACACGAAATGTGTTTCGTGATAGATATATCTGAGCCTAATGGGTCAAAAATTAATCATTTTACACTTGTAGTTTTATTAATCCCCTTAATTTAGTACATTTGTGAAATAACAATTCAATTTATATTTTATATATTTTTATTGTGATTTTTATTAATTGTGCAGGTAAAATATTGCTTTGGAAGCTCAACTGGAAAAATGGATATGAAATATGAACTTTAGTACCCAGAAATCCGAAAAGAGTATGACAACTAAATTCAAATCGGAATTGGAAAATATTCACCGTGTTTAGATTGGAAACAAAAAGAGCTTCTAACGTATTAAGCCACATATGTAGTTTTTTTATTATTATTATTATTATTATTTTTACTATTATTATTATTATTATTATTATTATTATTATTATTATATTATTATTATTATTATTATTATTATTATTGTATAACATATTATTACAAGAAAACAAAATAAAAAGACAAAAGAATAGAAAACAAAACATAAAAAGACAAAAGTTAAAAAAATAAAACAGAAAAAACAAAAGAATAAAAGAATAAATAATATAAATAAATAAATTGTCAATCCACATTTCGGTGGATTGACATCTTTTTTTTTTAATCTTGCAAATTGCAAGACTTTACGATTTTCAAAGTAAGAGGTGAGCACCTCTTGCTATAAATAGAGGTGATCACCTCACATTTTCCGCAGCGAAATTTCCACAGGTCTCTTTTGTGTAACATCCCCAATCCGGGAGATGCTACCGGCAGGGGATAGACTGTACTAACCCCATAAGCCTCTGATTCTCCAACCATAAATAATCATTATTACTCTATTCTCTAATTATATAAAATATGTATGGGACCGAGGCCCAAGCTTAACAACTTTACACATGAAGACTCAACAACAATAACTGTAATCATAATGACACATGTTTGTACAATGACTACACATAACTCAAATACTAGTACATGACTTTTACTTGACTCTGACTAACTCTAAGTGGACTTTTACTCTTTGACTTGGACTGGTGGACACCGAACCCTAGTAACTACATCAGTATCCATCCTCCTGAGCTCATCCTCTGAGGAAACCTGAAAGAACAGAAAATTGGGAGTATGGGAGGTTAGATCGCGGTTCTATCTAAGTGAGTGGACAAAAAACTGAATAATTGATATAAAAGCTTTTCGGTTCTAAAGCCAAAGTTCCAAAAATATCGTTATATGTAAACTCTTTTCTGAAAACTTTATCTGAAATCTCTTTTATAAAACTTAATCTTTCTGAAAACTGTTTTCTAAAATATGATCTCTGAAAATTCTTTTTCTAAAAATCTGATGTCTAAATACTGGTTTGTATCAGAAAAACTTGACGTATGAGGGTGTTACATATCGCCATCCCCCGATGCGCCTCTATAGAGCCAGGAATGCAAAACTGTGACTTTGGGGAGTTACGTATCGCCGTCCCCCAAAGCTCGCCATTACTGTCCCTAAAACAGGTGGTCTTGGGGTGTTACGTATCGCCATCCCCCAAGCCACTGAACTAGAGCCGGTAGTGCTGATCCAAGCTACTACTTGACCCGGAACTAGGGTCTAGCGGCGTTATGTATCACTGTCCCATTAGCCCTGAACTAGGATCTGGGGGTGTTACGTATCGCCGTCCCCTCAGTCCTCTACATGTGCACATGTTCTATGTCCGTCAATTCCATACTGTATCCAGTTACATACTGGGGCGGGTTTTTCCCCCAAGCCCCGAAAAACATAAAACATGTTCTGGAAATATTTTTTTCTCAAATATACTTTAAATCATAAACTTTTATGTAAAAACTGCAATAAAAATTAGCTATCGCCCTAAAACATGAAAAGTAAGTCTGTTGCAACAATATCAAAATGATATATCGATTTAAAAGAGTAATGTCCACTCACGGTTTTGGGGTTTCGCTGGTCTTTCTTCACTTTGCTGGTGAAACCTGTGGTCCCTGCGACGATCTATCATCGATAATTTTGATTAGAAAACGGACAAGGAATAAATAGGTCGGAATCAAGCTCAATTTGCCTATTCAAGTAAAGGCTATCACTCGGTAGCATATCGTACGTATATCATGATGAAATTAATACATACAGATTGATACCGGACTTATAGGGTAGCCCCTTAACGCGTTCGGGTGACATTGGGATAGTTTGAAACTGATTTGGGCCATTTTTTAATCACACATCGCGACTCAAAGCTTTGCGCGTCGCGATGCGAATCAATCAGAAATGTGTTCTGAATTTTGCTGTGCGCGTCGTGACGCACGAACCCTTCGCGTCACGACACATAGTGAACCAGAAGCATTCCTGGGAAAATTCCCAGATTGCGTCGCGACGCAAGGCTAAATTTTTGGCCTTTTTCTTCATTTCCTCATACACAAAATACCCAACATTTCCCTCGAACATTCTTTACAAATAGTTGACAAAAAAAAGTACCTGAAACACCATTCATATCATTCTCAACATTTCCTCACATCCATGCTATATACATAATTAGTTCATGATCAAAATTTAGTAATTTGGGGTTTCCCTACACTCACTATTTCTTATAACAATCATAACTCAATCAACAATCACAATCAAATTACCCACATATTATAATCATCAACACTCAATATAAATAATTTGGGTCAAGATCATTTCCTTACCTTCTTCATGCTTAATTCTTCTTCATCCTCTATGTTACATGGATGCATCCCTTCCTTTTGCTTATTCCTCTTCTTTCTTTCTTATTCTCTTCCTTATATTTTCTTCTTCTTCTTCTTCTCTTCTTTTGCCTCTTCTTTCATATGTTTCTCTTCTCCATCTCTCTTTCTTTTTTCTTCTTCTCTATTTTCTCTTTAAGATGTGTAAATAGTCCCCATTTATATAGTAGGGGCCAATTGACTAATTTACAAAGTTTTAATTAGAAAAAAATATGGAAACTTGGAGAGAATTATAGAATTCTCTAGATGGGTCCCTTCTACTATTCACCTGAAATATTGTTCCGCATTGTTGACTTGTGTCTGGCCTGAATTTGGGAAAATATTCAACGTGAAAGTTGTAGATCTCGATCCAAAATTTCTGTGATATAAAATGCATTAAAATCAGAGTTCTTATGAGAAAGTACGGCCCAATTACCATGGGCTATTTGGAGAGTGAAACATCGTAACATTTTCGCTTCGAAGTTTCGAAGAATTTACTGTTTTCCCCAAAGTCGCTCCATGATTGTATAAATATAATATAAATAATCGGACATAATTTATATTACGTAATACTCGTTCCACGATATAACAGTTCTACTGTGCAACAGTAGTAGAAACTCTCGATCGTTACAAATACTCCCCCCCTTAAATAGGATTCGTCCTCAAATCCTCTTTAAACTTGGGTCTTATCAGAGGTCACTGGATGGTTTGTAGGTTCCTTATAAACCCTTGTGTACTGGACTGTAACTTTCTGTATCTTCAGGGTTTTCTACTTGTCTTAAACTATGAAGACTATTATTCGGCTGATCATTTACCAAAATAACTAGTGGGCGCATAAGATTCTCCATCTTCCTTAGTATCTGACTCATAATTCGAAACTTATGTCATACTTGATAAACTAATTCTTCGGATTCATAGTTTCAATAAATATTCCTTAAGTTCCTTACTAAGAAGTACTACTTCGTTTTTTTTTGTTTCATAAGATCTTTGCTAGATATCCAGGACTACCTTATTTTCGTACCTCTAGTTATGCTCAACCTTTTTATCTCCAAGAAAATCCATTCCTCTAACTCTTTAGTTATACTCAATCAAGTTCTCCTTAGCTATTATTTTGACCTTCACTAGAGATACTGGTGACTTATGGTAAGGCTTCCTATACTCCCTTTTGGAATTGATAAGTTTATAGGAGTGGTCATGTCAATACTAACAATGCTGGTATTGGGTATTCTTCTAGCTGCACTTGTTTAACTTGATCTTAACATTCCTTCTCATATCTTAGCTACTTAACTCTTTGTATCTCATTACCAAGCTTCAATCGCTTATGAGCTTCTTTCCTCAAATTCCCAATATTTCTGCTTAACTATGGCCTTAGAGTTTTCTAACTTACTGATATGTCTACCGACATCGTTTGTACTCAAAACGTTTCTTCTGGGTAGTTCCTAGTGGTCCCTCTCATTTGACTAAATATTCAAGCTTAAGGGGGTGCACTTGGTACTTAAACTGTCTTCCCTACTATTCATATACATTAGCGATTAGGTTCTGGTTAAAGTTTATATTTTCTTTTGTACTTTACTTTCATTGTTACTAAATCTGATTGCTGTTCTTTCACACCAACTCGTTCTCCAGCCTGGGTTAAAGCTAGGATACCTCCCCTTTATTGTTTTTCATACTGTAATAAACTTATTTTCTCGGGTTCTATACTATACTACATTTCTGTCAATACATACTTAGTATTTTTCTCCTATTGTCGTCTCATCTTTACAATTTTACTTCCAAACCTTGTGTCACTGAATTTTCATATTCTCACCTGCTATGTTCTGTAACTGAAACTTCCACGACCTATGTTTGTGTCTCCTTATCTGAAGGATATAGTTGTCACATATCCCCAATCATGTTTAACACTGTTCTCTTACATCTTTATCACAACTTAACTAGTATTTCCTCTCTCGTTATCTTATCTATAAATTTTCTTCTAGATCTCTCACTTTGAGTTATTTCCATTTCTATTCTGTTCTGGTATTGTATATCTAAAGGCTTTATGTTTTAGTCTCCTTTCACCATGCATGTCTCTTTTCTGAGGATTATCTTGAGATGAACTTCAAATCCATCTTCATTGCTGTTGTTTAACGAGGGTTGGGAGGGTAGGGGTTGTCATGGAGTCTTCCGGTGGTGGTGTTCTCACTAGTTATATGTGTTGCAGTTGTTTGTGCCGCTCATCTATAAACTTATGACTATGTTGTTTACATGTCTGGTGTTGGTTTCTCCACTAGGGTACTACTACTAGGAACTATATGAATTTCATGTTTCAACTCTATTACTAATTCATTTTCTAGTTACCGTCAATTTTACCCTCTTTTTTTTGTGAACCTCCATAAGGTTCATACTTTGTCAAACTCCTATTATCCTTCGTCTATTATTCTTTCTCACTAATCTTTTCTCTATTACTTGACTTTGCTACTCATCTTAGTTTCTTAAACTCCTTATATCTTTATTCTTCTGGAAACTCCATCAACTTTGATTACTTAAAACATTTCTACTAAGTTATTGGTTCGGGTGTACCTTTTTCTTAATCTTCCATTTTTAATACCATGAAACTTTATCATAATGTGTTGTTATATCTTCAGAATTGTTCTCCCTAGTCCCTTCGCACTTCTAAGTTTTTACTTCTTTACGGGTTCCTTAACTCAACGATGGCTTTTGACCTGGTTTAACTTATCATAATTTCAAACTATTCTTATCTCATACTATTTATATTTTCTTATTCATTGAAATCACTGATTTAGCTGTCTAATTATCTCGCAATTCATATAATCTCTCAATTGCTCTTCGTTATTGGTTCTTTTCTTATTGGACTCTAAATTGGATAGGGTACATGCTCATGTGTCTGGTTCGATTTTTATATGCTTACTCAAATCGAGGTTTCCGAAAGGAAAAGTCCATATTCATTCTGTAGGAAATTGGTCGGCTACTTCATGTCTCGGGGTCCCTCAACTACCATCCATTCTCTACACTACTATCTTCTCATTATGTTATCTTTGTTCCTGAATGCACCGAATTTCCTTATTACTTCTCGCTTTCCTTTTACCATTTTCATATCATATTCTTTGCTCTATGCCTTGCTATTGAGGCTAACAGTGGTTCATTCTTTTGTCTACTTCTTAGATCTCTACTTCATATTCTTGCCTATAAACCTCGATTTGGTCACTCTACCTCTTGTCATTACTGGTACCCTTGCCACTTCTTAAATATCTCCAACTTCATAAGGTATATTCTTATATTCTTTTATTGATTCCTACTGACTTGGGGTTATCTATGGGTTCTACGGCATTTGGTCTATCTTGTGGACTCCTGCTAGTCTTGCAAACCTTGTGTTGACGTGTCTAAATCTTTGGGTTATTCTAGGTTATCTTCTTCATACCTTCTGAAACTTCCTGAATTCTTTTCTTGGTATCTACTTCCTTGGTCGTCAAATCTATGCTGGTAGGGAACTGCTTATATCTCATCGGTTCTTTTCCTTATGTCTCGATGGGTTTCTATATCCTTGTT
This sequence comes from Zanthoxylum bungeanum, assembly GCA_019454045.1. Lineage (NCBI taxonomy): Eukaryota > Viridiplantae > Streptophyta > Magnoliopsida > Sapindales > Rutaceae > Zanthoxylum > Zanthoxylum bungeanum. The sequence goes on along the minus strand of SKCR01032098.1, from coordinate 2,985 downwards.
CTAGTACTCTATGTCATGATGGAGTCTATTACTTATGTAGGGTAGGTTTGAGATAGACTATGTCAGGACAACTTCTTTAACTGGTATCACGGAGGAGTAAGGATCTGGGTAGGTCGGGGCTTATTTATTGGATTCCTTGACTAGGGCAACTAATCATTATTTCTATCTCCTCCATCTTATTTGCCCACGGCCCTGAGTTCGAGAAATATAAAATCTCCTTATCCTCGTGGCATCTCACTTCTATCAGAAGCCTTCACGAATAATAAGGATTCTTTGATTCTTTTGCCTTATGGCGGTGTTCTTGATTATTCGGGGAACTCGCTATCTATACGAGGTGCTCGAGAGTCATTGGATCAACTTGGAAAAAATTTTCTAAGAAAGTAAGAATCTCGCTTGAGGAAAAAGAAACTTTGCTTAGATATACTCAATATTTACTCTTGTTTAGGCTTTCGATACTCTTCTTTACTACAAGTTCTGGTATTATCCTTTATTATCTAACTCCGGGTCTCTGATTCTTACTACCATAGGTTTTGGCATTTCTTATCTTTCTGTTTTCGTACCTCCATCTCTATTCGCTTATGGTTGCTTAGATATCTATTATTTCTTATCTTTTACTTCTCTTTATAAACTTTTCCTTCTCTTTCTATTTTCCTGGGTGGGTACTCTTGGAAATCCCTATCTCTTTCTGTCTCTTTATCTTTCTTTGTCTCTGGCTGTCGAAACATCTATACCTCATTTCCTTCTTTCTTATAGATTTCCTATCCTTCTGGTAGTAGGCTGAATAACTTCAAGAAGATTCCTAACTTGGATCTAGAGTGTAATTGTTCTTGCGAGGAATACTATTCGAATAGCTTGGGAAAGTTTACTAACCTGTCTATGGGTCTTGAGGACGTACTCGAGGATCGGATACTGGAGAGGTAGTGCATTACATATGAGTATCCTGGACATACTACGTATACCAGACCCCATCACTCTGCCCACTGCAGTTACTGACTCCCTAGACCACCCTGATACCATCTTTGTAACATCCTAAATCCGGGAGATGCTACCGGCAGGGGATAGATCGTACTAATCCCATAAGCCTCTCTCTCCAACCATAACAATCATTAATACTCTATTCTCTAATTATATAAAATATGTAGGGGACCGACGCCCAAGCTTAACAACTTTACACATGAAGACTCAACATCAATAATTGTATCATAACGACACATGTTTGTACAATGACTACACATAACTCAAATACTAGTACAAGATTTTTACTTGACTCTGACTGACACCAAATGGACTTTTACTCTTTGACTTGGACTGGTGGGCACACCAAACCCTTGTAACTGCATCAGTATCCGTCCTCTCGAGCCCATCCTCCGAGAAAACCTGCAAGAATAGAAAACTGGGAGTGAGAGAGGTTAGATCGCGGTTCGATCTAAGTGAGTGGAAGAAAAATTGAAAAACTGATATAAAAGCTTTTCGGGTTCTAAAACCAAAGTTCCAAAAATATTCTTTATATGTAAACTCTTTTCTGAAAACTTTATCTGAAATCTCTTTTATAAAACTTAATATTTCTAAGAACTGCTTTCTAAAATCTGATCTCTGAAAATTCTTTTCTGAAAATCTGATGTCTAAATATTGGTTTGTATATGAAAAACTTGACGTATGAGGGCGTTATGTATCGCCATCCCCCAAAGTACGCCACTCATGTCCCTGAAACTAGTGGTCTTGGACGTACGTATCGCCATCCCCCAAGCCACTGAACTAGAGCCGGTTTAATGCTAATCTATGCTACTACTTGACCCTGAACTAGGGTCTAGGGGCGTTATGTATCGCCGTCCCCCTAGTCGTGAACTAGGATCTGGGGGCCGTTACGTATTGCCCTCCCCCAGTCCTCTACAGTGCACATGTTCTATGTCTGTCAATTCCATACTGTATCCAGTTACATACTAGGGTGGGTTTTTCCCCCATGCCCCGGAAAAAACATAAAACATGTTCTGGAAATATTTATTTCTCAAATATACTTCAAATCATAAACTTTTTATGTAAAAACTGCAATAAAAATGAGCTATCACTCTAAAGCATGAAAAATAAGTATGTTGTGCAACAATATCAAATGAAATATCGATTTAAAAGAGTAGTGTCCATCATTGTTTTGGGGTTTCGCTGGTCTTTCTTCACTTATTGGTGAAATCTGTGGTCCCTGCGATGATCTGTCATCGATAATTCGATTAGAAAATGGACAAGAAATAAATAGGTCGGAATCAAGCTCAATTTACCTATTCAAGTAAAGCCTATCACTCGGTTTAGCTTATGTATGTATATCATGATGAAATTAATACATACGGGTTGATACGGGACTTATAGGGTAGCCCCTTAATGCGTTCGGGTGACACTGGGATAGTTTGAAACTGATTTGGGCCATTTTTTAATCACACGTCGTGATGCAAAGCTTTACGTGTCGTGACACGAATCAACCAGAAACGTGTTCTGAATTTTTTCGTGCGCGTCGCAACGCACGAACCCTTCGCATCGCGACGCGTAATGAACCAGAAGCAATCCTGGGAAAATTCCCATGTAGCGTCGCGACGCAAAGTGTTCTTTCGTCGCGACACAAGGCTAAATTTTTGGCCTTTTCTTCATTTCCTCATACACAAAATACCCAACACTTCCCTCAAACATTCTATACAAACAGTTGACAACAAAAAGTACCTGAAACACCATCCATATCATTCTCAATATTTCCTCATATCCATGCTAAATACCTAATTAGTTCATGATCAAAATTTAGTAATACACTCACTATTTCTTATAACAATCATAACTCATTCAACAATCACAATCAAATTACCCACATATTATAATCATCAACACTCAAATATAAATAATTTGGGTCAAGATCATTTCCTACCTTCTTCATGCTTAATTCTTCTTCATCCTTATGTTCCATGGATGCATCCCTCCTTTTGTTTATTCCTCTTCTTTATTCTTCTT
>SKCR01032097.1:0-69956 GCA_019454045.1 Zanthoxylum bungeanum | reverse complement strand
GTTTTTTAAAGATTTGGGCTGCTGTTAAGGTGATTTAGGAGATTTAGAGGGGTTGGTTTTCGGTGGTGATCTTGTGGTGGTTTCTTTGTTTTCTTTTTGTGTGTGTTTTGGGTGTGTAGAGAGAGTCTAGAGAGATTTTGAGAGAGTTTGGGTGTGAATTCTATGTGTGAAGGAGAGGATGGCCTTGGTTAGGGGTTGTTTATATAGAGAATGGCTAGGGTTTACAAGGGAAGGGATTTGTGCATTAAATTAGGATATGATTTAGTTTTAAAACAAGGAAATCAAAGGATTGAGGGGGGACAAAATATTTTTCTTTAGGAAGTTGTAATATTTAGTTTGTGTTGGTTTAGGAATACAAATATTTTATATTGGTAAGTATCTTATTAGATTAGGAAGTCAAATATATGATTGGCTTTAATTGGTTATGATTGATTTTAATTTAGTATGATTATCTTTTGATTTAGTATGTGATTTGTTTAATTTAGGCATGATTTTAGTTTAAGTTGGTAATTGTTTATTTTAATTGGTAAAATGATTTAAATGTTTTATTTGATGTTTAATATTTAATTATTTAATTTGGGATGTGTTTTATGGGCTTTGGGGAGCTAAATGGGCTGGGTGTGAGGCTAGCAGCAAAACCAGAATTACCGACACCGTTCGAACGCTCCCTCGAACGCTACACGAACGCCCGCAATCTGTTTCCCGTTCGAACGAAGTAACGAACGCAGCACCAACGAAGACAGTGAGCTTGTTTATTCTGAATTCCCCTTCCGATATCCGTTTCCCGCGGCATCCGTGACTCAAAAGGTAGTTGTCTCCAAATGAGACTCATCATCGGGTTTCACATGCGAAAATGCAATGCCTACAACGTAGTATGATCTGTACTTAGGATACAACTCCACGTACCACTTGAGTAAACGGCGCATATTTTGTTTTATGTTGTTTTGATTTGTTTATTATTCGTTACTTGATTTCCGCATGTTATTTGTTTATGTGATGACGGGATCGAGCGCATGGGTTTAGTAAGTTGGATTAAAGGTCCCCTATTTTGAGGGGTTAAAACCCTTTACCATGATATGTTGCCGCGCCGGTTGATGTATATTCGGTTGAATGTAAGATGTGTTCAATCGGGTATACGAAGTCCGATATTATTGTCTTTATTTTTTATATGCATGACGCGATCGAGCGCATGGGCTTAGTAAGTTGGATTAAAGGTCCCCTGTTTTGAGGGGTTAAAACCCTTTACCACGATGCTTTGCCGCGCCGGTTGATGTATATTCGGTTGAATGTAAGATGTGTTCAATCGGGTATATGAAGTTCGATATTATTGTCTTTATTTTTATATGCATTACGTGATCGAGCGCATGGGTTTAGTAAGTTGGATTAAAAGTCCCCTGTTTTGAGGGGTTAAAACCCTTTACCACGATGCCTTGCCGCACCGGTTAATGTATATTCGGTTGAATGTAAGATGTGTTCAATCGGGTATACGAAGTCCGATATCATTGTCTTTACTTTTTATATATGTATTGTGTTGATTGCGCATGGGCTTAGTAAGTGCGATTAAAGGTCCTCTATTTTGAGAGGTTAAAATCCTTTACCACGATGCTTTGACGCGCTTTTAGCCCGTTATTATTTATTAGGTGTCATCTATTCATCCGTTCATGTATGTGTCATGTTGTTTACTGCATTTTGGAGGTCACTGCTGTAACCCCATTCGAACGCATTTCAGAACGCCGCACGAACGCATGTTTTCTGTCTGGTCCCGTTCGAACGCGTTATCAAACGTTATACGAATGCGAACCTTCTGTTTACCGTTCGAACGCGTTTACGAACGCTACACGAATGCGAATACACTGAATTGAGTCATTTTCATCACATGTCATGTATAATTATTTCTTAGGTGATTTCTCTTATATCATGTAATCAATCATATTATTTGTATCCATGTGCCTATCTGTTTGATGTGTTCATGAGATGGTATTCAAGCATAATTAGGTCATTAGTATGTTACTTGGTTCTTAGGCATGATTTAGCCTATTTGGTTGTTTATTTTCAAGCATGATTAATCGTTTTGTTTTGCATTTGGAATTTGCATTATGTTTAGGTTGTTCTTTGCTTTCCGCATTATATGATCGAAGCATGTTCATGAGATTGCCGTGTGCTATTGCGTGTTTGCCGTTATAATGATTACTTTCATGCATGTGAACTTAAAAGTAGAACACTCCTTGGAAATAAATGTTGCTTAGGCTTGGTTAAATTATTGCACAAATCATTTCATTACAAGTGGCATAAGTAAGGGACCATTCTGAACCCAACGGTTTGAGGTCTTCCCTTGGGAGGGGTGAGTGCGGCATTAAATCTTTATCCCGGTTCACACCGGGTGGCGACTCTATTATTCTCCGGTTTAGTTCCCCGCGGGCTACTCCGTACTCCCAGCTAGGCCGCGAGCCTAGAACAGCATGCGTCGTCCAGTTTCTGTGTCCCACAATGACTATGTGTCTATAGAAGTCTGAAATCAGGGTAGGTGTATTTGGTCTTAACCTGAGACTTGCACCGCTAATACTTGCGACAATCAATATACTTTGGTTGAGGTCGTCCAGGGCTTTAACAGGTTCTGTGTACGCCAATACTGGGTATATTGAGAATCGTAGTGTGTTGGGTGTGATGTCAAGATGAAAGTGTCACTCCAGTCATATGGAGATGATGGTCACGTAGGATATGTGACTGGTTCTCTTAAATGCTACAGTTATCGGGATAAAATGACAAGGTCATGTTTATCCGATTATAGAGACTAGTCACCAGACATCCGATATGTGCTTCGTACGGGGCAGACACAATTCTAGCCCCAAGCCTAGCACGTGATCATCTGATACTGGACAGAAATACGCAATACTACATACACTATGCCTGATATAGATCCTTTATTCCTGTAAGGATATTTCCGGAGAATTGGGTAGGCATGGCGCTTTGCTAGAGGCCAAACCTTGTCTTGTAAATCGGTAAAACGTAGTACTTGGTACTTACGTGTTCGGATAGTCCGACGACCGAATTTACTACCAACATATCCGGGGATCTCATGGGTCGCTTCCCAAAGATTCACCGATGATGTATAACTCGCACTCTAAATTAATCTGGGATTAATTAGATGAGAGAGAAAATTAATCTGGGATTAATTACGGAGATATTTTATCTGGGATAAAATATCATCAATTAAGAGAGATAACGATTATTTGGATTAATCGAGAAATTAATATATTTGATATATTAAACGAAATTGGATTTCGACGCGAAATTAAAATTAGATTTTAATTCGGGCGAACGAATTAATTTAGAATTAATTCGTTAGCGATGTGAATAGTGACTTCGCTAGGCGTAATCATTTAATCACGACGCAACGGAAAATTTGTTAATTTAGAATTAGCGAACCCAAGCCCGGGATTATTTGCGAGCGCATTCGCATTTCGAATTCGAGTGTGGCACGTAAGTCAAATCAAGTGTCAAATCGCTAGTCGCATCTAGTGTCACATCAAGCGTCAAATCATGTCACTTTGAGTGATGTGACCATTGATTGATTGATTGATGTGAATAGTAGATGGAGTTGTTTGAAAGCTTTTTTGAAAGCTTGAATGGAATATATTGTTGTTTATTACTTTGACTTTTGGAAAGCAAAGTAGGTACATGTTTTTAGAAATTCATTTTACCAAATAACATTACACATTCAACACCATCTCTCATTCTCTCTTTCTCCCTCTTCTCACGCCTAAATAGTGGGCTTTTTCTTCTGTTTTTCCGAGCAGTGAAGGGAAGCTTAGAGTGGGATTTTGTGGCAAAATCTCAAGTGCTAGCACACTTACGAGACATGCGAAGGTGATAGGGAAGTCCACCCATGAGCCGGGAATCGTTCGACGAAGCTTGGAGCTTGATGAAGTTGATCCAAAAGGCCGAAACCAGTGAGCACTGGCAGTGAACTGACGAATGCAGTTCAAGGAGGAAGAAAAGTTTTTGTTGCCTCTGTGTCGCTTAACCGGTCGATGTAAGTATTCCGCAACTTCTCGATTGTTATTCACACATGTTTTCATGCTTATTATTAATCTTGGGACCTTAATAGAAACCAACATCATGGAACACGAACAGTTCATCAGGGATGAGACTGTTCCATAATCTTCTAATATACAAGAACCGCGTAGGTCGGAGAGAGTCAGAAAACAACCTAAGAGGTATGGGTTTCTGATCTCACCTCATATAGATATTAATCTTATTGAGGATAATAAACCAGCTACATATGAGGTAGTGATACAAGATATCAACTCCACTTTATGGCAAGGTGCCATGAAGTCCGAAATGGATTCCATGTATACAACCAAGTTTGGACACTAGTTGATGTACTAGAAGGCATTGTGCCTATTGGTAGAAAATGAGTCTTCATGGTGAAGACAGACATGGATGGCAATAAACAAACGATCAAAGCTAGGCTTGTAGCGAAAGGGTATCGTCATCAACATGGTGTTGATTACGACGAAACCTTTTACCCGTTGCCATGATTAAATTCATTCAGATAATGCTTGTTATTGCTGTATATTTCGATTATGAAATATGACAGATGGACTTCAAAACCGCTTTCCTTAACGGAAACCTTTTGGAGGATGTTTATATACAACAGCCTGACAGTTTTGTCGTACCAAAACATGCAAACAAGGTTTGCAAGTTAAATCGATCCATTTATGGATTGAAACAAGCATTGCATTCTTGGAACCAACGTTTTAATGAGATCATAATGGTAAATGGTTTCATTCAAAATGATTATGATTCTTGTGTATATAAGAAGGTTAGTGGGAGCGCACTGACATTGATTGTCATATACGATGATGATGTATTGCTTCTTAGCAATGACATTCCTATACTAAATTCGGTGAAAGCTTGGCTTTCATTAAAATTCTCCATGAGAAACTTGGGAGAGGCAACCTTTATTCTAGGAATAAGGATCTACTGGGATAGATCTAAATGTTGTTGGCACTCTCTGAGAACTCGTATATTGACAATGTGTTGAAGACATTCAACATGGATCAGTCCAAGAGGGACTGCTTCCAGTACAATATGGCGTCTCTCTATCTCAGGACATGTGTTCGAAACTCAAGATGAGAGAAATTCAATGAATCAGATCCCGTTCGCTTAAGCAGTCAGATTGATCATGTATGCCATAACATGTATGCGACCTGGTGTCTCATATGCTTTGAGCATCTGTAGTCACTATCAGACAGATCCAGGTGATGGTCACTGGATTGATGTTAAAAACATCCTTAAGTATCTTAGAGGAACTAATGATGATTTCTTAATATATGGAGATGGAGAACTTGAGGTAACTGGGATCACTGATACAAGTTTCCAAACCGATAAAAATGACTGTTAGTCGCAATCAGGGTACATATTTTGTTTGAACAACGGAACAGTGAGCTGGAAATCTTCCAAGCAAGATATTGTTGTCGATTCAACAATAAAAGCAGAATACATTGATGCGGCTGAGGCAGCAAAAGAAGCATTTTGGATCTATAAATTCCTAATTGGATTAGGAATAGTCATGTTAGCAGCTGAGCTGGGCTACATCACAGGCTAAGGAATCACGGTCTCATCAATGATCCAAGTATGTACTTCGATGGTTTCATCTTATTCGTGAGATCAAACATCGTGGCGATGTCAAGATCGAAAGATCGTTTCAGATGATAACCTTGCATATGCGCTGACGAAAGCTATATCTCAGCAAAAGTTTGAGCGACCCATACATAGTTCAAGTGTTGGACACTTGAGTGACTGGCTATAGGCCAAGTGGGAGATTGTTGGACAATTATGACCCATACCATCACTATTTGTAAAAGACATGGTGTTTTTATACAAATTAACTATGTGATAAAGGAAATTGCTCTTTTATCATTTTGTAATTGGATTACTTGGATATATAAATGATAAAAGTCCATATGATTAGTACCGGATTAATAAGATATGAGACTGTATTAATCCACGAAACGTTTAATCATTAAATATCCATAGTCGTAGTATTATCGAGACTGGACATCGATAATGCGGAATAGACTAGTATTACACTTGTGCGGGTTATGGAAGCTTAACGACATAGTTCTCATATATTTAAGTATTGGATACTTATGCTAGTGAGATAGGAGGTTCTGTTAGTCGTCGGACTGGCAACAGCTTCGCTCTGGATAAACCCATCGGAATCCCATTGATAGTATGTGTCTATGGGAATCCGAATCAGGGTAGATGTATGTGGTCTTAACCTGAGACTTGCATCGATAATACTTGCGACAATCAGTATACTTTGGTTTTGGTCGTCCGGAGCTTTAATAGGTTCTGTGCACGCCTCTTCTGGGTTTACTGAGAATCGTAGTGTATTGGGTGTGATGTCAAGATGGAAGTATCACTTCAGTCATATGGAGATGACGATCACGCAGGGATACAGAACTAGTACTCTTAAATGCTGAAGCTATCGGGATAGTATGACTAGGTCATGATTATCCGATTACAGAGACTAGTTGCTAGTGATCTGATATATGTTTCGTACGGGGCAGACACAATTCCAGCCCTAGGACTAGCATGTGACATCCGATACTGGATCGTAATACGCAATACATTTTATACTACGCCTGATACAGATTATATATATTCCATGTTGAATATATTTATGGAGAATTGGGTAGGCACGGTGTTTTGCTAGAAGTCAACCATGTCTTGTAAATCGGTGAGAACGTGGTACGGGGTACGTTCGTGTCGGATAGTCCGACAACCATATTTACTGCCAATATATCCAAGGATCTCTTGGGTCGCTTCCAAAAGATTCACCGATGACATTTGACTCGAACAGAATTAATATGTGATTAATTATGAGAGAGAAAATTAATCTTGGATTAATTGCGGCAAGAATTAATATGGGATTAATTCGACTAGAAGAGAGAACGCGGTTAATTTGGAATTAATCGGCAAAGTAAATTTAATAGTAAATTTAATCATTAAATATCCATAGTCGTAGTATTATCGAGACTGGACATCGATAATGCGGAATAGACTAGTATTACACTTGTGCGAGTTATGGAAGCTTAACGACATAGTTCTCATATATTTAAGTATTGGATACTTATGCTAGTGAGATAGGAGGTTCTGTTAGTCGTCGGACTGGGAACAGCTTCGCTCTGGATAAACCCATCGGAATCCCATTGATAGTATGTGTCTATGGGAATCCGAATCAGGGTAGATGTATGTGGTCTTAACCTGAGACTTGCATCGATAATACTTGCGACAATCAGTATACTTTGGTTTTGGTCGTCCGGAGCTTTAATAGGTTCTGTGCACGCCTCTTCTGGGTTTACTGAAATCGTAGTGTATTGGGTGTGATGTCAAGATGGAAGTATCACTTCAGTCATATGGAGATGATGATCACGCAGGGATACATAACTAGTACTCTTAAATGCTGAAGCTATCGGGATAGTATGACTAGGTCATGATTATCCGATTACAGAGACTAGTTGCTAGTGATCTGATATATGTTTCGTACGGGGCAAACACAATTCCAGCCCTAGGACTAACATGTGACATCTGATACTGGATCGTAATACGCAATACATTTTATACTACGCCTGATACAGATTATATTTATTCCATGTTGAATATATTTATGGAGAATTGGGTAGGCACGGTGTTTTGCTAGAAGTCAACCATGTCTTGTAAATCGGTGAGAACGTGGTACGGGGTACGTTCGTGTCGGATAGTCCGACAACCATATTTACTGCCAATATATCCAAGGATCTCTTGGGTCGCTTCCAAAAGATTCACCGATGACATTTGACTCGAACAGAATTAATATGTGATTAATTATGAGAGAGAAAATTAATCTTGGATTAATTGCGGCAAGAATTAATATGGGATTAATTCGACTAGAAGAGAGAACGCGGTTAATTTGGAATTAATCGGCAAAGTAAATTTAATAGTTAAATTGGATTTTACTATTTAATTTATTTAATTGGGCTAAAATAATATATCGGATATATTAATTGAAATTGGATTTCAATAAGAAATTAAAATTGGATTTTAATTCAAGCGAACGAATTAATTTAGAATTAATTCGTAAGCGACTTTCGTAATAATTTTGCTAGGCATTATTATTTAATTAAATTGGATTTAATTACGTCGCGAAGGAAAATTCATTTAATCGGATTAAACGAAACCGGACCCAAGTCAAGTTGTGTAAGCCAACTCAAATTTTGAATTTAAAGTGGTGGGACCCACCTTACTTACATCACCTGTCACAAGTTGATGGAAGTAGTTGAGCTCATTTAATACAAATCTTTAACACACCAACTTGACAAGTTTTTGAAACTAATTGTTTTTGGAAAACACAACTATTCACTCATTTTCTCTCTTCCCTCTCTTGGCCGAATTTCTTGCTTCTTGGAGGTGAAATTTTGCTTCAATTTTTTTTTATCAAAGCTAGCACTTTGGGAGCCATTTTAAGGTGAAAGGGAAACTCACCCAAGATTTTGGAACTCATTCAAAAATCTTGGAGCTTCTACATCCATGGAAATTTTGAAATCTCCAATCCGATCAATGTGAGTATTTCAGCTACTTTCACTTGATTTATTCACACACAAATCTTGTTTAGAGATCATTGGCATGTCTAGGACACTAACAGGATCAGCTACGTATGAAGAAGCGATACAAGGTATCGACTCCGCTTTATGGCAAGAGGCCATGAAGTCCGAAATGGATTCCATGTATACAACCAAGTTTGGACACTGGTTGAAGTACCAAAGGCATTGTGCCTGTTGGTAGCAAATGAGTCTTCATGGTGAAGACAGACATGGATGGCAACAAACAAACGTAAAAAGCTAGGCTTCTAGCGAAAGGGTATCGTCATCAACATGGTGTTGATTACGACGAAACCTTTTACTTGTTGCCATGATTAAATCCATGAGGATAATGCTTGCTATTGCTGCATATTTCGATTTTGAAATATTGCAGATAGACGTCAAAATCGCTTTCCTTAACGAAAACCTTTTACAGGATGTTTATATAAAACAGTCTGACGGTTTTGTCGTGCCAAAATATGCAAACAAGGTTTGTAAGTTAAATCGATCCATTTATGGATTGAAGCAAGCATTGTGTTCTTGGAACCAACATTTTGATGAGATCATAATGGTATATGGTTTCATTCAAAAAAATGATAATTCTTGTGTATAAAAGAAGGTTAGTGGGAGCGCACTGACATTGATCGTCCTATACGTTGATGATGTATTTCTTCTTAGCATTGACATTCCCATACTAAAATCGGTGAAAGCTTGGCTTTCATTAAAATTCTCCATGAAATTCTTGGGAGAGGCAACATTTATTCTAGGAATAAGGATCTACTATGATAGATCTAAAAGTTATTGGCACTCTCCGATAACTCGTACATTGACAAACATGTACGCAACCTGGTGTCTCATATTCTTTGAGCATCTGTAGTCACTATCAGGCCGATCCAGGTGATGGTCACTGGATTGATGTTAAGAACATCCTTAAGTATCTTAGAGGAACTAAGGATGCCTTCTTAGTTTATGGGGAATGAGAACTTGAGGTGACTGGGTTCACCGTTGCAAGTTTCCAAACCGATAAAGACGATTATAAGTTGCATTCATGGTACATATTTTGTTGGAACAACGGAATAATGAGCTGAAAATCTTCCAAGCAAGATATTGTTGCCGATTCAACAATAAATATGGAATACATTGCTACGGTTGAGGCAGCTAAAGAAGCATTTTGGATCTATAAAATTCCTAATTGGATTATGAGTAGTTCTGTTAGCAACTGAGCTGGGCTACAGCACAGGCTAAGGAATTACGGTCTCATTAATGATCCAATTATGTACTTCAATGGTTTCATCTAATTCGTGAGATCACACATCGTGGCGATGTGAAGATCGAAAAGATCGTTTCAGATAATAACCTTGCATATCCGCTGACGAAAGTGATATCTCAGCAAAAGTTTGAGCGACCTATACATAGTTCAGGTGTTGGACACTAGAGTGATTGGCTATAGGCCAAGTGGGAGATTGTTGGACAATTATGACCCATAGCATCACTATTTGAAAAAGACATGGGGTTTTTGTATAAATTAACTATCTGATAAAGGAAATTGCTCTTTTATCATTTTGTAATTGGATTACTTGGATATATAAATGATAAAAGTCCATATGATTAGTACCGGATTAATAAGATATAAGACAATATTAATCCACGTAAGGTTTAATCATTAAATATCCATAGTCGTAGTATTATCGAGACTGGACATCGATAATACGGAATAGGCTAGTATTACACTTGTGCGCGTTATGGAAGCTTAACGACATAGTTCTCATATATTTAAGTATTGGATACTTATGCAAGTGTGATAGGAGGTTCTGTTAGCCATTGGACCGGGAATAGCTTCACTCTGGATAGACCCTTCGGAATCCCATTGGTAGTATGACTATGTGTCTATGGGAATCCGAATCAAGGTAGGTGTATGTGGTCTTAACCTAAGACTTGCATCGCTAATACTTGCGACAATCAGTATACTTTGGTTTTGTTCGTCCGGAGCTTTAACAGGTTCTATTTACGCCTCTTCTGGGTATACTGAGAATCGTAGTGTATTGGGTGTGATGTCAAGATGGAAGTATCGCTTCAGTCAGATGAAGATGATGATCACGCAGGGATATAAACTAGTACTCTTAAATGCTGCAGCTATCGGGATAATATGACTAGGTCTTGATTATCCGATTACAGAGACTAGTTGCTAGTGATCCGATATATGCTTCGTACGGGGCAGACATAATTCCAGCCCTAGGCATAGCATGTGACATCTGATACTGGATCGTATTACGCAATACATTATATATTATGCCTGATACAGATTATATATTCTTCATTGAATATTTCTGGAGAATTGGGTAGGCATGGTGCTTTGCTAGAAGCCAACCATGTCTTGTAAATCAGTAAGAACATGGTACCAGGTACGCACGTGTTCAGATAGTTCGATGATCGTATTTACTGCCAACATATCCAGGGATCTCTTGGGTCGCTTTCAAAAGATTCACCGATGACATTTGACTCAAACAGAATTAATCTGGGATTAATTATGAGAGAGAAAATTAATCTGTGATTAATTATGAGAGAAAGAATTAATCTAGGATTAATTGCGGTAAGAATTTATATGGGATTAAATTCATTTCGAAGAGAGAACGCGATTAATTTGGAATTAATCGGTAAAATAAATTTAATAGTTAAATTGGATTTTACTATTTAATTTATTTATTTGGGCTAAAATAATATATTGGATATATTAATTGAAATTGGATTTCAATGCGGAATTAAAATTGGATTTTATTCCGTGCGAACGAATTATTTTGGAATTAATTCGTAACCGGCTTTCGTAATAATTTAGTTAGGCATTATTATTTAATTAAATTGGATTTAATTACGTCGCGATGGAAAATTCGTTTTGTCGTATTAAACGAACGGGCCCAAAGTTTGTTGTGTAAGCCAACCAAATTTTGAATTTAAAGTGGTGGGACCCATTTTACTTACATCACTTGTCACTTTTTATTATGGAAGTGGTTGGGAACATTAAAGGTTGGACTTTAAGTACACATCACACAACTTTTTGAAACAAGTTTTGGAAACTTAAAAATCATTATTCACTCTCTCTCCATGGCTTGGGCGTGAACTTCTCCCTCTTGTTCTTGAATTTTGTTGCAAAATTCATCAAGCTAGCACTAAGGAGTCAAAGAAAGGTGATAGGGAAACTCACGCAAGAGTTTGGAACTCGAAAGGAGGCTGGGAGCTTCTATATCCGTTGGAAATTTTGAATTCCATAACCGATCAATGTAAGTTTTTTCTGCAAACTTTCTTGAAATATTCACACACAAATCAACGTTTAGAGATCATTGGCATGTCTAGAACACTAACAGTGACATCAAAACATGAATCCAGATGAAACAACAGTCAATTCAGTTTGGGGGGAATGCAACTGAAGATCCTAATGCCCACATCAGCAACTCCCGGAAAGTTTACGGAACTTTCAATTACAACCGAGTGGCTAAAGAAGCAATGAGACTGCGTATTTTTCAATATTCTTTGAAAGACAGAGCTAAGGCTTGGCTATTTTCACTTCCAGCAGGTTCCATCACAACTTGGAATATTCTAGCCACCAAATTCCTTGCAAATTACTTCCCCCAGCAAGAACTGCAAAGCTGAGGAATGATATTACATCTTTTGTGCAACATGACTCAGAATCCCTCTGCGAAGCTTGGGAAAGATACAAGGATTTGCTCATAAAATATCCTCACCTTGAGATTGCAAAGTGGCTACAAGTCCAAACCTTCTATAATAGACTTAATGGATTAATGAGAACCACAATTGATGCTGCTGCTGGAGGAGCTTTAATGGCAAAATGAGAAGATCAGGCCTGGAACTTAATTGAAGAAATGGCCAACAACAATTCCTTGTGGCCAACAAAAAAGAGCATGATTCAACGAATCGCATGAATCCATGAAAGAATCGAGAAGATCTCCAGGAAATGGCCAACAACAATTCTTTATGTTGATATGCAACTTTTTGAAGATCTGCAGGAATGAGCAAATTGTTTGTCCAGTTTGTGTTTTTGGAGATGCTATGGAAAAGGTGGAGGTGGAGTAAATCTTTTTCGATCATTTTCTTTTGCCTCTTTTCCCTCCATCTGTGGATCTGCCTCGTTGCTTTCTTTTGGAACTTCCTCAGTAGATGCATTGACTTCAACTTCTTTGTTGATTTCAGTGTCGCTTTTCAAAGTGATGGCTTGACATTTCTTCTTCCATTTGTTCCTTGGATTTGGTTCTGTGTTGCTAGGAAAGGTACCTTGCGGTCTGTAAGTCTGAGTATTGGACAATTTTCCCATTTAATTCTCCAGTGCCTTCAAAGAAGCTGCTTGATTTTTAACCACAGTTGCTAAAGCGTCATATTTTGCTTCTTGCTTTTTCATCTGGGCAAGCACTTCTGCTATTCTTGGTTCTTTTTCATACTTCTAGCTTTTATTCTGTTGTTGAAATCCGGGTGGTGGATTTTTCCTTTGCCCTGAAGCATTACTCCATGCGAAATTGGGATGATTCCTCCAACCAGGGTTGTAGGTATTGGAATATGGATTGTTTCCCTGTATGTTGAAGTTGATAACATAGTTCACAGTCTCATCATATTGGTTGTAAGATTCTGCCTCTGGGCTCCTCCATATGGTGAACTTGTAGATCCAGCATTAATCTGCATGCTAAGAGTTTCCAGGCATTTACATATCTATTCCAGCTTGGCATTCACAACTGTGTTGGCCCCTACTTCATGGATTCTTGCTATTTGATGGATCATGCTCCTCTATATTGGCCACAAGGAATTGTTGTTGGCCATTTCTTCAATTATGTCCCAGGCCTGATCTTCTTTTTTTGCTATTAATGCTCCTATAGCAGCAGCATCTATTATAGTTCTCATTAGTCCAGAAAGCCCATTGTAGAAGGTTTGGACTTGTAGCCACTTTGCAATCTAATGTTGAAGACATTTTTGGAGCAATTCCTTATATCTTTCCCATTCTTCGCAGATGGATTCTGAGTTATGTTGCACAAATGATGTGATGTCATTTCATAATTTTGCTATTCTGGCTGGTGGAAAGTATTTTGCAAGGAATTTGGTGGCAAGAGTGTTCCAAGTTGTGATGGAACCTGCTGGAAGTTAATGTAGCCAAGCCTTAGCTCTGTCTTCCAAGGAATATGGGAACACACGCAGACATATTGCTTCTTCTGCCACTCGGTTGTAATTGAATGTGCCACAAACTTCCAGGAAGTTGCTAATGTTTACATTAGGATCTTCAGTTGCACTTCCCCCAAACTGAACTGATTGTTGTATCATTTGAATGCATGTTTTGATGTCACACGCATTTGCAGGCAATGGTGGAAGTACAATGCATGATATGACGCCGTCAACCACCAAAATTGTTTGTCTTGAATGGTAATTGGTGGTGCTACCTTCAAAGGTTCAGGTTCTTGATTGTTCATGTTGATCAGTGCTTCTTGATTTTCTCGCATTTTCCTTCTCAAATGTCTGATAGTTCTTTCAATTTATGGGTCAAGTGGACGGATTTCGAAGCTTCGGCTTCTTCTCATGTAGTGTTTGAGAACCTGAAACACAAGAAAATAAAAATAATAAGCAAAAATAAATTAGACACAAGTAAAATATCTAACCCCAAAATTAATAGTAAAAGGTAAATAAGTCCCCGGCAACGGCGACAAAAACTTGATTGGGTGAAATCACACATGTAACGCAAGCGTACGTATCGCTCAAGTAGTATAAAATGTATCGATCCCACGAGGACTTAATACTTAAGCTATTAATTTATTGAAGTTAAATTTCTACAAGTATCTAAAAATTGATTGTTGTTTGGTTGGTGATTTTAACTAAAGACAAGTAATTAAAACAATGCGAAAGTAAATTCTAAAAAGTAATCAATATTATGAAACTATATAAGGTTGTGAAACCTTCCAATATTCTTCTAAAGATGAAGCGATTATCTTATGTTTGTGTAATATGTCAGTTTATTAACTTGGAACACGAATATATGCAAAAGCCTCTGTCAATGGTCAGATGCAAACACCCAAAGTAACCCAATTAACTATATATCTATGTTAACCAATACTCTCTGAATTCATTAAGATTAAGTTCCAATTATGGCTACCAATGCCCGACAGGTATATGTCTATCCTGGAAGGAAATCTCAAAGGTGAATGTGGGATCGTGAGCTATTGAATCTAAAGCTGAAACCTAAAATCCCTTCGTCAAGTTCATTTTAAGTTTACCAAATCAATCTTATTAGTGTACAATTAACAAAAAGTATTAATGTAGGCACTGCATTTTTGCATATAAGTCCCGATGATGAGCTTCGTACGAAGGCACTACTCTTTAAGTTACGGAAGTCGCGGGAAACAGACGTCGGAAGGGAAAAGTCAGAAATCAATACCTTGTTGGATTTAATTCGTTTGCTTAGCCTCGGGTTTGCTCGTTGAATCTCTGTTTTAAAATTTATCCTTGACCCAAAACCCCCGCAATCCACACCAAGCCACACACCAAGCCCACCAACCACACGTCCATAATGCTTCCAAGCCCATCAAATCCTTCCAAAATAACAATTAACACATTAAACACATGTTGAAATCAAATAAATCAACTTCCCGAATTAAAAGAATCAAATTAAATCTCATCAATCACCTTCCTAATTAAAATTAATCACATTCCTAAACTAAATAAAATCAAATAAAATAAAATCAAATTACCTTCCTAAATTGAAGAGATCCTTTCCTTATGACACACAAATTAAATATTCCCCCATAATTACACAATCTCGGTTTTCCTACCCTATAAGGTAAACCTCAACCTTTGCCTATAAAAAGAAACATAAGCCAAACCCTTGAACTCGGGAGCTCATTCACGACAAAGAAATAAAAAAACACCCAAATCTCTCATCTTTCTCCTCTTTCTTCACGGCAGCCCTCCCTCATCAACCCTAAGCCACACATATTCAACAAACACATACCCTTCTTCAAGCACAAACAATAGGAACCTTCTCTCTCTCTCTCGGAATGCATAAATAATAAACCTTCCACTCAACTCACGCACGCCCGCATCTCTCTCATTTCACTCAAGCACACATGGCCCCCTCATTCACGTAACAAACCACATTTACCGACTCACACAAATAGACTCTCGCTCAACAACCCTTAAGAGACACACGGCATTAACCAAAATTCACCAACAAATCAAAATCAAAACACCAAAAAGCCTTCACCTCTCCACCGAACCGAAGCCACCTCACACAACAAGCCGAATCAACCCTAAGCATCCCTCACTCACCTAACGTACACGTCAACAACCCCATGCATGTAGCGCCCACTAGCCACGTAACAAATACCATTCACCACTCTCATCATCATCCTCACCTCTCAATCCCACATTGACAACGTGAAGCCTTCAGCAGCACACAGTCCACGCATTAACTCACAACCTCACGCCACTCACCATCCACAATACAAACCGACACACACATCCCTCACTCACGTCCTCTAAACACCCACGAAGCAGGCTCACTCACGCCAAATAAACACCCATGAAGCAGCCTCCATTCACACCAAATAACACCCACGAAGCAGCCTCCTTTCACGCTAAATGAACACCCACGAAGAATAGTAAAACCATGAGCACGCCCAAGAATTGAAACCAAACAATCCAGAAGAAGCCCCTAAACCGAACAAACCGCCTTCATAATAGCCCCGAAAACTGTTGGTTTCTATAATTAGTCCAAAGGAAGATTAAGCAATAGAATACAATAAACATACATGCAATCTTGAAGGATGGCGGAAACATACTTAAAAGCTGTTGTGACGAAAATGGTGATGAGGATTCCTTGACCTCCAAGGATGAAGTTTCGGCCAAGCAAGAAGATGGAGAAGACGCTCAAACTTTGAGTATTCCAAGCCCAAATGCTTTTCCCTATCACCTCTTTTGATCCTTGCTTGTGCTAGCAAAAATGGAGAAGAGAAAACAATTTTCTGGCCTTGAAATGGCGGAACACGCGTACAATTAGGTGGGAGTGGGCAAGAGACGTGAGAGGTCGGGCAATAATGAGAGTGGCAAGAGAGAGATGGGAGTCAAAGAAGAAGGTCCAGGAGCAAGAATCTTTTTGATGGCTTGTGCTAGCAAAAATGGAGAATGAGAAAACAGTGAATGCAGCAGGCGTGAGAAAAGAAGAGGAGAGTTTTTCACTTTTATTTTTGTTCCTTTTGCAAGCCAAAACCTGAGAGTGACAAAGGAAATGAAAAGTGATATGATATCTAATACCAAAAGAATTTTTTAATGCAAAAAATCCTTCAAAACCGTGCATGGCTTTCCCTCCAAAATGAAATCCATCATTTGCCATCATTACCACACTTTGAGATTAGAGACAATGTATCATCCCTCAAAGGTGACTAGATACATCCACCATCTATTCGTATTAAGTAATGAGATATCGCGATGTGATTTGCGGATATCACTCGATTCAAAATACGAATGTGTCCGCAAGCACTTTCGGGCTCGGTTTCGTTAATTCCGAATTAACGAATTTCCGTCGCGACGTGAATTAAATAATTACGCCTTGCGAAATTACTATTCAGTTCGCTAATGAATTAATTCTAAATTAATTCGTTTGCCCGAATTAAAATCCGATTTTAATTCCGCGTCGAAATCTAATTTCGTTTAATAATATATCGAATATATTATTTTATCGATTAATTCCAAATTAATCGATCTCTCTCTCTCTCCTAATAAGGCATTTTATCCAAGAAAGTTTCTCCTCTCAATTAATCCAAGATTAATAAGGTTCGAATCAAACGTCATAGGTGAATCTTCAGGAAGCGACCCAAGAGATCTCCGGATATGTTGGCAGTAAATACGGTCGTTGGATAATCCAAACACGTACGTACCTCGTACTACGTTTTTACCGATTCACAAGACAAGGTTGGCTTCTAGCAAAGCGCCATGCCTACCCAATTCTCCAGAAATATTCTTACTGGAATATAAGATCTTTATCAAGCGTAGTATACCGCAGTATCGCGTATATCGATCCAGTATCGGACGATCACATGTTAGGCCTGGGGCTGGAGATGTGTCTGCCCCGTACGAAACATATATCGGATATCAAACAACTAGTCTCTTTAAATCGGACAATCCTGACCTGGTCATATTGTCCCGACGGTTGCAACCTTTTATAGAGGACTAGTTCTGTATCCTGCGTGATCATCATCTCCATATGTCTGAAGTGATACTTCCATCTTGACATCACATCCAGTACACTACGATTCTCGATAAACCCAGAAGAGGCGTACACAGAACCGGTTAAAGCCTGAACCACCAAAACCAAAGTTTACCGATTGTCGCAAGTACTAGCGATGTAAGTCTCAGGTTAAGACCATATACACCTACCCTGATGCGGCCTCCCATAGACACGCAGACATACTACCAATGGGATTCCGCGGGGTCTATCCAGAGCGAAGCTGTTTTCCGTACCATCGGTAAAACACAACCTCCTACCGCACTTGCATAAGTATCCAATACTTAAATATATGAGAACTATGCCGTTGTGCCATCACAACTCGCACAAGTGCAATACTAGTCTATTCCGCATTATCGATGTCCGATCTCGATAACACTCCGACTAGGGATATTTAATGATTAAACCTTTTATATTGATACTGTCTCATATCATCTCAATACGGAACTAATCATATGGACTTTTGCCATTAATAAATCAAAGTAAATAATTTTACAAAACGGCAAAAGGGCAATTTCATTATCACATAGTTAATTTTGTACAATAATACAATATCATTTACAAAACAGTGACGCTATGGGTCATAATGTCCAACAATCTCCCACTTGGCCTATAGCCAGTCACTCAAGCATCTAATACCTGAACTATGTATATGTCGTTCAAACACTTGCTGAAGAACAGCCTTCGTCAGCGGATCTGCAATGTTGTCATCCGATGCGACCTTCTCGACTTTTACATCGCCACGATGTATAATCTCCCGAATCAGATGGTATCGCCGAAGAACATGCTTGGATCGTTGATGAGACCTTGGTTCCTTAGCTTGTGCTATAGCCCCGTTATTGTCACAATACAATGGTACGGGCTCAGCAGCTAACGGAACTACTCCTAATCCGATTAGGAATTTTCGGATCCAAACTGCCTCCTTTGCTGCTTCCGATGCAGCAATATACTCCGCTTCAGTTGTTGAATCGGCAACATATCTTGCTTGGAAGATTTCCAGCTCACTGCTCCGTTATTCAAACAAAAAATGTACCCGGATTGCGACTTGAAGTCGTCTTTGTCGGTTTGGAAACTTGCGTCGGTGTACCCAGACACCTCAAGTTCTCCACCTCCATAAATTAAGAAAGCATCCTTGGTTCGTCTAAGATACTTAAGGATATTCTTAACAGCCACCCAGTGACCTTCACCTGGATCGGCCTGATAGCGACTGCACATGCTCAAAGCATATGACACATCAGGTCGTGTACATATCATGGCATACATGATCGATCCGATTGCCGAGGCGAACGGTATCCGACTCATGTTATCTCTCTCTTCTTTAGTTTTAGGACACAAGTCCTTAGACAGAAGAATACCACGTGACATTGGCATCAATCCCTTCTTGGATTGATCCATGTTGAATCGCTTCAACACTTTGTCAATATATGTACTCTGGGAGAGTCCAAGCAGTTTTCTAGATCTATCTCGGTAGATTTTATTCCCAGAATAAAGGCTGCTTCTCCCAGATCTTTCATGGAGAATTTTAATGAAAGCCAAGCTTTCACCGACGTTAGCATGGGAATGTCATTGCCTATTAGCAATACGTCGTCGACATAAAGGACAATAAAAGTCAGTGCTCTCCCACTAACCTTCTTGTATACACAAGGGTCATCATCGTTTTGTACGAAATCATATTCTTTTATGATCTCATCAAAACGCTGATTCCATGACCGTGATGCTTGCTTCAATCCATAAATGGATCGATTTAACTTACAAACCTTGTTTGCAAGTCTAGGTACGATAAAACCGTCAGGTTGTTGCATATAAACATCCTCCAAAAGGTTTCCGTTAAGGAAAGCGGTTTTAACGTCCATCTGCCATATCTCGTAATCGAAATATGCAGCTATTGCAAGCATTATCCGAATGGATTTAATCATGGCAACGGGTGAGAAAGTTTCGTCATAATCAATACCATATTGTTGACGATACCCCTTTGCTACAAGCCTAGCTTTGTACGTTTGAACGTTGCCATCCATGTCGGTCTTCTTCTTGAAGATCCATCTGCATCCAATAGGCTTTACGCCTTCTGGTGCATCAACCAGTGTCCAAACTTGGTTGGCATACATGGAATCCATCTCGGACTTCATGGCATCTTGCCATAAAGCGGAATCAATATTCTGTATTGCTTCCTCATACGTAGTCGGTTCATTATCCTCAATAAGATTAATATCTACATGAGGCGAGATCAGGAACCCATACCTCTCAGGTACCTTCCTGACTCTCTCCGACCTACGCGGTCCTTGTGTATCTGAAGATTGTGGTACAGACTCATCCTGGATGGTCTGTTTATGTTCCGTCGTTGATTCATTGCCAGGAACAGTATCACTACGATTTTTTCATCGAGCTCCACTTTCCTCCCACTTACCACTGCATCTAGGAATTCCTTCTCAAGGAAAAATGCATGTAGAGCAACAACACTTTGTTCTCTTGTGGGTGATAGAAGTAATATCCTTTGGTTTCCTTAGGATATCCCACGAAAAGGCATTTATCTGATTTGGGTTCTAGTTTGGTACCTTCCAAACGTTTAACATATGCCCAGCATCCCCAAATCTTCAGGAAAGAGAAACCTGGTTTCCTTCCTGTCCATTTCTCATATGGAGTCTGTTCAACACTTTGACGGAACCTTATTCAAAATAAGTACCGCACTGGTTAATAATGCGTATCCCCAGAAGGATATTGGTAGCTCAGTTTGACTCATCATCGACCTTACCATGTCTAACAAGGTACGGTTTCTCCGTTCAGACACACATTTAATTGTGGTGTTCCAGGAGGAGTCCACTGTGAAAGAATACCATTTTCTTTCAAGTAATCTTGAAACTCATAACTTAAGTATTCGCCACCACGGTCCGACCGCAATGTCTTAATACTCTTGCCTGTTTGTTTTTCTACTTCGTGTCGAAACTCTTTGAATTTCTCAAAAGTTTCCGACTTGTGTCTCATTAGATACACATAACCATAACGAGATGCATCATCCGTAAAGGTTACGAAGTAATGATATCCACCTCTAGCCTGGCTAGACATGGGCCCACATACGTCACTATGAACAAGGGCTAACAGTTCTGTGGTACGTTCACCTTTACCACTAAAAGGTGATTTAGGCATTTTGCCTAAAAGACAAGATTCGCAGACATCATATGAATTAAGATCAAATCCGTCCAAGTACCCACTCTTCGAAAGTGTGGATATGCGAGTCTTGTTTATGTGTCCTAGACGACAATGCCACATGTAAGCTTCATCTTTTAGATTACTCCTTTTGAGCCTTTTGTTTGTTATTTTAGGAGATTCATTTATATTCAAAATATAAAGGCCATTATTTGCTACAGCAGTGCAAATTTCTGCATCATTTTTATATAAATAACACCCAGTGTTTCTAAATACAAAAGTGTACCCATGCTGGGTTAACAAAGATACAGATATGATATTCCTAGTCAAACTAGGTATATAATAACAGTTCAAAAGTTTAAGCATATGCCCCGAGGGCAATTCCAAAACAAAAGTCCCTACAGCCAGCCAAAACAGCAACTGGAGTTCCGTTTCCGACTCGTAGGTCAATCTCCCCTGAAGTCAGCATCCTGCTATCCTGCAGATCCTGCAAATCAGTACAAATATGAGCAGCACAACCAGAATCAAAAATCCAATTTTTAAAACTAGAAGTAGTCATATTTATCTCAATAACAAACATACCAGAGGCTAGTGCCTTGCCTGCCTTGATATCCTCCTTGTGTCCTTTGCCCATTCGGCAGTCACGTTTCCAGTGACCCTTCTTGCCGCAGTTGAGGCAGACATCTTGAGATTTGTCCCTTGGCTTCCCAGAAGCTTTTGTCACTTGCCTTTACCCTTTTTCTTATGTTTCTTCTTCCTCACCCCTCCAGTAGCTTTGGGCCCAGCCTTTGGCCTCTGAGAGGTCGATGTAAAGTGCGCCTCGCGCTTGCCCCCTTTTTGGAGTTCTTTTTCAGACTCCTTCAAAATGGATAACAGCTCTCCAAGAGTGTCATCCGTATCCATCAACTTATAGTTGATTATGATTTGTCTCCAAGTATCAGGAAGTGACTGTAAGATCAAATCTATGGTCAGCTCAGCCTCCAAGACTATTCCCATATTGGCCAACTCATCAATATCGGCGATCATTTGAGCCCCGTGGGCCTCAACTGATGCGCCTTCAGTCATTCGGGCGCGGAAGAGTTTCTTCACCAACTCATACTTTCCATCCGCTTGTTGGAGCGGTGGAGATCTCGAAGTCTAGCCATCATATTATAAGGATCCAAGTCCCTATTCTGGCGACGAAAGTGTTGAGTCATCGAAGCTAACATAATAGCCTGAGCTGTGTCACAATCATTGCTGTGAGTTTTCCATAACTCCAGCTCAAGTGGGTCAGTGGGCTTAGGCGGGAGAGGTGTTTGTATAGTGTACAGCATCCTCTCAGCCCCAAGGACTATCCTCAGGTTCATTTCCCAATCAGCGAAGTTTGTCCCCTTAAAGACATTGTCACCCATGATGATGTCTCGGACATTTACCTTGCTAGCCATCTCAACTACGATAGTCCAACTATCTAGTTAACGATAAAATGGGTACAGTCAAACTGTTACAAAAAAATAACAATGAATTAGTCCAACTAATTTTAATTAATTAAACGAAATAATTTTGAAAGACGCGTAAGGCTAAGTATCTGAATGAAATTGCAAATTCAATACTAGCCTCCCACTATTTTTATCAAGTCTCTAACCCTCTGTTGAGAACTCGGGAAATCCTATTTCCTAGTGGGCTAGGATCCCGTTAAATAACACACAACCTTGACTTTGGCCAACAAATTGTATGCTATTTAACTAGGTAGATCTCAAAGATCAATTGGATCTCATCCAATTCCTAGATCCGGTTAGGTGGACATCCAAGTCCAAAACATATGTATGCCAATGTATCTAATACATTTTCCTAACCATATCCTCCGAACCATCTAGGCCTTGGCTTTGGCACAACAAACCTAATGATTCCGGTTAAGCGGGACCCATTGACAAGGAAAGTTTCGTAATCAATGTCGTTGGACAAGAAGTGATCTTGACTTTGGCCAACAA
This sequence comes from Zanthoxylum bungeanum, assembly GCA_019454045.1. Lineage (NCBI taxonomy): Eukaryota > Viridiplantae > Streptophyta > Magnoliopsida > Sapindales > Rutaceae > Zanthoxylum > Zanthoxylum bungeanum. The sequence continues at coordinate 46,956 of SKCR01032097.1, read as the reverse complement.
ATCACAACTTGGACAAGACACCGATGTGGAACAAAACTTTCATGATTCAAGTACATCCTCAATTGACAAAGGTCTTGACTTTGGCCAACAAACCAATGCCAATTTTGGATCTTGAACAAGAATCATTCAATGGAAGGATAATTGCTTAATATAAATTGAGGGTTTTATTTTGCGTAAATGGAACAATTTATTATCTTTGTTAGGTCTCATCATCATACACCCTTAAGCATGCTTCTAAAACATCATAAAGTGCATAAAATAAATTAATAGTGATATACGGATGGATATATAAAACAATTTGTTCCTAGAACAAATCACTCCCTTTCCACTCCCCGCTAGCAATATACTACTTCTACCCAATTACATAATACAATAAGAGAAACCTCATTTACATTGAGGGGAATTAGGTGAGAAGAGAATACAAAGAGATAAAAGAGATAAGGCTGGACACGCAGGTCCAATTTATAAATTCTAAATTTACAATAATTTCTAAAATTACCCTTTCCCTTCTAATATCCATCCGCTATACACTATTCATTCATCACATACATGTATATTCATTCAAGACATGCTATACAACCAATCAAATCCAATTAATTAGTCTTTATTTAAATGATCATCCAATGTTCAATCAACGGTTTGATTTTGCGCGAGTCCAACTCGTTTGAGAATAAGTACATAAGGTACGAATTCATGAATTATATCGAACTACTCGTTAAATCCAATTTAAGCCGTATTCAATATTAATTCAATTTATTTAATTCCAAATTAAATGTTTACACTTTTAATGTGCTTTTAAAGATTAGATTCTAAATCTTATCAAATTGGGTCTCCAAGCCCAACTAACATCCAATGTGTGTTTAATTAAAGTCCGATGGGCTTTCAATTGATTTATAAAGGCTTGGGCTTTGGTCAATGTGGGTCAAACCCAATTACCAAGCCCAAATAAGGAATCACCCTTAAGTGCCATAAAATCAATTTCAAGCCCATAAGGCCCAATTAAACATAAAAGCCCATTAATTAAATAAATTTTAATATTCCAAATTTTAAAATTCAATTGATTAAAGTGTAATTGCATGATTAATTCATTAAATCAAATATTTCAAAAATACCAATTTAATTTATTATTCATCAATTGTTCAAAACACTTGTCTAACATTTATTTGAACAAAAATCAAGTCCTTTAACATGTCATGTTGTATTCGGCCAAGAGAGATTTTTGCGGTTCGATTTGTTTTCAATCCAATTGAATCACTAATCTAACATACATATAGATTTTAGGTCATCAATGAACTTGAAAGCAAAAATTCAATAATAGTGAAAAGACCTCAATTTTCGGTCAAGCATCAACTTTAGGGAAAAACATCCAATGTATTTTTCTCAAAATTGAACATGTATTACATCAAATATCATACATTTAATCATGCTTAAGTTATCCAATAAACTTGTGCATGAAAAATTCCAAATCTTTAAATGACCTACACATTCGGCCAATGCATCAATTTTGGGGAAAAAATATCCAATACAATTTTCTCAAAATTGATCATGTATTACTTCATATTACAAACATTTAAGCACACTCAAATCATCCAATGAACTTGTGCATGCAAAAATTCAACTTAATGGAAGTGCCTCACATTCGGCCAAGACATCATTTTGGGGAAAAATCATCCAATGCATTTTTCTCAAAATTAATCATGTATTATATCAATATCATACATTTAAACATGCTTAAGTCATCAAATAAGCTCATGCATGAAAAATTCCAATCCAATGGAAGCACCTCCACATTCGGCCAAGACAACATTTGGGAAAAAATCATCCAATGCATTTTGTTTAAATTGATCATGTAATATATCAAATAACATACATATAAGCATACTTTAGCATCCAATTCCACAAGAACATGCTTCAATCAATTTTCCCCAAATTAACCCTAATGTATTTCATGCTTAAACCTAGCTCAATGATACCATTGTTGGTTTCTATAATTAGTCCCAAGGAAAGATTAAGCAATAGAAATACAATAAACATACATGCAAAGCTTGAAGGATGGCGGAAACATACTTACAAAGCTTTGTGACGAAAATGGTGATGAGGATCCTTGAGCCTCCAAGGATGAAGTTTCGGCCAAGCAAGAAGATGGAGAGAAGCTTCAAATCTTTGAGTATTCCAAGCTCCAATGCGTTTCCCTATCACCTCTTTTGATCCTTGCTTGTGCTAGCAAAAATGGAGAATGAGAAAACAATTTTCTGCCTTGTGTATGCAGCTCACGGCGTGAGCAAGAGAGAAAGAGAGGAGAGTGTTTCACTTTTAATTTTTGTTCCCTTTTGCATGCCAAAACCGTGAGTGACAAATGAAATGAAAGTGATGATATCTAATAATACCAAAAGAATTTTTTAATGCAAAAAATCCTTCAAAACCGTGCATGGCTTTCCCTCCAAAATGAAATCCATCATTTGCCATCATTACCACACTTTGAGATTAGAGACAATGTATCATCCCTAAAGGTGACTAGATACATCCACCATCTATTCGTATTAAGTAATGAGATATCGCGATGTGATTTGCGGATATCACTCGATTCAAAATACGAATGTGTCCGCAAGCACTTTCGGGCTCGGTTTCGTTAATTCCGAATTAACGAATTTCCGTCGCGACGTGAATTAAATAATTACGCCTTGCGAAATTACTATTCAGTTCGCTAATGAATTAATTCTAAATTAATTCGTTTGCCCGAATTAAAATCCGATTTTAATTCCGCGTCGAAATCTAATTTCGTTTAATAATATATCGAATATATTATTTTATCGATTAATTCCAAATTAATCGATCTCTCTCTCTCTCCTAATAAGGCATTTTATCCAAGATAAAGTTTCTCCGCAATTAATCCAAGATTAATAAGGTTCGAATCAAACGTCATAGGTGAATCTTCAGGAAGCGACCCAAGAGATCTCCGGATATGTTGGCAGTAAATACGGTCGTTGGATAATCCAAACACGTACGTACCTCGTACTACGTTTTTACCGATTCACAAGACAAGGTTGGCTTCTAGCAAAGCGCCATGCCTACCCAATTCTCCAGAAATATTCTTACTGGAATATAAGATCTTTATCAAGCGTAGTATACCGCAGTATCGCGTATATCGATCCAGTATCGGACGATCACATGTTAGGCCTGGGGCTGGAGATGTGTCTGCCCCGTACGAAACATATATCGGATATCAAACAACTAGTCTCTTTAAATCGGACAATCCTGACCTGGTCATATTGTCCCGACGGTTGCAACCTTTTATAGAGGACTAGTTCTGTATCCTGCGTGATCATCATCTCCATATGTCTGAAGTGATACTTCCATCTTGACATCACATCCAGTACACTACGATTCTCGATAAACCCAGAAGAGGCGTACACAGAACCGGTTAAAGCCCTGAACCACCAAAACCAAAGTTTACCGATTGTCGCAAGTACTAGCGATGCAAGTCTCAGGTTAAGACCATATACACCTACCCTGATGCGGCCTCCCATAGACACGCAGACATACTACCAACCAATGGGATTCCGCGGGGTCTATCCAGAGCGAAGCTGTTTTCCGTACCATCGGTAAAACACAACCTCCTATCGCACTTGCATAAGTATCCAATACTTAAATATATGAGAACTATGCCGTTGTGCCATCACAACTCGCACAAGTGCAATACTAGTCTATTCCGCATTATCGATGTCCGATCTCGATAATACTCCGACTAGGGATATTTAATGATTAAACCTTTTATATTGATACTGTCTCATATCATCTCAATACGGAACTAATCATATGGACTTTTGCCATTAATAAATCAAAGTAAATAATTTTACAAAACGGCAAAAGGGCAATTTCATTATCGCATAGTTAATTTTGTACAATAATACAATATCAGTTACAAAACAGTGACGCTATGGGTCATAATGTCCAACAAAAACAACACCCTCTGCACATCGCAAAACTGCCCTAAATCTACCCATTAAACTGCCCAACCTAAAACTACTATAAACTGCCCAGAAAAACTGCCTAAATACCGCAAACAGTACACTCAAAATAACGACCAGAAAACACTAGCAAAACAGAGCAAACAGCAGCCCAAACACCGAGGCAACTAAAAAACGCGAACCAGTAATTCAAATTTGCGGAGCACACCAACCCTTTTGACACCGCGTAACGCTTTCTAAGAGGCGACTAAGAGGTTAGACCTGAGGGCACCCTTTTTTATTTATTCTATTTTTTTTTTTGTTATTTTATTATTATTTCTTCGCATGCATTGTGGATTCATGTATGTTTGGCCATGGGATGAATGAAATATGTGTTATCCTTGCGGTATATCGGATGGAAACCCATACGTAATTCCGTAGCCGAATCCAAATGGACGGTAGTGCGGTCTGTACTTGGAAACAACTCCACGTACCACTTGAGAGACACACATATTTCGTTTCATCTAATCTATGTTTATTCATGATTCATTAGAAACATACGTTATTTCATGCATGATTAGTTATTTCTTTCACATTAGGAATTCCATCATATCTACTTTATTTTATGTTTTATGTTTAGATTGTTATTTATTTATATTTTCGCGTTATCAATTTAATGTGTTCATGAAATTGTGTGCTTGCCGTAATTTCGACTTAATTTTATGCATGCAAACTTAGATATAGGTTGTATGCAAACTTAGATTTGGTATGTATGTTGCGTAGATTTGGTTATATTATCGCATAAATCTGTTCATTACAAGTGGCATAAGTAAGGCCATTCTGAACCCAACGGTTTGAGATCTTCCCTTGCGAGGGGTGAGTGCGGCTTAAATCATTTCCCCCAATTCACACTAGGTGGCGACTCCATTTTATTCTCCGGTTTAGTTCCCCACGGGCTACTCCGTACTCCCAACCGGGCCGCGAGCCTGGAACAGCATCGCCGATTTTTGTGTCCTACAGTCTGGCGACTCCACTGGGGATAGAGAATTGGCCCCGAAATAATGCCTTGTAATGTTTGTGATTTTTGTTTTAGTTAACCGTGTCTACGGTGGGTTGAAGGGGTTTAATCAAAGGCATCATTAGAGCTAGGTAATGGTTTGGTGTCTTCCTTCATTCACTATCTTTCTACAAGAAAAAGTTGTGAAGACACCTAGATAATCATTTACTCGAAGCTTACCGTGATGGACTAATTTGGAGGACTTATTGTTTATTCCTGTCACCAAGGCGATAAGAGCCTAAGAGGCTTGGGTATTTAAGAGAGTTCGCTCCACCCTCCATCTGGGGAATCTTCAATAGGAAATCCATTTGAGAGTCAGCCATGCACCATAACTCGTTGGCATATACCTTAGCGTATAAAAAAGGTGTGCTCACTTGGTCGCTCAAACCCTTGAGTGGGGAGACCTAGTTATGGGCAATCCTTCGCTGGCGGGAGCCTTTGTCTATACTCATATAAACCCGCATATGAACCATAGTTGTATGACCTATAGAAGCCACCCCTTTATGCTTTTGATAACCAGATGCATATTATATCTCATACACCGCACACATCTCATGCATCTCATGCATACATGCATCATGTTAACCCATGTGTCTTAAAAGCCATCATAGATATCCGTTGGGTTATGGATAAAAGAAGACTTGTTAAGAAAGGTTTAGCAAACATGTATATCAGGGAAAATGAAACCGAGTAACAGAAAACTTTACGGCAAGGATAGAAAGACCATTGTGAAAAAAAAATTTAAGAAAAAAAAAAAAAAAAAAAAGAAAAAAAAAACAAAAAAAAAGAAAAAAAAAAGAAAAAAAATTAATTGTTTGTTCTTAGTCCTTAATAGTTAGGCATAAGTCCGATGATAAAATTGATTGCTTCGGGGTGAAACCTTAGAAACGATAAACTCTTGATGTGCTTTTATTTGATACTTTGAGTAATTGATCTATGTTAGACTCGTAAGCACTTCACTATAGGTTCTTAGCGGTGAAAGCCTGAGTAGTTGGCAAGGTGACTAGTTTAAGAAATTGTAGGTCGGTGAATGACCGCTTGCTTAGATGTCTATCCTGATTTGCTTGTGTTATGATGTATGGTATGGTTGAAAATGAAAGAAAATTCTCTAAAGAAAAGAATTGAACCACCTATAACCGATAAGGGTGAAGCTACCCATGGACGAGTATTAGGACCACCATGAGGAGAAATGCTACCTTAAATGGTAGGTGTGTTGGAAAAAGAAAGAAAGAAAGAAAAAAAAAGTTCAAAATGAAAAGAAAAAAGAAAGAGACAAAAGAGAAAGAAAATCATACCACATTGAGCACAGAAAAGCAATTGCAGGCATAATTGAGACATCTAGGTTGGTTTGACCCATCGATCATATTTATTGACAAAATCATTAAGTTGGCTTATCTGAGGATGAATCTGCAAAAGAACCTTTGCACACACACACTTTGAGTCTGGCTTAGATCATTTATTCAAAGACTTGGATTTGAGTTGCGTTGAATTTTTTGAAGGTTCTCTGTTTTCAATACTGGGCATTCTTTGAGGGCAATAATATGTGTAACTATTTGGACTTTTTCGTAGCATGTGATATAATATGATGATATAGAATGCCATATCATGTGGTCCACATTGACCTAATGCAAACAGCGGGGAGCAGAAAGCTAAATCAATACTGGGGGCGACCAGTCTACCACCTCGCGAATAAGGGACATAACATAATCTTGAGTCATGGGACCAAAGAAAACTGAGCAATCACCAGAAGAGAATTGACAGAAAGAAACTGTAAGCAGGCCTAGGGGGCGACCAAAGACAGCTATAGGGGAAGGACACCGAGTAGCACAAGGAAGGCGTAACCCATCGGAATAGGAAATACATCCATGAATACATGCATACACGTCACATACATGCATTGTTTGAATTGTTTTTGTTCGCAGGTTTTGAAGAAAAGGAAAAAAAGTGGCAAAGACAAGTAGTTTCGGGAATAGATCCCTAGGTCGAGGCCCACATTACCAGCAGTTTCATGAATGAATCCCAGGGTCGAGGCCCACATTGTCAGCAGTTTCGGGAATGAATCCCAGGGTCGAGGCCCATATTGTCAGCAGTTTCGGGAATGAATCCCAGTGTCGAGGCCCACATTATCAGCAGTTTCGGGAATGAATCCCAGGGTCGAGGCCCATATTATCAGCAGTTTCGGGAATGAATCCCATGGTTGAGGCCCACATTATCAACAATTTCGGGATGAATCCCAGGGTCGAGGCCCATACTATCAACAGTTTTGGCAATGAATCCCAGGGCCGAGGCCCACACTATAGGCAGTTTCGGGAATGAATCCCACGGTCGAGGCCCACATTATCAACAGGTTAGGGAATAAAGCCCACAATCAACAATTCGGGAATAAAGTCCACAATCTACACAGTTTGGGAACAAAGCCCACTCTTAACACAGTTCGGGAACAAAGCCTAGGGAATAAAGCTCACTCTCAACGCAGTTCGGGAACAAAGCCCACTCTTTATTCAGTTCGGGAACAAAGCCCATATTCAACACAGTTTGGGAACAAAGCCCAGGGAATAAAGCTCACTCTCAACGCAGTTCGTGAACAAAGCCCACTCTCTATTCAGTTCGGGAACAAAGCCCACTTTCTACACAATTTGGGAATAAAGTCCAGGGAATAAGGCCCACTCTCTACACAACTCGAGAACAAAGCCCACATTCAGCTCAATTCGGGTACAAAGCCCACTGTCTACACAACTCGGGAATAAAGCCCAGGGAACAAAGCCCATATTCAGTTAGCTCGAGAACAAAGCCCACTCTCTACACAGCTTGGGAATAAAGCCCAGGGAATAAAGACCACATTCAGTACAGCTCGGGAACAAAACCTACAGTCAACACAGTTCTGGAATAAAGCCCGGGGAAAAAAGCCCACATTCAGTACAGCTCGGGAATAAAGCCCACAATCAATACAGTTCGAGAATAAAGCCCAGGGAACAAAGCCCACTCTCTACATAGTTCAGGAACAAAGCCCAGGGAATAAAGCCCACATTCAGCACAATTTAGGAACAAAGCCCACCATCAGTTTAGTTCAGGAATAAAGCCCACTCTCAGCACAGATCAGGAACAAAGCCCACAATCAGTTTGGTAATAAAGCCCAATCTTAACACAGCTCGAGAACAAAGCCCACTCTCCACACAGTTCAGGAATAAATCCCACATTCAACATAGTTCGGGAATAAGACCCACAATTCAATTTGGGAACAAGACCCACAATCGGGAACAAGACCCGCAATCGGGAACAAGACCCACAATTCAATTTGGGAACAAGACCCACAATCGGGAACAAGACCCGCAATTAAATTAGGGAACAAGACCCACAATCAGGGAACAAGACCCGCAACTCAATTTGGGAACAAGACCCACAATCGGGAACAAGACCTGTAATTCAATTTGGGAACAAGACCCACAATCGGGAACAAGACCCGCAACTCAATTTTGGAATAGGGAGGCAACCCATGCAATTTGTGTATATATTGTGATCTGGTGTGTTTTATTTTTGTGTGTTTAATTTTTGCAGGTAAAGTCATTTCACGATGGAAGAAGCTCTCGCAAATCTTCACAAACAATTTGCTTCTCTCCCTCAAAAATCTCTGATGAAAGTTTACAAAGCTCGCTTGGAACGGAAGAGATTACTAACGATCCATGGTGTTCATAATGACATTCATTGGGTAATTGAAGCACGGGTCCGATTGGCAGATGAGTCTTCTGACTCTTTTATTTCACATCTGCCTGGTTTTGGAAGAAGCACCTATGCAAAGAAACATAGAGCTAAGCAAATGGGTGTTTGTTACAAATGTGCACGCTAGAATTGCAATACTTGTTGTCGTTCTTTAGGAATGGTGTCTGATAATCGCGAAGACAAAATTAAATTCATTAGGGATGGCTTGAGTAAGGAGTCTGTAGATGATATATCTTCATCTCTTGAGATGCATCCCCGTGGATATGTTCATATAGTCATTCACAAATTACATAAATAATTCCAAAAAGAAAGACAACAGTTAAGTCTCGGGAATCTGACTCAAAAAGACCATTTTTGCCAATTTATAAGAAAATTGGATGGGAAGCCTGTCCCTGACGCATAGACGTCAATTAAGCCATAAATATTTATAGATATTGTATCTCTTTGTCTTTTCCTAATAATTGTAATTTGTTTTTTTGTTTTCTTTTATTTTCTCCGACAGGATCCAGACATTTTTTACTATCACGATTTATTTTACTGTTAACTAATAATTGTCATTTGGCAGGTGCTAGTGCTATTATTTTACTCACCCTTTTCAAGTGTTATAAATTCAACTCATCATTGCACCTTTGAAGGGATCCAGATAAAAATGGAAGCTACTTCAAGAAGACGGGTTGAAAACATCTGTGTGTTTTACGGTACCAGTGTTAGTGTTAAACCAGAATACGTAATAGCAGCACAGGAATTGGGTTAAGTCTTAGCTGCAAGGAATATGCACTTAGTATATGTCGGAGGCAATCTTGGACTAATGAGGACTGTTTCAAAGGCCGTACAAGAAGGAGGCAGTCAAGTCTTGGGAATCATCCCAAAACCCTTGGCAGAGGCGAATCTTATTGGACCATCAAATGGAGAAGAGCTAATTGTGCCAGGTATGTCTGAACGACTGGTAGAAATGATTAACCATGCTGATGCTTTTATTGCTTTGCCAGGTGGCTTGGGTACATTAGAGGAAATGTTTACAGTATTATCTTGGGCAAACTTGAATATACACCAGAAACCGCTTGGACTGTACAACGTTGAAGGATTTTATGATTTTCTTTGTATGTTTCTTGATGATGCCCAGAGAAATAGGTTCGTGACAAAACCTATGAAAGAACTCCTCTTTACTGCCAGAACTGCTCCGGATCTAATTGACCAAATCTTAGCCTATGAACCACAAATTGACCCTATCATTTCAAAGATAAATTGGTCCGAGGACGATCGTGGTAAGAGGCGTCGGATTAATCTGGATCTTAACCTTTAACTTTTCGTGTAGAATTTCAGCTAACCAGGTATTATCTTTTAAACTCTTCTTCTATTGTTCAAGACATTGGGGACAATGTCTCATTTAGGTTTGGGGGATGGAATTAGTTGATCAGTATCTTATTTTTAGTGGTGTGTTATTTTTTTATTTGTCCAAAATTTTTCGAAAATTACAAAAATATTTTGCGTTTTTGTGTTTTTTTTATTTTGACTAAAAAGGTGAAATTGGTAAGAGATTGCTGAGTAAGGAGTTCAACTCCTGAGACGTGTCTAAAACCTATTTCGTAACAAGTTAATTTTTGTTTATTTCCTTTTTAATTATTTTAATTTGTGAATTCTCCATAATACTGACTAAAATGGATCTTTATATGCTCAGTTGACAGGTATTATCAACATGCATGGTAACATACGGACATGAGTTGTAATTGAAAAGTTTGTAATATTTAGTGCTCTAGTTTAATTGGAGAAAGAATCTCAAAAAGTGATGGAGTAATAAAAAAACATATGAGGTCTGAGTTATTAAGTCGGTAAGGGTGTTTTAACACCTAGTGCCCTAAAGCCAACTGGTTTGAGAGTCACTGGCCCAAAGCTCGCTACATATATCAAGGATATTGCAAAAATATATATATCTGAAGTCTGAGTAATTAAGTCCGTAGGGGTGTCTTAACACCATGTGCCCTAAAGCCAATTGGTTTGGGAGCCACCGACCCAACACTCGCTACATAGATGGAAGATATTGTATATAAATAAAAAAATCAATAAAAAAATCAGAAAAAAAAAAATTTATTCCATTGCTTAAAAAAATGTGTGAATTCTGATATAACTTTAGGTTAAAAATATTACTCTCTTTTCAACTGCACTTGTGACTATTGTGGGTAAAATGAGTTAATTAATATTTTGTTGGCTGTGTATATTGAGAATGGTAAAAATGATCGGAGAATTTACTTATTCGGTAATTTAGAAAGAAACAAAACAATTATTGACTTAGATAAGAAGTTTCACCCGTTTAGTCATTAACTTTTTTATTCTCTTTTCTCGTCTTTTTGCTTTTGTGTGCATTAGTTTTACTATCTTTTTACTTTTATAAGACGTTTGTGGGTATCATCGCTGTAAACCCTCACAAGACTACAACTCGTCCACTAGGGACACCTATGGGTTTAAAGGCTTGTTGCATACGCTAAATGCAACCGTGATCCCTACGAAAGTGGCTTAGTTTAATTTTAATTGTTTCTTGTATTTAATTTAGTTGTTTTTCTCGAGGACTAACAAAATGTTAGGTTTGGGGGTGTGATGAGCGGAAAATATATCAATATTTACCGCCCCTTTTACTTAATATTTTGTTTAGTTTCTCGGGTTTGATGAACGTTTTGATGTGTTTTAGTTTATTTTGCAGATAAAATAATATTAGGACACAATGAAATCATTTAGGACAAAATGTGGGTTAAATAAGGGCAAAAACTAGACTTGACATATTAATTTTGGAGATTGGAAACTTGAAAGGGCGTTTTAACGAAGTGCAGTTTTGGAAATTATAGTTTTGCGCATCTGTCGTATTTTGGGCATAACATTTTACTCCGATATTGGATGGAGCTGATTCAAGTTCCAGATTAACGAAGACTCAAAGATCTACAACTTTTAAAGACAAAATAATTTCGAATTCTGAAGAGTTCATGCCCTAAATTGATGAACCATCCATAAGTGTGTTGTGTGTAATTATTAAAGTCATTTTCAAAGCAAAAAAATAAATTAATAAATAAATAATAAAAATTATCAAATCACCACCAACATGATAAGCAATTATTGGAGCAATTAGTGGAGCAATTAATAATGGATTTGGTGGATGATTTGATGGAGGAAAAATTTTGCTTATAAATATCAAGCCATTTCATTTGTAAATTCATACTTTCTTCTAAGGAATTCCTTAAGAATACTAAGAAGATTGTATCTTGTTTGTTTATTTACAGCTTTCAGTAATTAATTTCCGCTTTCGTACTTTCTTTTCTTTACTTTTCAGTTTTTACTTTCCGTAATTTACTTTTACGCACAATACTTTTCTTTCTTTAATTTTCAGTTTTTACTTTTCAGTAATGATGAGGTAACTCCCATTTGCTGGGGTAAAAAGTAAAACTTTTATTACTAATATTTAGATTATTCTCCCTTAATTATAATATATAAACTAGTTAAAACCTGAATTAACGAGGATACCGCCATATTGGTCGGTTGGTAATTATTTAAATTGGTTTTAACCTCACTAAACTGGATACCGCCTGATTGGTCGGTTGGTAATTAATTATTAATTTAACTTAATCTGGATACCGCCTATATGGCTGGTTGGTAATTATCATGCAAAGTTAATATATTATATTAAGGGAGATATCTAAACTAGAAGTAATAAAAGTGGATCCTTTTACCTCAACATTTTCTTTTATTGTACTTTTACTTTATTTACTTTTCAGCAATTTACTTTCAGCATTTACTTTTCAGCAATTTATTTTCAGCAATTTACTTTCAGCATTTACTTTCCGTCAATTACTTTTAGCATTTACTTTTTAGCATTTACTTTATGTCTTTTCTTTTATTTAAGTTTCTACTACCCGTAAATATGTGTCGTAACTAAACCAGTTGTCTGGGGTTGTGATGAAGTCCAATATCACCGGTTTATAAGGGGTTAAATTATGGTTTGGCTAATATAAAGGTTTATTTATTGAGCCTTAGTCTTAATGCATCTTGTTAACTGGCCATTAATAAGATTGATTCGGTAAACTTAAAATGAACTTGGAAAATAGATTTTAGGTTAAAGACCTTAGACTCAATAGCCCACGATCTTCCTTGAGGATAGATAACCCTTTAATAGATTTCCTTACAGGATAGGAATATACCTGTCGGGCGGGGTAGCCATAATTGGAACTTAATCTTAATGAATTCAGATAACTTGGTTAACATAGGAATATGATTAATTGAGTTATACTGGGTATTTGTATTTGACCATCGGAAGAGGCTTTTACATAATTTCGTGTTCCAAGTTAATAGACCAATATATTACACAAATGTAAAATAACCACTTCATATTTTAAAAATATATTGGAAGGATTCACAACCCTGGATAGTTTTATAAATTTGAATTTTCTTCAATCTACTTTCAAGCAATTTTATTTACTTGTTTTAATTTTAAAGTCACCACCCAATCAAAAAATCAATCCATTAGATACTTGTAAACATTTAACTTCATAAATTGATAACAAAAGATTTTAAGTCCTCGTGGGATCGATACTTTTTATACTACTTGAACGATATGTGCGCTTGCGTTATACGCGTGTGAAAGCACTGGTCATAAATTCAAGTACGTGATATCGTAACTTGGTATATCATTTTTGTAATAAGATGTAATGTGTGCATACGAACTGATACGAGACCTTAAGGGTGGTCTCTAACACGCTAAGGTGGAACTGAGGTGGTTAGAAACTGATTCAGGAAAATTTTATGCCATGCATCGCGACTCAAACCCTTGCGCGTCGCGACGCACGGCATCTAGAGGCGTGCAACAATTTTACTCTTGCGCGTCGTGACGCAAAGTTCTTCAATGTCGCGACGTGACCTAGTTTTTCAGGATTCTATTTTTCTTCTCTAAGCTCATCCAATGTACAAAACATCAATTACCCTTCATACTAATAGTACCTTACTTAAACCAATACTCAAACAACCATATTTCACTGAATTTTACATAAACTAAATCATCATTTCATCAACAACCAATTTTCAGTCTAATCCATATACTCCATATGATTAAACCCAAAACTTAACAATTTTCAATCCATATGATTAATCACACAATTATCATCTCCATCATCATCACATCCAAATCACTTACACATAATAATCATCCCAACATCCATATTCTATCATCATACTTCTAAAATCTAATAACTAAGTTTATGGTCAAGTCTTTTACCTTCTTTCTCTTGACTCTTCTTCAATCCTTGAGCCCCCATGGTAGCTTGTCTTCTTCTTAGATTGATGAATGATTGATTTGCACTTCTTATTTTTCCTTTTTCCTTCTTCTTCTTCTTTCCCTCTCATTTTTCTAAGTTTTTGCTTCCTCTTTTCTAATTTTTGGGATTCATGAATAGTGTTTCCCTTTTATACTTGGCATTAAAAAAAAGAAAGATGTAGAATTTTCAAGAAACATGCAGAATTTACCAGAATGCCCTTGGGTACTATTCATCCGAAACTTTGATCTGTATGTTTAGCCTATTTTGGTTTGAATTTGGAAAAACATTCAACACAAAAGTTGTAGGTCTCGATCTCAGCTTTCCAACGATATAAAATTAATAACAATCAAAGTTCTTATGAGAAAGTTATGGCCCAAATACCATGGGCTATCCGGATTGGATCATCATAAAATTTCACATCTGAATTACGAATGATTTCCCGTTTATCCCAAAGTTACTTCGTGAGCGTATATGTGTCTCAACATAATTATATTATGTGAGACTCGTCCCACAGTGAATCGGTCAGTCGAAATTCTCGGTCGTTACAATTTCTCCCCCTTAAATAGGATTCGTCCTCGAATCCTCTTTAAACTTAGGATCTTATCATAGGCCATTGGATTTTTGGGTCCTTTATAAATCTCGTTCTGTTCTGTAACTATTCTCTGATCATTTAGTGATTGGCTAGTGCATAAATAAGATTCTTCATCCTTCTTAATATCTAACTTATTCATCGAACCTTATGGCACACTTGGTAAATTACTGCTTCGGAATTCATAACTTCAATGGATATCATTTAAGTTCGTTTTTGCTTAATAAGATCTTTATTAAATATCCTAGACTACCTTATTTCTGAATCTCTAGTTGCGCTCAACCTTCTTTGTTCCCAAAGAGATCTATTTCTCTAAATATTTGGTTATATTCGATCAAGTTCTCCTTAGTTTAATACCTTTGTCTCTTACTAGAGATATTGATGACTCATGATTAGGTTTCTCATACTCTTTTCACTAGTTTAAACTAGATCTGAATATTCTCTCTCATGTCTTGGCTGCTTAACTCTCTATATTCTCTTTGCCGAGTTCAAACTACTCATGAACTTCTCTTCGAGTTCCAATGTTTTTACTTATTCAAGGGGGTTTAGGGTTCCCTGACTCACTGGTAGTGTCTACCTACGACACTAATAGTTTCTTAATGGTTCTCCTTAATAAACTAAATATAAGGCTTACATGTATGCACCTTGGTGCTTAAACCACATTCTCAGCTGTTAATGTCAACGCTGACTTTTTTGGTCTGCTAAGATTAATCTCTTTATGTACTTGCTCTCATTACTACTGGAAATCTGGTTGTTGTTCCTTACATCCACTCGTTTTCTATACTTGATTTCATGCTAGGGTACCTCTTCTTTATTGTTTCCATACCGTAGTAAACTTATTTTCCCGGTTCTACACCCTTTCAATATTTACTTAATATTTTCTCTTGATGTCGTTGCATCTTGACAGCTTCATGTCTAAACTTTTTCCTTAGTATCTTATTCATCTCCCATTTCATCAAATTCTATACCGAGAACTCCTTTTGTCCATGCTTCTATCTTCTTATCTAAGGAATATCTTCCTTCTTTTAAATATCTACTTTTTCGTCAAACTTTGGTTCCTTGGAATCTCGGTCATTACTTCACTATTACTTTATTTTTATATTGCTTCATCCAAATAACTTATTTTCTAACTCTTTTACTTAGAATTGTCTTTCACTTTTACTCCATTCTTAAACTACATCTGAAGGTCTTATGTTCTGGTCTTCTTTAACTATACTCCCACTATTCCTGAGAATATCATGAGGTAACTTGAAGGACCATCTCTGTGACTGTCGTTCAATGAGGGTGGGAGGGTGGGAACTCATCCTGGAGTCTTTCTTGTTGGAGTTCAATCAAGTCCCAAGGATCACAAATCATGCATAAAAATCACATATGAACACATCAAAGGAGGTGGCGGAATCAACTCACATTGAATTTCGGTTTTGATGTTTGAAGAACAAGGTGCGATTTTTGCTCCCTCCAAGTCACGGCAATGGCTTCTGGAACTGCAGTGGACGCTCGGTTTGGACTGGTTTGGACTCCACCATTTTCGGCCATGTGAGACTCCATTGAAGCTCAAAGCTTCAAGCTTCCTTGCTCAAAGAAGAAGCTTCCCTATCACCTATGTATGCCTCAAGGTGTGCTAGCACTAATCATCTTCCATTTTGCTTCTCAAAAATTCGGCGAACCAGAAAAATTGAAGAAGTAATCGGCTTGAAGCCGTGAGGAAGAGAGGAGAGAAAAGAGAGGGAAGAGAGAAAAACGTTTTTGGCTCTTCATTTGCCTAAAACCGTGAACAGTACCAAGTACAAGAGAGAGAGAATAAAAAGCTTTTATATATGTCTCATTTTTATTTGCCAAGTAAATAAAAATACATACTCAACTTTTAATTCAAAAGTCAAAAAGGCAAGGAATAAAATAATGTTATATTCCAACTCAAGTCTTTTAAAAGCTTTCATCATTTCAACTTTTACTTTAAGTCACATCACATCACTTTAATAAATATAAAGTGACATGTTGTCAAGTCACATCACTCAAAGTGACAATTGATTTGACGATTGATGCGACTAGCGATTTGACGCTTGATGTGACTTGCGTGCCGCGCTCGAATTCGAAATGCGAATGCGCTCGCAATCACTCTCGGGCTCGGGTTCGCTAATTCCAAATTAACGAATTTTCCGTCGCGTCGTATTAAATGATTTCGCCTAGCAAATTCACTATTCACGTCGCTAACGAATTAATTCTAAATTAATTCGTTTGCCCGAATTAAAATCTAATTTTAATTTCGCGTCGAAATCCAATTTCGATTAATATATCGAATATATTAATTTTATCGATTAATTCCAAATTAATCGTTCTCTCTCTTTAATTAATATTTTATCCCAGATAAAATATCTCCGCAATTAATCCCAGATTAATTTTCTCTCTCATCGAATTAGTCCCAGATTAATTATATCTCTCTCTTCTAATTAATCCCAGATTAATCAAAGTGCGAGTCATACGTCATCGGTGAATCTTCAGGAAGCGACCCATGAGATCTCCGGATATGTTGGCAGTAAATATGATCGTCGGACTGTCCGAACACGTAAGTACCTCGTACTACGTTTATATCGATTTACAAGACAAGGTTGGCTTCTAGCAAAGGCGCCATGCCTACCCAATTCTCCAGAAAATTCTTATAGGAATATATAGATCTGTATCAAGCGTAGTATACCGTAGTATTGTGTATATCGGCCCAGTATCGGATAATCACGTGCTAGGCTGGGGCTGGATAAGTGTCTGCCCCGTCCGAAACACATGTCGGATGTCTGGTAACATAGTCTCTATAATCGGATATACATGACCTGGTCACAATATCCCGATTGGTTGCGCAACACTCAAGAGCACTAGTACCGTATCCTGCGTGACATCATCTCCAAATGACTGAAGTGACACTTCCATCTTGACAATCACACCCAATACACTACGACTCTCTGATAAACCCAGAAGTGGTGTACACAGAACCGGTTAAAGCCCCATACCACCAAGACCAAAGTTTATCGATTATCGTAAGTATTAGCGATGCAAGTCTCAGGTTAAGACTATACACACCTACCTCGATTTCGGCCTCCCATAGACACATAGTCATAATACCAATGGGATTCCGAGGGGTCTATCCAGAGCAAAGCTGTTTACCGTACCATCGGTGAAACACGACCTCCTATCGCACTTGCATAAGTATCCAATACTTATATATATGAGAACTATGCCGTTGTGCCCCACACAAACGCGCACAAGTGCAATACTAGCCTATTCCGCATTATCGATGTCCAGTCTCGATAATACTACGGCTAGGGATATTTAATGATTAAACCTTCGGGGACTGATACTGTCTCATATCATTCTCAGTCCAGGTACTAATCATAGGGACCCTCTTCATTTATATATCTATGGTGATCTAATCACAAATGATGAAGTGCAATTTCCTTATTACATAGTTAATTTGCTACAACAACACAATGATCTGTGCAAATAGTGACGCTATGGGTCATATTATCCAACAATCTCCCACTTGGCACATAGCCAGTCACTCGAGTGTCTAACACCCGAACTATGTACAATTCGCTCAATTGCTGAGAAAGGTTTTCGTCAGCGGATTTGGCTTAATTATCGTCTGACGGATTTACACGATCATCACATCGCCACGATGTATGATCCGAACGAATCAGATGATATAGAAGTATATATCTGGATCGTCGATGAGACCTTTAATTCTTTAGCCTGTGCTGACGCCTAGCTCAGCTGCTAACAGAACTATATCTAATCTAATTAGATTTATTATCGATCCAAATGGCTTCTATTGCTGCCTCAGCTGCAGCAATAATCCGCATTTGTTGTTAATTCGGCAACAGTTATCTTGCTCGGAAGATTTCCAGCTTACTGTCCCAAGTGTTCAATCTTTATAGTACCGCAGTATTTACCGGTTTGGAAACTTGCAGCAGTGATCCCAGTCACTTCAAGTTCTCCATCTCCATAGTTTAAGACAACATCTTTAGTTCTCTCAGATACTAACAGATGTTTTCTTAATCTTCAATCCAGTGACTATCACTTGGATTGACCCTATTGTGACTCCATATGCTCAAGCGTATGAGACACCAATACAAGTACATTTTAAATGTACAATTTCTCAGAGAGTGTTACCAACTCCAAATCTAGCCCAGTAGAATCTTTATTCCTTGATAAAGGTTGTTACTCCCCCAAAATTCTACGGAGAATTTCTTATGAAAGCCAAGCTTTCACCGATTGTTTTATGGGAATTTCATTGTCAGTGCCCTCTCCCACTAGCCTCCTTATATACACAAGAATTATTTCGTTTTGAGTCAAATCATAAACTATTATGATTATTTCAAAACGTCAGTTCCAAGAACCCTATGCTTGCTTCAATCCAAACATGGATTGAATAATCCGCAAACCTTGTTTGTCGGTTACAAAATCGTCAGAATGTTGTAAACATTCTCCAAAAGGTTTCCTTTTCAGGAAAGCGATTTTGATTTATAACTGACATATTTCAAAATGAAATATACAGTTATCAACAAGCATCTTCAAAATGGATTTACCATGGCAACAGGTAAAAGGTTGAACCGTTATTAACACAATGTTGATAACGATACCTTTCCGTCAAAAGCCCAGCTTTGTACGTTGGTATGTTGCCTCCATGTATGTCTTCCTTGAAGACGTTTAATGTACCATAGGCACAATGCCTCGTGGTACAACAACTAGTATCCAAAAGTTGTTAAACATGGAATCCATTTTCGATTCATGGCACTTTGCCATAATAGGGAGTCGATACCTTGTATCACTACCTCATACATAATCAGTTGTGTACCTTAAAAGATTAAGATCTTTATGAGGTGAGATCAGAAACCCATACCCCAGGTTGTTTTCTGACTCTCTCTGATCTACGCGGTTTCTTGTGTTTTTGAAGATTAATGGTACAGTTCATCATAGATGAACTATTTGTGTTCCATTATGGACTTCGTGCCTTGAATAGTATTACTCCGATTTTCATCGAGTATCACTATCCTCCTCCCACTGACCACTGCATATCGGTATTCCTCTCAGGAAAACCGCATGGTGAGCAACAATCACATTGTTCTCATGTGGGATTTATAAGTACTATACTTATGGTTTCCCTTAGGATAACCTATATTGGCACTAATCCAATTTGGGTTCTTAGTTTGGTATCATCCAAACTTTATGCCTGGCATACCCAAATTATCAGGAATGAGAAACCTCGTTTCTTTCCTGTTCACATCCTATATGATATCTGTCAAACAGATTAATATGGAACCTTATTCTAAATAATTTTGCACTGTTAATACATATCCTGTTTGAAGGAAATGATAGCTCAGAGCGACTCGTGATAAACCTTATCATGTCCAACAAAATTCGGTTTTTTGTTCGGACACACCGTCTAACTGACATGTCTCGTTTAATTGTGTCCTAGACAACAATACCATAAATAAGTCTCTATTGATCAAATCAATTTGAGCTATTTGTTTGTCATTTATATGTTTGAGATTTTTATTTATATTCAAAATATAAATTATGTTATTTACATCTAATGTATTTATCTCAGTATCATCTTTATATAATAAAACACTCAGTGTTCTATAATATAAAGGTTTTATCCGCAACGGATTAAACACTGATAAAGAGATAATGTCTCTAGTCAAACTAGTTACATTATAACAGTTCCTAATTTAAGTACACACCCCAGGTTAGTTCCTAAACTTAGGTATCTACGGTCGAAACAAGCGACTTTCGTCCCGTTTCCGATTCGCAGAGGAATCTCAGCTTGAAGTCAGTATCCTGCTCAAAGCAGATTCTGAATACAATACATATATATTATGTACCACACTAAGTATTTAAAATCTAATTTCAATACTAGCTGTGAACATAACTAAGACAAATATTTTTAAAGTTAGAGCCTCGCCCTTTCTTTTTAATTCCTTCGTGTCTTCCATATCCAAATGGTAGTCACTTTGGGATATGTCAATTATCCTTTTCAATTTATTTTAGGAACCTTAGGCCAAGCCTTGGGTTTTGGAATATCGAAACGATGTGCACCTCGTGCAACATGCCCAATTGCAAACTTTGACTTTTCTCCACTAGAATAGTCAATAATTCTCCAAGAATTATTAATTGCAATTTTAATACTTTTAAATCTAAAGATAGATTTATTATAAGTATATTAATTAAGCATTAAAGTCATCATCACATAAATCTTCCAAAGATTTTATGCTCTACTATTTGCTTAATTTTGGGCTTAAGGTATAATAAGTTATTTTATCAAATAAAGTAACCTATTATTTATTCCCAATTTGAAAATTAAATCATTTAAAATATTTTAATCCTAGATTATATTTTAATATTCAACTTTTCAATTTTATCTTGATTACAATAGTCCAGTTACAAACTAGTTTAATCAATAGATTAATGTAGTACTTATATCCAGTATATAGTATACCAAATATAATCCAATATATCCAAATTAATTACCCTCAATTACATTGATTACTATAATCCAATTATAAAATCAACTGTAAACTGAAATTAATTAATTCAAATATATTGATTAATATAATCCAATTATATATAATCAAGTATAATACAGTCCAACTGTTCATTAAACAACAATTTAAATATTAGTCTAACTAATTTTAATCTAATGACGAAATAAAATAAAATGAGCGTGTTTAGCGAGTATTCGAACGAATGTTGCAAATTCAATACTTGCCTCCCACTATTTTTCGTCGAGTCTCTAACCCTCTGTGGAGTACTCGGGAAACCGTGTTTCCTAGTGGGCTAGGATCCTATTAATAACACACAACCCTGACTTTGGCCAATAAAAAGCTGTATGCTATTTAACTAGGTAGATCTCACAGATCAATTGGATCTCATCCAATTCCTAGATCCGGTTAGGTGGACATCCAAGTCCGAAACATATGTATAATGTCAATGTATCCAATACATTTTCCTAACCTATCCTCTGAATCATTTAGGCCTTGGCTTTGGCCAAAAACAAACCTAATGATTCCAGTTAAGCTGGACCCATTGACGAGGAAAGTTTTTAATCAATGTCATTGGACAAAAAGTGACCTGACTTTGGCCAATAAAAATCACGATTTGGACAAGACACCGATATGCAACAAAACTCTCATGATTCAAGTACATCCTTTTGACAAAGGTCTTGACTTTGGTCAATAAAACCCATGCCAACTTTCGGATCTTGAACAAGAATCATTCAATGGAAGGATATTTGCTTAATATAAAACGAGGGTTTTTCGCTTGCAAACTGGCTACCAATTTAATTATCTTTGTTAAGGTCTCATCATCATACACCCTTAAGCATGCATTCTAAACACATAATAAAGCGAGTATGAATAAATAAATAATGATATGCGGATGGAATTTTACATTGATCCTAGATCAAATCTCTCACTTTCTCTCTCCCGCTAGCACTTGTATTACTTCTACCCGTTACACTACACTTCTAAAGAAACCTCTTTACATGGAGGGGAATATGTGAGAAGAGAATACAAAGAAATAGGAGATAAGGCTGGACACGCAGGTCCAATTTAATAAATCAAATTTATTACAATTTCCAAAATCGCCCAACCCGACTAATATCCATCCGATATACATTATTCAAACATCACAACCATGTATCATACAAGCATGTTATCAATCAATCAATCAAATTAATTAATCTTGATTATTAGTGATCATCCAATGTTCAAACAAGATTTGATTTTGTTCGAGTCAAACTCGTATTGCAAACACGTACTCAAAGTACAATTTCTACGAATTAAATTAAATAACATAATTAAATCCAATTTAATACGTATTTAATTCTAATTCATTATTTAATTCCAATTAAATATTACACTTTTATTAACGAACCTTTACGACTTAAATTCCAAATTTAATCGCAACGGGTCTCAAAGCCCGATTTAACATCTAATGTTTTATTTAATTAAAGTCCAATGGGCTTTTAATTAATTTCTATATGGCGTGGACTTTTGGTCAACTCGGGTCAAACCGAACAACCAAAATCCAATCCGGGAGTTACCCCATAAGCCTTTAAATTAATTTTGGCCCATTAGGCCCAATTAAATAATTAAGGTCCATTAAGCCATAATTGGACCTTTTGGATTCGGTTTTGGGCCTAATTGGATCCAACCAATTTTGCCTAAACCCAACTTTGTTACAACAAAGCCAAAAGCCCAATTACAACCCAACAAGCCCAATTTCCAAAATCAAGCCCAAATTAATTAACTTATAAAATTCCAAATTTCACAATTAATTAACCTAAGTGTAATACACAATCAATTACCCAATTAACATTTCTAAAATATCAATAGCCTAATTAATCATGCACTTTAACAACCAAATAGTGTCCAACACAATTCAATTAAAATCAAACCCAATTAACATGCTTTCAAGTCTCGCAATTAGGGGTTTTTTCAATTCGATTCGGTTTCAATCCAATTGAGTCCACAATCATAATTTCCCAAATCAATTCAATTCATCCAATGAATTAAAACAACAAAATCACAAAGAATTCAATGTTCTTTAAAATCGGCCAAGCCACTTTAAAAGGGAAAAATGTTCCAAATCAAAATTCAATCCAATTGAACTTCAAAACAACATTAACCAATTGTTTTAAGTCATCCAATGATCAAACAAAACAAAATTACCAAGACATTAGGTTCTTCCAATTTTCGGCCAAGCCTCCAATTTGGGGAAAATTGAATCCAATCCAATTTCATGAAATTGATCATGCACAACTTCAATTCAACCTCATTCAAGCATAATGCATCAAACAATTCAACCAAATCATGCCTAAATTGAGTTTACCCAAATTAAAGTTTTGACCAAAATTTGCAAATTGGGGAAAATCAATCCAATGATTTTTTTGTCAAATTGATTACATATATCTCAAATTAGATCATATATAAGCATTCTTACACAATCAATTTGTCAGAATCAAGCCAAAATCAAAAAGCCCCAAATTTGCTCAAGAACCCTAATTCGGTTTTCATGCAATCAAAGCTCTAGATACCATTGTTGGAGTTCAATCAAGTCCCAAGGATCACAAATCATGCATAAAAATCACATATGAACACATCAAAGGAGGTGGCGGAATCAACTCACATTGAATTTCGGTTTTGATGTTTGAAGAACAGGTGCGATTTTTGCTCCCTCCAAGTCACGGTAATGGCTTCTGGAACTGCAGTGGACGCTCGGTTTGGACTGGTTTGGACTCCACCATTTTCGGCCATGTGAGACTCCATTGAAGCTCAAAGCTTCAAGCTTCCTGCTCAAAGAAGAAGCTTCCCTATCACCTATGTATGCCTCAAGGTGTGCTAGCACTAATCATCTTCCATTTTGCTTCTCAAAATTCGGTGAACCAGAAAAATTTAAGAAGTAATCGGCTTGAAGCCGTGAGGAAGAGAGGAGAGAAAAGAGAGGGAAGAGAGAAAAACGTTTTTGGCTCTTCATTTGCCTAAAACCGTGAACAGTACCAAGTACAAGAGAGAGAGAATAAAAAGCTTTTATATATGTCTCATTTTTATTTGCCAAGTAAATAAAAATACATATACTCAACTTTTAATTCAAAAGTCAAAAAGGCAAGGAATAAAATAATGTTATATTCCAACTCAAGTCTTTTAAAGCTTTCATCATTTCAACTTTTACTTTAAGTCACATCACATCACTTTAATAAAGTGACATGTTGTCAAGTCACATCACTCAAAGTGACAATTGATTTGACGATTGATGCGACTAGCGATTTGACGCTTGATGTGACTTGCGTGCCGCGCTCGAATTCGAAATGCGAATGCGCTCGCAATCACTCTCGGGCTCGGGTTCGCTAATTCCAAATTAACGAATTTTCCGTCGCGTCGTAATTAAATGATTTCGCCTAGCAAATTCACTATTCACGTCGCTAACGAATTAATTCTAAATTAATTCGTTTGCCCGAATTAAAATCTAATTTTAATTCCGCGTCGAAATCCAATTTCGATTAATATATCGAATATATTAATTTTATCGATTAATTCCAAATTAATCGTTCTCTCTCTTTAATTAATATTTTATCCCAGATAAAATATCTCCGCAATTAATCCCAGATTAATTTTCTCTCTCATCGAATTAATCCCAGATTAATTCTATCTCTCTCTTCTAATTAATCCCAGATTAATCAAAGTGCGAGTCATACGTCATCGGTGAATCTTCAGGAAGCGACCCATGAGATCTCCGGATATGTTGGCAGTAAATACGATCGTCGGACTGTCCGAACACGTAAGTACCTCGTACTACGTTTATATCGATTTACAAGACAAGGTTGGCTTCTAGCAAAGCGCCATGCCTACCCAATTCTCCAGAAATATTCTTATAGGAATATATAGATCTGTATCAAGCGTAGTATACCGTAGTATTGTGTATATCGGCCCAGTATCGGATAATCACGTGCTAGGGCTGGGGCTGGATAAGTGTCTGCCCCGTCCGAAACACATGTCGGATGTCTGGTAACATA
Source organism: Zanthoxylum bungeanum (assembly GCA_019454045.1). NCBI lineage: Eukaryota > Viridiplantae > Streptophyta > Magnoliopsida > Sapindales > Rutaceae > Zanthoxylum > Zanthoxylum bungeanum. The sequence continues at coordinate 21,794 of SKCR01032097.1, read as the reverse complement.
GTCTCTATAATCGGATATACATGACCTGGTCACAATATCCCGATTGGTTGCGCAACACTCAAGAGCACTAGTACCGTATCCTGCGTGACATCATCTCCAAATGACTGAAGTGACACTTCCATCTTGACATCACACCCAATACACTACGACTCTCTGATAAACCCAGAAGTGGTGTACACAGAACCGGTTAAAGCCCCATACCACCAAGACCAAAGTTTATCGATTATCGTAAGTATTAGCGATGCAAGTCTCAGGTTAAGACTATACACACCTACCTCGATTTCGGCCTCCCATAGACACATAGTCATAATACCAATGGGATTCCGAGGGGTCTATCCAGAGCGAAGCTGTTTACCGTACCATCGGTGAAACACGACCTCCTATCGCACTTGCATAAGTATCCAATACTTATATATATGAGAACTATGCCGTTGTGCCCTCACAAACGCGCACAAGTGCAATACTAGCCTATTCCGCATTATCGATGTCCAGTCTCGATAATACTACGGCTAGGGATATTTAATGATTAAACCTTCGGGGACTGATACTGTCTCATATCATTCTCAGTCCAGGTACTAATCATAGGGACCTCTCTTCATTTATATATCTATGGTGATCTAATCACAAATGATGAGAGTGCAATTTCCTTATTACATAGTTAATTTGCTACAACAACACACAATGATCTGTGCAAATAGTGACGCTATGGGTCATATTATCCAACATTTCTGACTATAGTAATCTAGTTGCACATACTACTTATTTTACGAGCCTAGAACTCTCATGTAATATATGTATGTGTGTGTGTGTATGTGTATGTTTATATATATATATATATATATATATATTATATATATATATTATATATATATATTGTTAGGGATATGCCATATACCCAACTTGTGGATGGGCTATATGTACATGTATTTGTAATATTTTCATTAATTAATAAAATGGTAATCTTTATTATATGTGTCTTGCATAACTTATATGAATCATCAACACTGTAATAAAGCCCTTGGAGTAATAAGATGATGGCTTCCAGCCTTATGAGAATCATTACTCTTAAATGTTCATAGTCATAGTTTTGTGAATAATCTGGGCGTTCACAAAGCGGAGAGACTAGCATGATGATATGATCTGCCCTTAAGTGGGGTAACTGATCTCATAGGCTACTAGCGGAGATCCGTCCGCTTGGTGTATCACATGGATGCATGAGTTGCTCGTGTCCATCGAACTGACCGCCAAAAGTTTTCATATGGAGTGTTTATCCCATGTGTCTGTGAGAACTTTCATATATCGATTATATGACTAGTCCTTTGACTTGAGGTCTTTACAATCTTATGTGTGGATCAAATAACTTTGACATTCTCCTTCCCCGGTTCAAAAGAAACGGTCATAAGGGTATGATTGGGTCATTTGTTGAAACACATGAAGTTTGTAAAGATACAACAGAGAATCGCCACTCTCTCGGATAATATTTTCTTATAAGAGTAGTATTCCAGTTCACGGGTTGATATGTGTGATCAGTGCTTGAGACTGTGGCCACAGCGGAAGAATCATGTGATATTCTTGGGTTAGCATGATTCATGACACTATCAACATCATACATTTGACCATATGGGTAGACACTTTTCGTACCCTAGGTCAATAGGTGGGGATACAGTGAGGCGAGGGACCGTATCATATGTAAATCGCATACAGAATGGGTATATATATCTTTCCTTCTCATTTGGGGTCCTTGGCATGTTGCTAGATGTCAACCTTGGTCATTGAAATCGAACGACCATCTGATCGGAGGATAATTTATGTTCGATTAAATTATCACGATTCATTTCATGTCCAACTTGAGGGGAACCCAAAAGGTCACACACAACAAAGTCGAAATCAATGGTTAACAGTGCACAGTATAAATAGAACATCATATATGATTGCTGTAGGAATTGTTCATAAATGGTTCAATGTGTTTAATTATTGAATATATCATTTATGAGGTTCCTTAGTGGCTTAGGGATTGGTGAATGACGATAGGGGCACTTTGGGAATTGGAATTTAAAAAATACTATTCACATGAATAGTAACATGAATAGTAAATTTTATTTTTGTTATTTGTTTTGAATTCCAATTCGGCCCAAACTCTTATTAGGGTTTTATAATCTCATTAAACCACTAAATTAAGATCCAATAGATAAGATTAAATTAGCTTTTATCCCACATCGGTTTCTTAATTAATTTTGTTGTCTTTGGAACACTATATAAACCCAAAGAATTTTTCACAATTTTTACACCAAAACCTTTAATATATTGGGTTTATATAAGTGAGCAACTCTAAAGTTTAAGAGTAAGCCGCTGATTTTGAGGATCTTTAAGTCTAATTGACTAGAGGAACCTCGAGTTAAAAGTTTTGAGGTATTTGCCTAGGCTAGCACCAAGGGCAAAATACCTGTGCACTCAAGGCATAGTCTTGCCGTTGAGTTTTGGCTATGGTGTGTGCATCTTTGGAGGCCACACACTTGGGTGGCTCTTTGTAACGTGGAAGAGCTTGTTGAGTTCGAGAAAAGCTTGTAGATTGGAGAGAGGACTGGAGGAGTCTTCGGTTCAAGTAATTCTTTTTTTCTTTATTTTAATTAGAGTTCTTATGATAGTTATCATGTTTAGGTTTATGTTCTTTGCATGTTTTATGAGTTTTATGCTTAGAATATATAGTAACATGCCTAGGCTTGTAGAATAATCAAAACAAATGGGTCTTGGGCAAAGGGAAAGCAGCATAATAATTTTAATTTTCCGATGAGCACTCGCGGCCGCTTCCTAACAGTGGTATCAGCGCGCCATTTTTGTTTTGATTAGTTCTCTCTCATTTGAACTCGAAATTGGGTGTTTAAAAGATCGTTGGAAATATAACACCCTGAACTTAATTTTAGGTACAAGTTTTGCATGATTTGGTTAAGATTGGAATTGTGAAATTGCATTTAAAGTTCACGCGTCTGCAGAAAAAAGTGAATAGTAATTTATTTGAATAAAATAAAATACAATATCATAATTAAATATTAATCAAAGTTATTTAATACCTAAAATAATTCCAACATATTAAAACTCATGTGCTTGATGATTCTATGTGTGATTAGAATTGGCATGATTATTTTATGGTGCAAGCATCTATAGACTTTCTAAGAAATAGAGAGTGTATTGCTTATCCCTTAGCTAAGTAATTATTCTGCGATGAACTTAGAGATTTATTACCATTAAGGCTAATAAATGTAAATCACTTGTTTATAATAAAAGAAATTATAAAAGATACAAGTGGGTTGTGACAAAGGGGTTAATAAAACTTTCCAAACTAAAGTTAATTTAACCAAAGGTATTTGGTGTCTTCCTTCACTCACTACCTTTTTATAGCCAAAAGGAAAAGCTGTGAAGACATCTAGATAATCATTTACTCAAAGCTTACCTTAAAGAATATTTAAAGTGTTGGACTAATTTGGAGGATCTATTGTTTATTCCTGTCACCAATGAATAAGAGCCTAAGAGGTAAGGGTATTTAAGAGAGTTCGCTCCACCCTCCCTCTGGGGAATTTTCAATGGAGGAATCCATTTGACAGTCATTCACTTAAACTTGCTAAAATCCTCAATAATAATTTAAGTCTAAAATTTGCCTCCCATTATAAAGTATAGACCCAAAGGGCTTAAACCGTATTGGCAGGACTAGGCTTTACCAGACTGACCCATACCAATTTGTCCCTAAATCATACTATTAACAATGGTTTGACTTTTCTGAGTCATAAGACGCAGTGACCCTTAGGCGTGGTCTTATAACTTAGTGGCAAAGATTGGGTGTCCACAAGGACTAGCATAAGCTATGGCATGTTTGATTGCCCAACCCAATGATCAAGAAATTATGATTTATAACATAAATTGGTTGGGATCCTACCTAATTATCATATTTTATAATGATCGGCCCTAGTTGGAGTTATGAAATGATGATAATGGGATCTTTGCCCACAAGAAATCCATCATATTGGGGTTGATGCGATTTGCTTAAAATTTTAAAACAATTGAGTGGGAGCAACTTCATAATATTAGAAGCCCATGTTATTATGAAACATTAATGAAAACATATTCCTAATTTTAACATTTTCTCTTAACAGGTGGGTTAAAATATTTCACAAACATTCAAATGGCAAACAGAGTATCACTTCGTTCCATCATTGATGAGCATAAGCTCAAAGGGGACAACTACAATGACTGGTTTAGAAACCTTAAAATTGTCTTACGACAAAAAAAGATTTTCTATATTCTTGAAAGACCATTTCCCCCTGAACCCGCAAAATATGCTAACCAAGATACATTTGATGCTTGGAAGAAACATGTCGATGATGATGAGCAAGCAGTTTGCATAATGCTTGGCTCTATGTCGGACGAACTTCAGAAAGCTCTTTAAGATATGGATGGTCAAACCATCATCTTTCACTTGAAGGAGTTGTATGCAACTTTCGTTCATACCGTGAGATTCCAAGTGTCATGTGCCTTATTCCAAACAAGGTATAAGGAATGATCTGTTAGTGGACATGTGCTTAAGATGATTGGCCACATTGAAAAATTGGCCAACCTCGGGTTCATCATGGATCATGAGATAGGTCATGATCTAATTCTTCAATCCTTACCAAAAGAATTCTCTAACTTTATTATGCAGTTTCATTTGTCTGATGAAGAAGCTACTTTAGCAGAATTGCACAATCTGATAAAGCAAGCAGAGAAGGACGTGAAACCGGAGCTTAAAACCTCTGTCATGCTTACGGGTACGGACCTGAAACCACGAGGCCCAAAGAAAAATAAGGGAAAGGCCAAGGCTCCAGATCACCTAAAGCTCAATGGTAAGGTGGATAAGAAAAATGGAAAGGGTAAATGTTTCTTTTGTGGAAAGAATGGTCATAGGAAGAAAGACTGCAGATCCCTGAAAGCCAAGGAAGCTAGGGAAGACCAAGAGGCCAAGAAGCCCAATGCTCCAGGTATGTTGTATATAATTGAACTATATTCTCAAAACTGTGAACCTTCTACTTGGGTGCTTGACACCGGTTGTGGGACTCACTTGTGTAATATGTGCAGGGCCTGAGAAACAGTAGGAGACTCCGTAATGGGGAGGTTGACTTACGCATGGGTAATGGAGCAAATTGGATGTATTATGCGTGGGGACTTATTCATTAGTTTTGCCGAATGGTTTAGTTTTAGACTTAGAAGATTGTGTTTATGTACCTTCTCTAGTAAAGATCATCATTTCAATTTCTTATTTATGTAATAAAGGTTTTTCATGCCTAATAAGTTGTAATGAATGTTCTTTTTATTTCAATGAAATAAAATATTGAGATGGTACTTTGAATAATGGTATATATGTCTTACAAACTAACAAAGAATGTTAAACCTCTAATATATACAACGTTAACTCGAATAATCTCAATGAATCACTTCAATGGCACAGTCGCTTAGGTCATATCAATGAAACAAGATTAACTAAGCTACATAAGGATGGGTATTTCAAACCCTTCAAATATAAACCTTATGGAACTTGTGAGTCTTGTTTACTTGGTAAAATGACCAATTACCCTTCAATGGTAAAGGACATCGTGCAGCGGATACATTAGAACTCATACACTATGATGTATGCAGACCAATGTCACTCACCGCTAGAGGTGCATTCTCCTACTTCATTACCTTTATCGATGATCTTCGCGATATGGGTATGTGTACCTTATGCGGTACAAATCTGAAGCCTTTGAGAAATTCAAAGACTTCAAGGCTGAAGTAGAAAACCAGCTTAATAAAAGTATTAAGTCACTAAGGTCTGACCGAGGTGGTGAATACTTAAGCAACAAATTTAAAGATTACGTGAGAGAAAATGGCATTGTTTCCCAGTGGACTCCTCCGGGAACTCCACAGCATAATGGGTCTCTGAAAGGAGAAATCAGACATTATTAGAAATGGTCTTATCAATGATGCCAAGCACGGATCTACCTCTTTCATTTTGGGGACTTACTTTAGAAACTGCAACACTACTAATAAACCAAGTTCCTTCCAAGACTGTTAGTCAAACACCATATGAGTTATGGTCTAGGAAACGTCTTAGTCTTAGTTATCTAAATGTTTGGGGATGTGACGCATATGTCAAGCTCAGACAAACTAACAAATTGGATGATAGGGCAGTTAAATGTAAGTTTGTAGGATATGCCTTGAACTCAAGATCATACATGTTCTACGTCCCAAATGAACAAAGAACGTTTGTCTCATGAAATGATAAATTTCTAGAGAATGAATTGTTGTACAATTATGACCCATAGCGTCACTATTTGTACAGATCATGGTGTTGTTGTACAAATTAACTATGTGACAAGGAGATTGCACTCTTATCATTTGTGATTAGATCACCTAGATGTATAAATGATAGGAGGTCCTTATGATTAGTTCCTAGATTGAGATGATATGAGACAGTATCAGTCCACGAAGGATTAATCATTAAATATCCCTAGTCGTAGTATTATCAAGACTGGACATCGATAATGTGGAATAGACTAGTATTACACTTGTGCGTGTTATGTGAGATCATAACGGCATAGTTCTCATATATTTGGGTATAGGATACTCATGCAAGTGTAATAGAAGGTTGTGTTTTACCGATGGTACGAAAAACAGCTTCGCTCTGGATAGACCCCTCGGAATTCCATTGGTAGTATGACTATGTGTCTATGGAAGTCCGAAATCAGGGTAGGTGTATTTGGTCTTAACCTGAGACTTGCATCGCTAATACTTGTGACAATCGGTATGCTTTAGTTTTGGTCGTCCATGGCTTTAACAGGTTCTGTGTACGCCTCTGCTGGGTATATCGAGAATCGTAGTGTATTGGGTGTGATATCAAGACGGAAGTATCACTCCAGTCATAGTGGAGATGATGTCACGTAGAATGGTACTAGTGCTCTAGTACTACTGCAGTCATCGGGATGTTATGACTAGGTCATGTATATCCGATTATAGAGACTAGATACCAGACATCCGACATGTGCTTCGTACGGGGCAGACACAGTTCCAGCCCCAGGCCTAGCACGTGACAATCGATGCTGGATCGCAATACGCAATACTACGTATACTACGCCTGACATAGATTATATATTCCAGTAAGAATATTTCTGGAGAATTGGGTAGGCACGGTGCTTTGCTAGAAGCCAACCATGTCTTGTAAATCGGTAAGCACGTGGTACGAGGTACGCACGTATTCGGATAATCCGATGACCGTATTTACTGCCAACATATCCAGGGATCTCTTGGGTCACTTCCCAAAGATTCACCGATGACAGTTGATTTAATTAGAATTAATCTGGGATTAATTAAGAGAGATAATTAATCTGGGATTAATTAAGAGAGAAAAAAATTAATCTGGGATTAATTGAGGTATTATTTAATCTGGGATTAAATGTGTTCGGAAGAGAGAGAACGAGATTAATTTGGAATTAATCGGTAAAATAAATTTAATAGTTAAATTTGATTTTTCTATTTTATTTATTAGTATGGGCTAAAATTAATATATCAGATATATTAAAATGAATTGGATTTCATTACGAAATTAAATTCAGACTTTAATATGAACGAACGAATTAATTTAGAATTAATTCGTAGACGACATTCGTAATATATTTGCGAGGCATCGTTATTTAATTAAACTAGATTTAATTATTTAGCGATGATAATTCGTTTAATCGGATTAAACGGATCCGAGCCGCGGCAAATGTTCGTAGAGACATTTGAATTTTGAATTCAAATGTGGGGCCCACTTTAAATGTGGTAGTTGGGAGAGTGGTTGGCATTTATGCCATACCATCCACTTTTCAACAACCTTGGAATGGTTTTGGCAAAACCATTTACCCAACCACCTTGTTTAGGTGAAAAGGGTAAATTGGCTTTTACCAAAACCCTTCTCTCTCTCTCATTTGTGTAGGCATCACACTTGACACACTTTGAACAAAAGGAAACCCTAATACTCTCTCAAATGGTCGTGAATGGCCTTCATTTCTTCTCTTTGATTTTGTTGCAATTTCAAAGGAGCTAGCACTTCATGGAATCAACTAAGGTGATAGGGAAACAACTTCAAAAGCTTGGAATCAACAAAGGAAGGATCTTGGAGATCTTCAACTCAAAGCTTGGAATCAACAAAGGAAGCATCTTGGATCTTGGATCTTCTTCTCAAAATTTTAAAAGCTCAAATCCATTCAATGTAAGTAATTCTGCAACTTATTTTGAATTTATTAACATGCTTTCATGCGTATTAGATCCTTGGCATGTTCATGGAACACTAACAATGGTATCAAGAGCCAATTTTAAGCATGAAAATTTTAGGGTTCATGAGACTAAAATTTGGGGCTTTTATGTTTTGAGCATGATTTCTTCAAATTGATGCTTTGAGCATGCTTAGAATATGTTAACTTAGAGTTGTGCATGATTAGATTTGAGAAAATTTGATTGGGTCAAAAAATTTAATTTCCCTTAGTGTGGCCGAAACTCACTGTAATGGACTGCATGTTTTTTTGTTTTTTGTAACATGAAATAATGTGTTTTAATGCATGTTTAAATGTTGATTGTTGGTTTGATTGGATTAGAATCAAAGTCAATGAAGTTTATGTTATAATCAAAGAGCATGTTGAGCATGAAATGATGAATTTAGGATTCAATTTTTGTTGAGCATGAAATAATGATTTTTGGCTTCAATTTGTGTTGAGCATGAATTATTGGATTAAGCATGATTAATTAAGTTAATTGGTATTTTGGAAATATTGAGTTTAATTAATTAATCATGGCTAATATACTTTAATTAAAGTAATTGTGATATTTGAAATATTATAATTATGTTAATAAGCCTTTAATTATGAATTGGGCTAAAAGTGTGTATTTGGGCTTGGTTTGACTAAGTTTGGTTTTGGACTTTTGGATTGGATCCAATTGGGCCCAAAACCAATTCCATAAATTCCAAATACAGCACTTGGCCCTTTAAAGAATTTAATTGGGCCTAATGGGCCTAAATTAATTTGTAGGCAATATGGTGATTCCTATTGGGCCTTGACATTTTGGGTTTGACCCATCATGGCCAAAGCCCATGCATTAAGAATTAATTAAAAGCCCATTGGACCTTAATTAAAATGACATTGGATGTTATTGGGCCTTGAGACCCATTAAGATTGGATTTGGAATCCAAGTCTTTAAGGCAAATAAATAAGTGTAAATATTTAATTTGGAATTAAATTAGAGTTAGTATTGAATACAATAAATTGGATTTAAAGTTGTAGTTCAATATAATTCAAGAATACTTACTTTGAGTATTTATTCTTAAACGAGTTTGACTCGCGCAAATCAAATCGTTGTTTGAACATTGGATGATCATTAATTCAAAGATTAATTAAATAAGTGTAAATATTTAATTTGGAATTAAATTAGAGTTAGTATTGAATACAAATAAATTGGATTTAAAGTTGTAGTTCAATATAATTCAAGAAAACTTACTTTGAGTATTTATTCTTAAACGAGTTTGACTCGCGCAAATCAAATCGTTGTTTGAACATTGGATGATCATTAATTCAAAGATTAATTAATTGGATTAGATTGATTGAATAACATGATTTGTATGAATACATGAATGTGTTGTATGAATAATGTATATCGGATGGATATTAGAAGGGCGAGGGCAATTTTGGAATTGTAAATAAATTTAGAATTTATTTAATTGGACATGCGTGTCCAGCCTTTTATCTCTTTTCTCATTGTATTTCTCTTCTCACCAATTCCCTCAATGTAAATGAGGTTTCTTTATTGTATTTTGTAATTGGGTAGAAGTTAGAATAGTTCTAGCCGGGGAGAGGAAAGAGTGATTTGTTCTAGGAATAATTTGTGACATATCCATCCGTATATCATTATTAATTTATTTATTTTACACGCTTTATTATGTATTTTGAATGCATGTTTAAGGGTGTATGATGATGAGACCTTAACAAAGATAATAAATTGGTTGCCAATTTGCACGCGAAAAACCCTCAAAACATATTAAGCGTTTTTCCTTCCGTTGAGTGATTCTTACTCAAGATCCAAAGATGGCATTGGTTTGTTGGCCAAAGTCAAGATCTTTGTCAATTGCAGATGTGTTTGAATCATGAGAGTTTTGTTCCATATCGGTGTCTTGTCCAAGTCATGATTTGTTGGTCAAAGTCAAGATCACTTCTTGTCCATCGACATTGATTACGAAGCTTTCCATGTCAATGGGTTCCGCTTAACTAGGATCATTAAGTTTGTTGTGCCAAAACCAAGGCTTAATTGATTCAGAGGAAAAAGGTTAGGTAATATATTTGATATATTGGCATATATAAGATATATGTTTCGGACTTGGATGTCCACCTACTGGATCTAGGAATTGGATGAGATCCAATTGATCTTAGAGATCTACCTAGTTAAGTATCATACAATTGTTGGCCAAAGTCAAGATTGTGTGTTATTTAACGGGATCCTAGCCCACTAGGAAAAATGGTTTCCCGAGTACTCGACAGAGGGTTAGAGGCTCGCAGAAAAATAGTGGGAGGCAAGTATTAGATTTGCAATATTCGTTTAGTTACTTGCCATACGCGCTCAATCAAATATCATTCGTCAAATAAATTATATATTAGTTGGACTAATATTTATTGTTGTTTTAATTAAACAGTTGGACTGTATTTAAACTACTTCATTTATAGTTGATTAAATAATTGGATTATAGTAATCAATATATTTGAATTTTACCTCTCATTTATATTTGATTATATAATTGGATTATAGTAATCAATATTTTGGATTTTACTAATCATTTATAATGATTATATAATTGTATTATAGTAATCAATATATATTTGATTTTAACTAATAAAATTGTAATAAGTTATATAGTTAGACTATAGTAATCATTACATTAAATTGTACCTGAAATTGTTGATTAAATAGTTGGACTATTAGAATCAATATTAAAATGAAAGATTAATGTTTAAAACATTATCCTAGGGAAAATGTGTTTAAACGACTTTAATTTTCAAATTGGGAATAAATTTCAGGATAGTCCTGAAACTAAGAAGTTACTTTATTTGATAAAATAACTTCTTAGGCCTAAGCCCAGAGTTAAGCAAATAGTAGAGCATGATCTTTGGAAGATTCATGTGATGATAACTTTAATGCTTAATCCATTATGCTTGCCATAATGACTCATTAATTTCTTAATCAGAAGTAAGGATTAGATCTTTAAAGTATGATAATGAAATTGAAGGATCTTCATAGATCTATTCTTAGATCTTAGAAGTATTGAATTGCAATAAACAACCATTGAAAAGTTAATGACTATTCTCAAGGAGACCAAAGTCAAAGTTTGCAATAAGGCAAGAAGCGCAAGGCGCACCCTACTTTGATATTCTAGAAGGCCAAGGCTTGGTCAAAGACTTCTGAATATGAAAAGGGCAAAGGAAAAATCATTATAATCTTCTAGGAAGATAAAGGACATATCCCAAGATGTCTTCCTAACTTGTGCCAAACGGGGTCATTGAAGCATGACTGTCGTATGGACAAAGTAGACATGAAGGAATAGAAGACAGGACAAGGTTCTGACTTCAAATATGTTTGTCATAAATATGTTCACTACTAGTATTAAAATTGGATTTTAGATACTTAGTGTGATACATAAATATGCCTTGATGTGCAGAATCTGCTATGAGCAGGATACTGACTTCAGTTGAGATTAATCTGCGAATCAGAAACGGGACGATAGTCGCTATTTCAACCGTAGATACCTAAGTTTAGGAACTACGCTTTGGGTGTGTACTTAAATTAGAAAACTGTTATAATATAACTAGTTTGACTAGAAACATTATCTCTATATCGAGTATAACTCGTTGCGAGTGTGCCTTATATTCTAGAACACTAATGTGTTTTATTATATAAAGATGATGTTGAGATAAACACATTAGATGTGAATAACAGTATTTATATTTTGAATATAAATAAATCTCAAACATATAACATGACAAACAAGTAGCTCAAACCGATTTGATCAGATGAGACTTATTTGTGGCAGTGCTGTCTGGGACACATTAACCAAGACTCGTATATCCACACTTTTGAATAGTGGATACTAGGATGGATTTGATTCCTTCAAATGATGTCTACGAATCTAGTTTATTAGGCAAAGTACCTAAAACACCTTTACTTGGTAAAAGTGTAAGTTCCACCGATCTATTAGCCCTTGTTCATAATGATGTAAGTGGGCCCATGTCTAGCTAGGCTAGAGGTGGATATGAATATTTTGTGACCTTTACGGATGTGGCATCGCGTTATGGTTGTGTTTCTTTTGAAGAACACAAATCGGAAACTTTTGGAGTTTCGACACGAAATAGACGAACAGATCGGCTAAAGTATTAAAACATCACGGTTTGACCATGATGAAAAATACTTCAGCAATAAGTTCTCATATACTAGAAATAGTATAGTATTCTTTCAATGAGGACTCCTCCTGGAATACGTCAATTTGACGGTGTGTCCGAACGAAGAAACCAAATTTTGTTGGACATGATAAGGTTAATCATGAGTCGCTCTGAGCTACCATTTTCCTTCAAAGGATAAGCATTTAACAACGCAATACTTATTTTGAATAAGGTTCCATGAAAATCTGTTTGACAGGTTTCATATTAGATATGAACAGGAAAAAAACCAGGTTTTCTCACTCCTGAAGATTTGGGATGTTGGGCATATGTTTGGATGATACCAAACTAGAACCCAAATTGGATAAGTGCCAATTGTAGGTTATCCTAGGGAAACCAAAGTATATTATTTATACAACTCACTTGAGAACAATGTAATTGTTGCTCACCATGCGGTTTTCCTAAGAGGAATACCGATATGCAGTGGTAAGTGGGAGGATAGTAAAACTCGATAAAAAATTGGAGTTATACTGTTCAAGGCACCAAGTCCTTAATGGAACACAAACAGTTCATCAAGGATGAAACTGTACCACAATCTTCGAATACACAAGAACCGCGTTAGTCGGAGAGAGTCAGAAAACAACCTGGGAGGTATGGGTTTCTGATCTCACCTCATAAAGATGTCAATCTTATTGAGGAAGACGAACTGACTACATATGAGGAAGTGATACAAGGTATCTACTCCCCATTATGGCAAAGTGTCATGAAGTCCGAAATGGATTCCATGTATACCAACTATGTTTAGAGAATAGTTGATGTACCAGAAGGCATTGTGCCTATTGGTACTATATAAGTCTTCAAGGAAGACATACATGGATGGCAACATACCAACGTCATAAGCTAGGCTTGTAGCGAAAAGGTATCGTTATCAACATTGTGTCGATTACAACGAAACCTTTTACCTGTTGCCATGGATAAATCCATTTGGATAATGCTTGCTGATGCTGCATGTTTCATTTATGAAATATGGCAGCTAAACCGAAAAATCGCTTTCCTGAAAAGGAAATCTTTGGGAGGATGTTTACAACATCCTGGCGGTTTTTTAGTACCAAAACTAGCAAACAAGGTTTGTGGGTTATTCGATCCATAGAGGGATTGAAGTAAGCATTACGTTCTTGGAACTAACGTTTTGATGTAATCATAATGGTGTATGATTTAATTCAAAATGAAATGATTCTTGTGTATATAAAGAGGTTAGTGGGAGCGCACTGACAGTAAACGCCCTATAGATAATGATAATATGTCATTTCTTGGAAATGATATTCCATATTACAACCGGTGAAAGCTTGGCTTTCATTAAAAATTCTCCGTAGAATTCTTGGGAGTAACAACCTTTATTCTAGGAATAAAGATCTACTGAGTTAGATCTAAAGGTTATTAACACTCTGCGAGAACTCGTACATTGAAAAATGTACGCGACCTGGTGTCTCATATGCTTTGAGCATATGGATTCACAAACAGGTCAATCCAAGTGATAGTCACTGAATTGATATTAAGAACATCCGTTAGTATCTTAGAGAACTAAGGATGATGTCTTAAACTATGGAGAAGGAGAACTTGAACTGAATGGGATCACTGCTGTAAGTTTCCTAACCGATAAAAACAACGGTACTATACAGTTTGAGTAACAAAACAGTAAGCTGGAAATCTTCCAAGCAAGATATTTTACCGAATAAACAACAAATGCGGGTTATTACTGTGGCTGAGGCAGTAAAAGAAGCCATCTGGGTCATTAACAAATCTAATTAGATTAGATATAGTTCTGTTAGCAGCTGAGCTAGGCTACAGCGCAGACTAAAGAATTAATGGTCTCATCAACGATCCAGCTATATACTTCGACAATTCATCTGATTCGTTCGGATCATACATCGTGGCGATGTGATGATCGAATAAATTGCATCAGACGATAATCATACAAATCCGCTGACGAAAGCCATTCCTCAGCAGTTTGAGCGAACCGTACATAGTTCGAGTGTAAGATAGTCGAGTGACTGGATATAGGCCAAGTGGGAGATTGTTGGACAATTATGACCCATAGCGTCACTATTTGTACAGATCATGGTGTTGTTGTACAAATTAACTATGTGACAAGGAGATTGCACTCTTATCATTTGTGATTAGATCACCTAGATGTATAAATGATAGGAGGTCCTTATGATTAGTTTCTGGATTGAGATGATATGAGACAGTATCAGTCCACGAAGGATTAATCATTAAATATCCCTAGTCGTAGTATTATCGAGACTGGACATCGATAATGCAGAATAGACTAGTATTACACTTGTGCGTGTTATATGAGATCATAACGGCATAGTTCTCATATATTTGGGTATAGGATACTCATGCAAGTGTAATAGGAGGTTGTGTTTTACCGATGGTACGGAAAATAGCTTCGCTCTGGATAGACCCCTCGGAATTCCATTGGTGGTATTACTATGTGTCTATGGAAGTCCGAAATCAGGGTAGGTGTATTTGGTCTTAACCTGAGACTTGCACCGCTAATGCTTGCGACAATCGGTATGCTTTAATTTTGGTCGTCCAGGGCTTTAACCGGTTCTGTGTACGCCTCTGCTGGGTATATTGAGAATCTTAGTGTATTGGGTGTGATGTCAAGATGGAAGTATCACTCCAGTTATAGTGGAGATGATGTCATGTAGGATACGGTACTAGTGCTCTTAAGTACTGCAGTCATCAGGATGTTATGACTAGGTCATGTATATCCGATTATAGAGACTAGTTACCAGACATCCGACAAGTGCTTCGTACGGGGCATACACAGTTCCAGCCCCAGGCCTAGCACGTGACATTCGATACTGGATCGCAATACGCAATACTACGTATACTACGCCTGACATAGATTATATATTCCAGTAAGAATATTTCTGGAGAATTGGGTAGGCACAGTGCTTTGCTAGAAGCCAACCATGTCTTGTAAATCGGTAAGCACGTGGTATGAGGTACGCACGTATTCGGATAATACGATGACCGTATTTACTGCCAACATATCCAGAGATCTCTTGGGTCGCTTCCCAAAGATTCACCGATGACAGTTGAATTAATTAGAATTAATCTGGGATTAATTAAGATAGATAATTAATCTGGGATTAATTAAGAGAGAAAAAAATTAATCTGGGATTAATTGAGGTATTATTTAATCTGGGATTAATTAAAGTATTATTTAATCTGGGATTAAATGTGTTCGGAAGAAAGAGAACGAGATTAATTTGGAATTAATCGGTAAAATAAATTTAATAGTTAAATTTTATTTTTCTATTTTATTTATTAGTATGGGCTAAAATTAATATATCGGATATATTAATATGAATTGGATTTCATTACGAAATTAAAGTCAGACTTTAATATGAACGAACGAATTAATTTAATATTAATTCGTAGACGATATTCGTAATATATTTGCGAGGCATCGTTATTTAATTAAACTAGATTTAATTATTTAGCGATGATAATTCTTTTAATCGGATTAAACGGATCCGAGCCGCGACAAATGTTCGTAGAGACATTTGAATTTTGAATTCAAATATGGGGCCCAATTTAAATGTGGTAGTTGGGAGAGTGGTTGGCATTTATGCCATACTGACCGGCGTAAACACACACGTATAACGCAAGCGCACGTATCGTTCAAGTAGTATTAAAATATCGATCCCACGAGGACTTAATATCTAATCTATTAATTTTATGAAGTCAAATGATTACTAGTATCTAACAGGTTGTTTGATTGATTTGAAATGGTGACGATTCTAAATTTAAAAACAAGTAAATAAAATTGTTCGAAAGTAGGTTTTAAGAAAATTCAATATTAAAAACTATCTAGGGTTGTGATTTCTTCCAATATCATTTTAAAGATGAAGTTGTTATTTTATGTTTGTGTAATAAATCGGTTTACTAACCTGGAACACTAAATTATGCAAAAGCCTCTGTCGATGGTCAGACGCAAATACCCAGTTAACCCAATTGAACCATATGTCTATGTCAACCAAATTATCTGGATTCATTAAGTTTAAGTTCCAATTATGGCTACCCCCGCCCGACAGGTATATGTCTATCCTGTAAGGAAATCTATTAAAGGGTTATCTATCCTCAAGGAAGATCGTGGGCTATTAAGTCTAAGGCTGAAACCTAAAATCCCTATGTCTAGTTCATTTTAGATTTACCACATCAATCTTATTGGTGATCAGACAACAAGAAGCATTAAGCTTAAGACTTAATAAGTAAACCTTTAAATTACCCAAACTATAATTTAACCCTTTATAAATCGGTGATATTGGATTTCATCACAACCCCAGATAATTGGCTTAGTTACGACACATATTTACGGGTAGTAAAAAAAACTTAAATAAAAAAAAGACATAAAGTAAAATATTGAAAATTAAATGCTGAAAAGTAAATGCTGATAGTAAATTGCTAAAAAGTAAATGCTGAAAAGTAAATTGCTGAAAAGTAAATGCTGAAAAGTAAATTGCTAAAAAGTAAATTGCTGAAAAGTAAATTGCTGAAAAGTAAATAAAGTAAAATTACAATAAAAGAAAATGCTGAGGTAAAAGGATCCACTTTTATTACTTCTATTTTAGATATCTCCCTTAATATAATATATTAACTTTGCATGATAATTACCAACTAGCCATATAGGCGGTATCCAGATTAAGTCAAATTAATAATTAATTACCAACCGACCAATCAGGCGGTATCCAGTTTAGTCAGGTTAAAACCAATTTAAATAATTACCAACCGACCAATATGGCGGTATCCTCGTTAAGTCAGGTTTTAACTAGTTTATATATTATAATTAAGGGAGATTAATCTAAATATTAGTAATAAAAGTTGTACTTTTACCCCAGCAAAGGGGAGTTACCTTCTCATTACTGAAAAATAAAAACTGAAAATTAAATAAAGAAAAGTACTGTGCGTAAAAGTAAATTGCGGAAAGTAAAAACTGAAAAGTAAAGAAAAAAGTGCGAAAACGAAAATTAATTACTGAAAGCTGTAAATAAACAAACAAGATACAATCTTCTTAGTATTCTTAAGGAATTCCTTAGAAGAAAGTATGAATTTTACAAATGAAATGGCTTGGTATTTATAGGCAAAATTTTGCCTCCATCAAATCATCCACCAAATCAATTATTAATTTCTCCACTAATTGCTCCACTAATCTCTTATCATGTTTGGTGATGATTTGATAATTTTTATTATTTTTTTATTAATTTATTTTTTTGCTTTGAAAATGATTGAAAGTGACTTTAATAATTACACACTACACACTTCTGGATGGTTCATCAATTTCGGGCATGAAATATTCAGAATTCGAAATTATTTTGCCTTTTAAAGTTGTAGATCTTTGAGTCTTCTTTAATCTAGAACTTGAATCAGCTCAATCCGATATCTGAGTAAAGAGTTATGCCCAAAATACGACAGATGCGCAAAACTGGAATTTCCAAAACTGCACTTCGTCAAAACGCCCTTTCAAGTTTCCAATCTCCAAAATTAAAATATCAAGTCCAATAATTACCCTTATTTGACCCATATTTCATCCTAAATGATTTCATTGAGACCCGATATTATTTTATCTGCAAAATAAACTAAAACACATCAAAATGTTCATCAAACCCTAGAAACTAAACAAAATATTAAGTTAAAGGGGCGGTATATATTGATATATTTTCCGTTCATCACACCCCCAAACCTACATTTTGCTAGTCCTCGAGCAAAACAACAAAATAAAAATAAAATTAAACTAAGCCACTTTCGTAGGGATCACGGTTGCATTTAGCATATGCAACAAGCCTTTAAACCCCTAGGTGTGCCTAGTGGACGAGTTGTAGTCTCGTGAGGGTTTACAGCAATGATACCCACAAACATTTTACAAAAGTAAACAGGTAATAAAACTAATGCACACAAAATCAAAAAGACAAGAGAAAATAGAATAAAGAAGTTAGTGACTAATCAGGTGAAACTTCTACTCCAAGTCAATAGTTGTTTTGTTTCATTCTAAATTACAGAATATGTAAATTCTCCGATTATTTTTACCATTCTTCATATACACAGCCAAAAAATATTAAACAACTCATTTTTGCCCACAACAGTCATAAGTGCAGTTGATAAGAGAGTAATATTTTTGTCCTAAATTTCTATCAGATTTAATACCTTTTGGTAGCAATGAGAATAATTTTTCTCATTTTTTTGATTTTTTCTTTGATTTTTTTTTATTTATATACAATATCTTCCATCTATGTAGCGAGTGTTGGGTCGGTGGCTCCCAAACTAGTTGGCTTTAGGGCACCAGGTGTTAAGACACCCATACAGACTTAATTACTCAGACTTCAGATATATATATTTTTGCAGCATCTTTGATCCATGTAGCGAGCTTTGGGCCAATGACTCCCAAACCAGTTGGTTTTAGGGCACTAGGTGTCAAAACACCCTTACAGACTTAATAACTCGGATCTCGGACGTTTTTTTTTTTTTACTCCATTGCTTTTTGAGATGCTTCCTCCAATTAAACTAGAGCACTGAATATTACAAACTTTTCAATTTTAGATCATGTCCGTTATGTTACCATGTATGTTGATAATATCTGTCAACTGAGCATATGAAGATTCATTTTAGTCAATTTTATGGAGAATTTACAAATTAAATAATTCAAAAGGAAATAAACAAAAATTAACTTGTTTCGAATTAGGTTTGAGATACGTCTCAGGAGTGGAAACTCCTTCTCAGCTATCTCTTACCAATTTCACCTTTTTAGTCAAAATAAAAATACAAAAACACAAAATATTTTTTGTAATTTTGAAAATTTTTCAATTTTTTTGTATTTTTCGAAAAATTTTGAACTAAAAATAGAAACAACACACAACTAAAAAAACAAGGTACTAATCAACTAATTCTCTCCCCCAAACCTAAATGAGACATTGTCCCCAATGTCTTAAACAGTAGTAGAAGAGTTTAGAAGATAATACCTGGTTAGCTGAAATTCTACAGGAGATTAAAGGTTAAGATCCAGATTAACACGACGCCTCTTACCACGATCATCCTCGGACCAATTTATCTTTGAAAGGACAGGGTCAATTTATGGTTCATAGGCTAAGAGTTGGTCTATTAGATCCGGAGCAGTTCTGGCAGTAAAAAAGAGTTCTTTTAAAGGTTTTGATATGAACCCATTTCTCCGGGCATCATCAAGAAACACACAAAGAAAATCATAAAATCCATCAACGTTAAACAGCCCAATTGGTTTCTGGTGTATGTTCAGGTTCGCCCAAGATAGTACAATAAAAATTTCCTCCAATGTGCCCAAGCCACCTGGCAAAGCAATAAAAGCATCAGCACGGTTAATCATTTCTACCAGTCGTTCAGACATACCTGGCACCATCAGTTCCTCTCTGTTTGATGATCCAATAAGATTTGCCTCTGCCAAGGGTTTTCTGATGATTCCTAAAATGTTACTACCTCCTTCCTGTACGGCTTTTGAAACGATCCCCATAAGTCCAAGAATGCCTCCGCCATATATTAAGTGCATATTCCTTGCAGCTAAGACTCGACCCAATTCCTGTGCTGCTTCTATGTATTGTGGTTTAGTACCAACACTACTACCGTAAAATACACAAATATTTTCAACTCGCCTTCTTGAAGTGGCTTCCATGTTTTTATGCATTTCTTTCTCAAATCAGGATGCCTTCAAAAGTGCATTGACGAGCTGAATTTATAATACCTGAAAAGGGTGAGTAAAAATAGCACAAGTATATTCCAAAGGACGATTAGTACAAAATAGTAAAATAGATCGTGATATGGTCAAAAAGGTCTGGATCCTGTCGGAGAAATAAAAGAAAACAACAAATCAAATCAAAATTATTAGGAAAAGACAAATAGATATAATATGTACAAGAATTAGAGCTTGATTAACGTCTATGCGTCAAGGACAAGTTTCCTATCCAATTTTCTTATAAATTGGCAAACAGGGTTTTTTTTGAGTCATATTCCCAAGACTTAACTGTTGTATTTCTTTTTGAAATTGTGTATGTAATCTGCGAAAGGCTATGTGTGTTGGAAATCTAATAACCATATCCCAAGATCAAAACAAGCAAGATATATATAAGAATGAATTAGATTGAAGTAATGGCGGAAACAATACTCACAAATAGCCAAATGTGGATGCTATGGATGAAGCAAAAATCCTCCTTGTGCAGTGAAGATTCGGCCAAGCAGTGAAGAGAAGCTCCAAGCTTAAATTTGATCCTTCCAAGCTCTAAGATGAGTTTCCCATATCACCTTGTATGATCCCTTGATGTTGCTAGCCAAACTTGTGTATTAAAGTTCCAAACTTGTACACTTTCTTCACAAAGTTCTTAAGAAAATGGAAGAAGAGGAGAGCCAAAACTGTTCACAGTTTCGGTCATGAGAGGGAGAGAGCAAGATCAGATTTTTGTCTCAAAAATCAATTTATATTTATGTTATAATTATATTAAATAATAATATAAATATAACACAAGCCATGCAAAGACTTAGAGTGTCTAACACTCAATTTCCATGCATTATATTTGAGTGCTTTGTACACTATCTCCATGCATGCATCTTGATTAAAAAATACAAATAATGACAAGTGTCATTGTGGGCCCCACACGTTTCCATAAGAAAGTGGGCCCACGTGCACTCACGCGTTCGGGTTCGATATTTCCGAAATATCGAGTTTACGTCGCGACGTTAATTAAATCGAATTTAAATAAATAATTGCGCCTAGCGAAATATTATTTACGTCGCTAACGAATTATTCTAAATTAATTCGTTTGCCCGAATTAAAATCTAATTTCAATTTCGCGTCGGAATCGAATTCCGATTATTATATCGAATATAATAATTTTACGATTAATTCTAAATTAATCGTTCTCTC
Organism: Zanthoxylum bungeanum; assembly: GCA_019454045.1. Classification (NCBI taxonomy): domain Eukaryota; kingdom Viridiplantae; phylum Streptophyta; class Magnoliopsida; order Sapindales; family Rutaceae; genus Zanthoxylum; species Zanthoxylum bungeanum. The sequence continues at coordinate 383 of SKCR01032097.1, read as the reverse complement.
TCTTTATACAGTACTTTATCCGAGATAAAGTCTCTCCTTAATTAATCCAAGATTAATCGAGTTTGAATCATACGTCATCGGTGAATCTTCGGGAAGCGACCCAAGAGACCTCTAGATATGTTGGCAGTAAATCCGGTTGTCGAACTATCCGAACACGTACGTACCAAGTACTACGTTTTTACCGATTTACAAGACAAGGTTAGCCTCTAGCAAAACGCCATGCCTACCCAATTCTCTAGAAATATTCTTACTGGAATATTAGATCTATAACAGGTGTAGTATACCGTAGTATAGTGTATATCGAACCAGTATCGGATGATCACATGCTAGGGCTGGGGCTGGATAAGTGTCTGCCCCGTCCGAAACACATATCGGATGTCAAG
>SKCR01032096.1:0-96841 GCA_019454045.1 Zanthoxylum bungeanum | reverse complement strand
GGGCTAGTAAAAACTTAAATAAATAAAAGACATAAAGTAAAATGCTGAAAAATAAATTGCTGAAAATTAAATGACGGAAAGTAAATGCTTAAATTAAATACTGAAAATTAAATGCTGAAAAGTAAATGATGAAAGTAAATTACTGAAAAGTAAATGCTGAATGTAAATTGCTGAAAGTAAATTGCTGAAAAGTAAATGCTGAAAGTAAATTGCTGAAAAGTAAATAATGTAAAAGTACAATAAAAGAAAATGCTGAGGTAAAATGATCCAATTTTATTACTTTTATTTTAGATATCTCCCTTAATATAATATATTAACTTTGCATGATAATTACCAACCAGCCATATAGGCGGTATCCAGATTAAGTCAAATTAATAATTAATTGCCAACCGACCAATCAGGCGGTATCCAATCTAGTCAGGTTAAAACCAATTTAAATAATTACCAACCGACCAATATTGCGGTATCCTCGTTAAGTCAGATTTTAACTAGTTTATATATTATAATTAAGGGAGATTAATCTAAATATTAGTAACAAAAGTTTTACCTTTTACCACAGCAAAAGGGAGTTACCTCCTCATTACTAAAAAGTAAAAACTGAAAATTAAAGAAATAAAAGTATTGTGCGTAAAAGTAAATTGCGTAAAGTAAAAACTGAAAAGTAAAGAAAAGAAAGTGCGAAAGCGGAAATTAATTACTGAAAGCTGTAAATAAACAAACAAGATACAATCTTCTTAGTATTCTTAAGGAATTCCTTAGAAGAAATTACGAATTTACAAATGAAATGGCTTGGTATTTATAGGTAAAATTTTGCCTCCATCAAATCATCCACCAAATCCATTATTAATTGCTCCACTAATTGCTCCACTATTTGATCCACCAAATCTATTATTAATTGCTCCACTAATTTCTTATCATGTTTGGTGGCGATTTGATAATTTTTATTATTTATTTATTAATTTATTTTTTGCTTTGAAAATGATTGAAAATGACTTTAATAATTACACACAACACACTTCTGGATGGTTCATCAATTGCGGGCATGAAATCTTCAGAATTCGAAATTATTTTGTCTTCAAAGTTGTAGATCCTTGACTCTTCTTTAATCTGGAACTTGAATCAGCTCAATCCTATATCGGAGTAAAATGTTATGCCCACAATACGACAAATGCGCAAAACTGGAATTTCCAAAACTGCACTTCGTTAAAACGCCTTTTCAAGTTTCCAATCTCAAAAATTAATATGTCAAGTCCAATTTTTCCCTTATTTGACCCACATTTCGTCCTAAATGATTTCATTGTGTCCCAATATTATTTTATCTGCAAAATAAACTAAAACACATCAAAACGTTCATCAAAGCCGAGAAAGTAAACAAAATATTAAGTAAAAGGGGCGGTAAATATTGATATATTTTCCGCTCATAACACCCTCAAACCTAACAATACTTTGGTATCCCTATGATAACCTACAATTGCCACGAAATCTGTCAATCAGATTTTAACGGAACGTTATTCTAAATAACTTCTGCACTGATTATGCTTATCCGTTGAAGGAAATGGTAGCTCATAACGACTCATGATTAACCTTATCATGTCCAACAAAATTGGGTCACTTAGTTCGCACACACCGTCAAAATGACATGTTCCGGGAGGAGTCCTCATTGAAAGAATACTATACTCTTTCAAGTATATTATAAACTTATTGCTTAAGTATTTTCCATTACGGTCTAACCGTGACGGTATAATACTTTAGCTGATCTGTTTGTCTATTTTGTCTCGAAACTGTAAAAGTTTCCAATTTGTGTTCTTCAAAAGAAACACATTACCATAATGCGATGCCACATCCGTAAAGGTCACGAAATATTCATATCCACATCAAGCCTAGTTATACATGGGCCCACTTGCTTCACTATGAACTAGGGCTAACAGATTGGTGGCATTTACACTTTTACCAAGTAAATAGTGTTTATGCACTTTACCCAATAAACGGGATTCGTAGACTTTAATTGATTGGAATCAAAACAGTCCGAGTACCCACTCTTCAAAAGTGTGGATATACGAGTCTTGTTTAATTGTGTCCCAGACAATAAAGCCACAAATTAGTTTCTTCTGATCAAATCAGTTTGAGCTATTTGTTTGTCATTATATACGTTTGAGATTTTATTTATATTATAAATATAAATACTGTTATTCACATCTAATGTGTTTATCTCAATATCATCTTTATATAATGAAACACTTTCGTGTTCTAGAATATAAAAGTTCACCCTCAGCGAGTTAAACACTGATATAGAGATAATGTATCTAGTCAAACTAGTTACATTATAAAAGTTTCCAAATCTTGCTCATAGAAGATTCTGAACATTAGTATATATTTATGTATCACACTAAGTATTTAAAATCTAATTTTAATACTAGTTATGAACATAATAATGACAATCATATTTGAAGTCAAAGCCTTGCTCGTTTTCAATTCCTTCATGTCTACTTTGTCCAAACGGCAGTCACGCTTCCGCGATCCCGTTTGCCACAATTTAGGCAGACATTTTGGGATATGTCCTTTATCTTCTAGAAGATTATAATGATTTTGCCTTTGCCCTTTTTCAACATTCCAGTAGCCTTTGGCCAAGCCTCAGGTTCTTAGAATATCGAAGTAAGGTGCTCCTTGCGCTACATGCCATATTGCAAACTTTGACTTTGTCTCATTGAGAATAGTCATTAACTCTCCAAGAGTTTACTATTGCAATTTTAATGGATTAAACACTACAGTTATCATCACATAAATCTTCCAAAGATTATGCTCTATTATTGCTTAACTCCGGGCTTAGGCTTAATATATTATTTTATCAAATAAAATAAATTATTAATTTCCAGGACCATCCTGAAATTTTATTCCCAATTTGAAAAATTAAACCATTTAAATACATTTTCCTTAGGATTATGTTTTAAATGTCAATCTTTCATTTTTATCTTGATTCTAATAGTCCAACTATTTAATCAACGATTTGTGGTACTATATATTATAATGATTATTATAGTCCAACTATAAAATCAAATATAATTTAAATCAATTAACCTCAATTATATTGATTACTATAGTCCAATTATAAAATCAACTATAAGATGAAATTAATTAATTAAATATATTGATTACTATAATCCAATTATATAATCAACTATAATACAGTCCAACTGTTTTATTAAAACAACAATTTAAATATTAGTCCAACTAACATTTAATTTATATGACGAATGATATTGTTTGAGCGCGTATGGAGAGTAATTTAACGAATATTGCAAATTCAATTCTAGCCTCCCACTATTTTTCGGCGAGCCTCTAACCCTCTGTCAAGTACTCGGGAAACCGTGTTTCCTAGCGGGCTAGGATCCCGTTAAATATCACACAATCTTGACTTTGGCCAACAAATTGTATGATAATTAACTAGGTAGATCTCTAAGATCAATTGGATCCAATCCAATTCCTAGATCCAGTAGGCGGACATCCAAGTCTTAAACATATATCTTATATATGCCAGTACATCCAATGTATTACCTAACCTTTTTCCTCTGAATCAACTAAGCCTTGGCTTTGGCACAACAAACTTAGTGATCCCAGTCAAGCGCGACCCATTGACCATGGAAAGCTTCGTAATCAATGTCTATGGACAAGAAGTGGTCTTGACTTTGGCCAACAAACCACAACTTGGACAAGACACTGATATGGAACAAAGCCTTCGTGATTCAAACACATCCTCGACAGACAAAGGCCTTGACTTTGGCCAACAAACCAATGTCGTCTTAGATCTTGAGTGAGAATCACTCAATGGAAGGAAAACGCTTAATATTATTTGAGGGTTTTTCGCGTGCAAATTGGCAACCAATTTATTATCTTTGTTAAGGTCTCATCCTCATACACCCTTAAACATGCATTCTAAACACATAATAAAGCGCATATGAAAAATAATAATGATATGCGGATGGATACTTTACACATTGATCCTAGATCAAATCTCTCCATTTCTCTCTCCCGCTAGCACAAATATTTCTTCTACCCGTTACACTACACTTCTAAAGAAACCTCATTTACATTGAGGGGAATAGGTGAGAAGAGAATACAAAGAATAAGGGGGTGATAAGGCTGGACACGCAGGACCAATTAATAAATCAAATTTATTACAACAATTTCTAAAATGCCCCACCCATCTAATATCCATCTGATATACATTATTCATGCATCGCAACCATGTATTCACACAAGCATGTTATCAATCAATCTAATCCAAATAATTAATCTGATAATTAGTGTTCATCCAATGTTCAAACAACGATTTGATTTTGTTCGAGTCAAACTCGTTTTGCGAATAAGTACTCAAAGTACGAATTCTTGAATTAAATTAAACTACAACATTAAATCCAATTTAATATGTATTTAATACTAATTCACTATTTAATTCCAAATTAACTACTACACTTTATTAATAAACCTTTTACGATTTAAATTCAAATTTAATCGCAACGGGTCTCAAAGCCTGATTAATATCCAATATTCATTTAATTAAAGTCCAATGGGCTTTTAATTAATTTCTTAAGGTGTGGACTTTTGGTCAACTCGGGTCAAACCCAATAACCAAAGTCCAATCCGGGAGTTACCAATAAGCCCAGAAATCAATTTAGGCCCATTAGGCCCAATTAAACTTTAAAGGTCCATTAAGTCGCATTTGGGCTTTATGGAGGCGGTTTTGGGCCCAATTGGATCCAATCAATTGGCCTAAACCTAACTTGGTACAACCAAGCCCAATTAGCCCAATTACAACACAACAAGCCCAAATCCAATTAAGGCCCAATTAACTAAATTACTAAAATCCAATTTTACAATTAATTAATCAAAGTGCATTAACATAATTAATCAGCCAAGTCATTATTTCCAAAACACAAATTAGGCTCATTAATCATGCTCATCATTATTAAATTATGTCCAACACAATTTAACATAAATCAAACCCATTTACATGCTCACTTTGTGTCTTGGCAATATGGTTTATTTGTCAAATTGCAAACCCAATCCAATTGAATCCAATTAAACATTAAATCAATATACCCAACATGATTCTAACTCATCTAATGAATCAAAAAATCAAATTTCCAAGACATCAAATTTAGGGCACCATTCGGCCAACACCAAAAAATTGGGCAAATTTTTCCAAATAATTTTTAATCAAATTGATCCAATCAATCATCAATTAAAACACATTCAATCATACTTAATCATCCAATTTCATAATTGCATGCTCAAATTCATTTTACCCAATTTCATGTTTTGTAACATACTCAGCAATTTGGGGATTTTACGTCCGATTCGAATTCAATCCAATTAATTCCACAATCGAAGTTAAATCATATTCCCGAATGATTTCCAATACATCCAATGAATCAAAAATCAAAAATCCCAAGACATTTAGGGCATCACATTTTCGGCCAAGGTAAAAAATTTGGGGAAAAATGTTCCAAACATAATTTCAACAATTGATCCAATCAATCTTAATTCAAACACATTTAAGCATACTAATCAATCCAATTTCATTAATCATGCACAAAATCAAGTTTACCCAAATTTTAAACCCTAACATTTTTCATGCTTCAACCTGACTCTGATACCATTGTTAGTGATTCTAGGTCTCCAAGATCGAATTAAACAAGCATTAATCGTGTGAATACAACGACGGAAGTTGTGGAATACTTACATCGAGCGGTTGAGTGACGCGGAGAGGCAACAAAAATTGAAATTCTACTCACTGGTAGAGGCGGCAGTGGGCTGTTGTTGCTTCTATATTTTCGGCCTTCAATCAACAAGAAACCAAGCTCCAAGCTTCGTCATTTGATTCCCGGCTCATGGTGGACTTCCCTATCACCTTCGCATGATCCCGAGTGTGCTAGCACTCTTGTTTTTGCATAAAAAACGCACTTGGCTTCCCTGCATTTTCGGTCACTGCCAAGCAAAACCAGAAATGGCGTGAGAGAGAGGAAGAAAAGAAGAAGAGAGAGAGGAGGGAAAATATGTTATACGGTTTTTGTGATTTTGTGTATCTAATACACATGAAATGAAATTTAAGTTCATTTCCAACACATTTGGCTTTAATTGCCAACCACATACATCACTCATCACATCAATCAAGTCACATCACTTAAAGTGACAAGTGATTTGACGCTTGAAGCGACTAGCGATTTGACGCTTGATTTGACATGCCGCACTTGAATTCGAAATGCGAATGCGCTAGCAAATAATCTCGGGCTCGGGTTCACTAATTCCAAATTAACGAATTTTCGTTACGTCGTAATTAAATGATTACGCCTAGCGAAATCACTATTCACATCGTTAACAAATTAATTCTAAATTAATTCGTTGCCCGAATTAAAATCTAATTTTAACTCCGCGTCGAAATCCAATTTCGTTTAATATATCGAATATATTAATTAATCGATTAATTCAAAATTAATCGTTCTCTCTCTTTAATTGATATTTTATCCCAGATAAAATATCTCCGCAATTAATCCCAATTAATTTTTCTCTCATCTAATTATCCCAGATTAATTAAAAGTGCGAGTCATACGTCATCGGTGAAACTTTGGGAAGCGACCTATGAGATCCCCGGATATGTTGGCAGTAAATTCAGTTGTCGGACTATCCGAACACGTAAGTACCTCGTACTACATTATACCGAATTACAAGACAAGGTTGGCTTCTAGCAAAGCGCCATGTATCCCCAATTCTCCGGAAATATCCTTACAAGAATAAATGATCTATATGAGGTGTAGTATACGTAGTATTGTGTATTTCTATCCAGTATCAGATGATCACATGCGAGGCCTGGGGCTGGTAGTACAGTGTCTGCCCCGTACAAAGCATTTATCGGATTACGAGCAACTAGTCTCTTTAAAATCGGATAATCATGACCAAGTCATATTATCCCGACGGTTGCAACCTTATATAGAGAACCAGTTCTGTATCCATTCACGATCATCAACTCCATATGACTGGAGTGACACTTCCGTCTTGACATCACACCCAACACACTACGATTCTCGATATACCCAGAATTGGCGTACACAGAACCGGTTAAAGCCCTGGACGACCTCAACCAAAGATATTGCTTGTCGTATGCATTAGTGGTGTAAGTCTTAGGTTAAGACCAAATACACCTACCCTGATTGCGGACTCCCATAGACACATAGTCATACTACCATGGGATTCCGCGGGGTCTATCCAGAGCAAAGCTGTTTCCCGTACCATCGGTGAAACACAACCTCATATTACACTTGCATGGGTATCCTATACCCAAATATATGAGAAATATGGTGTCATGCCTCACAAACGCGCACAAGTGTAATACTAGTCTTTTACGCATTTATCAATGTCCAATCTCGATAATGCTCTAACTAGGGATGTTGAATGATTTATCCTTCGTGGATTGATATTGTCTCATATCATTCTCAATCCAGGAACAAATCACAGGGACCTCCTATCATTTATATATCTAGGTGATCTAATCACAAATGATAAGAGTGCAATCTCCTTTGTCACATAGTTAATTTGTACAACAACATCGTGATCTGTACAAATAGTGACGCTATGGGTCATAATTGTCCAACACTAAGTGCATATTCCTTGCAGCTAAGACTCGACCAAATTCATGTGATGCTTCTATGTATTGTGGCTTAACACCAATACTAGTACCGCAAAACACACAGATGTTTTCAACTCGTATTCTTGAAGTGGCTTCCATGTTTTACTCTGGATGTCTTCAAAAGTGCAATGATGAGTTGAATTTATAACACCTGAAAAGGGTGAGTAAAATAATAGCACTAGTACCTGCCAAATGACAATTATTAGTTAACAGTAAAATAAATCGTGATAGTAAAAGGTCTGGATCATGTCGGAGAAAATAAAAGAAAACAACAAAACAAATCGCAATTAATAGGAAAAGACAAAGATATATAATATGTACAATAAAAGTAGCAGCTTGATTGACGTCTATGCGTCAAGGACAAGCTTCCCATTCAATTTTCTTATAAATTGGCAAACATGGTCTTTTTGAGTCAGATCCCACAAGGACTTAATACCTAATCTATTAATTTTATGAGGTCAAATGATTACGAGTATCTAACATGTTGATTGATTGATTTGAAATGATGATAATTTTGAATTTAAAAATAAATAAATAAAATTACGCGAAAGTAGGTTTAAGAAAATTCAATATTTGGAAACTATCTAGGGTTGTGAATCTTCGAATATCATTTAAATATGAAGTGGTTATTTCATTTTTGTGTAATATATCTGTTTACTAACCTGGAACACTAAATTATGCGAAAGCCTATGTCGATGGTCAGACGCAAATACCCAGTATAACCCAATTGAACCATATGTTTATGTCAACCAAATTACCTGGATTCATTAAGTTTAAGTTCCTATTATGGCTACCCTCGCCCGATAGGTATGTGTCTATCCTGTAAGGAAATCTATTAAATGGTTATCTATATTCAAGGAAGATCGTGGGCTATTAAGTCTAAGGCTGAAACCTAAAATTCCTTTGTCAGTTTATTTTAGATTTACCAGATCAATCTTTTTAGTGGCCAATTAACAAGACACATTAAGCTTAAAATTAATAAGTAAACCTTAAATTACCCAAACTATAAAATAACCCCTTATAAACCGGTGATATAGAATTCATCACAACCCCAGATAACTAACTTAGTTACGACACATAACTAGGGCTAGTAAAAACTTAAATAAAATAAAAGACATAAAGTAAAATGCTGAAAAATAAATTGTTGGAAAGTAAATGATGGAAAGTAAAATGCTGAAATTAAATACTGAAAATTAAATACTGAAAAGTAAATGTTGAAAGTAAATTACTGAAAAGTAACTGCTGAAAGTAAATTACTGAAAGTAAATTGCTGAAAAGTTAATTCTGAAAGTAAATTTGCTAAAAAGTAAATAAAGTAAAAGTACAATAAAAGAAAATGCTGAGGTAAAAGGATTCACTTTTATTACTTCTGTTTTAGATATCTCCCTTAATATAATATATTAACTTTGCATGATAATTACCAACCAACCATATAGGTGGTATGCAGATTAAGACAAATTAATAATTAATTACCAACCGACCAATCAGGCGGTATCCAGTTTAGTCCGGTTAAAACCAATTTAAATAATTACTAACCGACCAATATGGCGGTATCCTCGTTAAGTCAGGTTTTAACTAGTTTATATATTATAATTAAGGGAGATTAATCTAAATATTAGTAATAAAAGTTTTACCTTATACCCAAGCAAATGGGAGTTACCTCCCCATTACTGAAAAGTAAAAACTGAAAATTAAAGAAAGAAAAGTACTGTACGTAAAAGTAAATTGCGTAAAGTAAAAACTGAAAAGTAAAGAAAAGAAAGTGCGAAAGAGGAAATTAATTACTGAAAGCTGTAAATAAACAAACAATATACAATCTTCTTAGTATTCTTAAGGAATTGCTTAGAAGAAAGTATGAATTTACAAATGAAATGGCTTGGTGTTCATAGGCAAAATTTTGCCTCCATCAAATCATCCACCAAATCCATTTTTAATTGCTCCACTAATTACTCCAGAAAATCCATTATTAATTGCTCCACTAATTGCTTATCATGTTTGGTGGTGATTTGATAATTTTTATTTTTTTATTTATTAATTTATTTTTTACTTTGAAAATGATTGAAAATGACTTTAATAATTACACACAACACACTTCTGTATGGTTCATCAATTTCGGGCATGAAATATTCTGAATTCGAAATTATTTTGTCTTTTAAAGTTGTAGATCCTTGAGTCTTCTTTAATCTGGAACTTGAATCAGCTCAATCCAATATCGGAGTAAAACTTTATCCCTAAATACGACAGATGCGCAAAACTGGAATTTCCAAAACTGCACTTCGTTAAAACCCCATTTCATGTTTCCAATCTCCAAAATTAATATGTCAAGTCCAATTTTTGCCCTTATTTGACCCAAATTTCTTCGTAAATGATTTCACTGTGTCCCAATATTATTTGATCTGCAAAATAAACTAAAACACATCAAAACATTCATCAAACCCGAGAAACTAAACAAAATATAAATAAAAAGAGCGGTAAATATTGATATATTTTCCGCTCATCATATATGAGATAAGAATAGCAGTTATCAGAAGTCAGAGGCTTATGGGTAGGACGGTCTATTCCCCATAGATAGCATCTCCCAGATTAGGGATGTTACAAAGATGGTATCAAAGCATGGTCTAGGGAGTCAGTGAATGCAGTGGGCAGATTGCTGGGGTCTTATTTATGCAGTATGTCCGGAATTCCCCTTATATGAGGCACTACCTCTCTTGTATCCGATCCTCGAGTACGTCCTCAAAGTTCAATAGACAAGTTTGTAAGAATTCCTGAGCTATTTAAGTATATTTCCTTAGAAATAACTATATTATTTGAAGATATTTCTGTAATCATCCTAAATTATTCACAGAAGTTCAAATTTAGCCTTAAAACCAGAAAATATCTTGCTAAGAAAAGTTACCCAGAGAGTGAGAAAGAGAAATCTATAAAAAAAAAGGGTAAAAGAGAACGCACAAATGCTTAAAGTAACCAGATAGTAGTAAGAATCAGAGAGATACAGAGTTAGATAGTAAAAGATAACACCAGAATTTGTAGTAAAAGAGAATATAGCGAGCCTAAGCAAAAGTAAAAATGTCGAGTACACTCAAGTAAAGTTCCTTCCCTCCAAATAAGATTCCATTCCTACTGAAAAAAAATTCCAAGCATACCCTATAGTCCTTGAGTACCTCGTATAGACAGCGAGTTCCCCGAATAATGAAGAGTAGCCATAGGATAAAAGAAATAAGAAATTAAGATCAGTTGTGGAGGTTTCCAATAGACAAGAGATGTCAAAAGGGATATAGAGATTTTAGATCCCCAAACTCAGGCCCGTAAGCAAACAAATGAAGGTCGTAATAAAAGATGATTAATTACCTTATTTCAAAAAAACCCGATATAGATGCGACCCTAAATTACCTAGGTTGTAATTCCTCAGTAATACCGTTAAAGAATCGGCCATGACGGAGTCTATCTCATACCTACCTTACATGAGTAATAGATTATGTCAGGACACAAAGTATCTGAACAAGAACATTGGCACCTTTTGAGATATAAATTCCCATCTCACTCTATACCAGCCTAGAACTAAGGAGGAATAAGTAGTGATACCTATAGAAAACTCATAGATCAGGCAAATACCAATAGAAGTCCATGTGAGCTCAAAAGAACAGACTCATTAGATGAGAGACAGTAATGATTTAACTAAAAAGTACTAGTGGCGGACATAAAGATTTAGTGGTAAAGTTGTAATCCATAATCAGAGTGAAGAGTAGAAATTTAGGAAGTAGCCAGAATAATGAACCACCATTACCCTCACTAGTATGTCTTAGAGCTAAGAGATAGAATATGAAAAATGTAAGAAGGAAACCGAAAATAACAAGAGAGTTCAGTTCGTATAGTGACATAGATAATATATCTTGGAAATAGCAGCATAAATAAAGACCTCAGAGGATGGATTAAGATTTATGGACCGTAAGGCATGGAATAGTTGATACAACTTCTAGCGGTATGAATGATAATTCTTCCTTCCAGTAACCATACTTCAGTAAGTATATAGACACTCAACCAGAAATAAGAAGCATGTGTATACCTTTAGACTTGGAGTTAGCAAGGATTTGAACAAGTAAGGGATAACGTTGGATATGATGGACGAATCATGAAATAACTAGATAGTTGAAAAAAAGAACAGATAACCTAATCGGTGGAAACACACACACGTTACGCAAGCGCACGTGTCGCTCAAGTATTACAAAATTTATCGATCCCACGAGGACTTAATACCTTTGCTATCAATTTATGAAGTTGAATGTTTACAAGTACTTAAAGATTGGTTGTTGATTGGATGGTGATTATAAACTTAAAGACAAGTAATTAAAATAGTGCGAATATGAATTAAAGGTAAAATCAATATTATAAAACTATCTAGGGTGTGAATCATTTCAATATCTTTTAAAGATGAAGTAGTTATCACATGTTTGTGCAATATATCAGTTTATTAACCTGGAACACGAAAATATGCAAAAGCCTCTGTCGATGGTCAGATGCAAACACCCAATAACCCAATTAATCATATGTCTATGTCAACCAAGTTACCTGAATTCATTAAGATTAAGTTCCAATTGTGGCTACCCCCCCCCGCCGATAGGAATATGTCTATCCTGGAAGGAAATCTATAAAGGGGTATCTATTCCTTAAGGAGATCGTGGGCTATTAAGTCTAAGATTGAAACCTAAAATTCCTTCATCAAGTTTATTTTAAGTTCCTAAAATAACTTATTAATGGCTAATTTAACAAGAATAAGTAAGCTTAAGACTTAATAAATAACCTTTAATATTACTCAATACATAAAAATACCCTTATAAACTAGTGATATTAGAATTCATCACAACCCCAGATTGTATTTAGTTACAATACATACCTAGGATTACTAAACACTTAAATAAACAAACATCAAAAAAAATAACTTGAAGATAAATAAAAGTAAAATTACAATAATGAAAGAAATATTGGGGGTTAGAAGATCCACTTTTAATATTTCAAAATTAAATTTCCTTTTTCTCAATGTTTACGGATAATTAATATATTTAACCAGACCATAAAGGTGAAAATTCCATTTGTCTCAATTAAGTCCAACCGACCATATAGGTGGTAACAAGGTTATTACCTAAACCGACCATATATGCGGAAACTACGTCTGGAATGTAAAACCGACCACATAGGCGGTAAATAAGGTTGTCACCTAAACCGGACATATAGCGGGAACTAATTATCCAAATTTTAATTAAAATTATGGAGATTAATCTAATTTATTATATTAAAAGTCTCACATTTTCACCCCAGCAGAATGAGATTACCTGCTCCTGCTATAAATGAAAACACACAAAATTTTATTAATTAAATAAAAAGAAAATATAAGAAAACTTAAATAAATATACAAGAAACTTTCCTTTAGGATTTCATGGAGAAATTCCTCCAAAGAAAGCATGAAAATTTATAAAGTTTAGCTTGGCACAAAGCTAGAATTTCCGAAATTGTACTTTGTTAGAACGCCATTTCAAGTTTCCAATCTCCAAAATCAAAATGTCAAGTCCAATTTTTCCTTTATTTGTTTCACATTTCCTCTGGATTGATTCCATTAAGTCCGAATTTTATTTTATCTGCAAAATAACCTAAAACACATCAAAATGTTCATAAAACTCGAGAACTATACAAAATATTAAGTAAAAGGGCGGCAAATATTGATATATTTTTCGCTCATCACACCCCCAAACCTAACATTTTGCTAGTCCTCGAGCAAAACAACAAAATAAAATACAATAAATAATTAAAATTAAACTAAGCCACTTTCGTAGGAATCACGGTTGCATTTACCGTATGCAACAAGCCTTTAAACCCTTAGGTGTCCCTAGTGGACGAGTTATAGTCTCGTGAGGGTTTACAATGACGATACCCACAAACATCAATCAAATGCACACAAAAGGAAAAAGACAAGAGAAAAGAGAATAAACAAGTTAGTGACTAAACAAGTGAAACTTCTTATCCAAGTTAATAAATGTTTTATTTCCTTCTAAATTATCAAATAAGTAAATTCTCCGATTATTTTTACCATTCTTCATATACACAAAACAAAAGGTATTAATCAAATCATATTTGTTTTTGGATAAAGTAAGTATATTAACCAAAGAAAGAACAAAAGCACATGGGCATACCCCATAGAGCTAAGGAATACGGGCATTCCTAGCTACAGAACAAAAGAAAATTAGGCTAAAGACAAGCAAAATCAAATCAAACAATATCGTCGGATAGTTGCCAAGATTGTTGAAGCCATCTATTATCATATGAAAGCTTTACCTTTCTTGACAAACTAGCACGAGTCCGTACAGTAAACATAATATTGGTCAAGACAACTCTATATGGACTAGGAGACTCGTCATGTAGTCAAGCATTCCTCTCCTTTCATATGAAGTAAACTGCAGCGGCAAAGGATAATCGAACAAGTAAATGACACAAATATCAACTATTATACTGCTCCATCCACTTAATAGTCTACATCCAGTCACGAGAGCACCAATCTATACCACATTTAGCCAAAATAGACGACCAGATCTGAGAAGCAAATTAACACTTGAAGAAGAGATGATCTTTATCCTCCCCTGAATGACCACAAAGCACACACATAGAACAACCTGAAATGCCCAAAGCCATTAACTGATCCTGAGTATAAAGGCCTCATTGAATCGTGAGCCAAAGCATGAAAGCTTGTCTTGGAATGGTATTTGGAAACCAAACAATTCGGTACCAACTCACCCGATTACTTCTTACCCTCAATGCATCCCAAACACTCCTGACCGAAAAAATACCTTTATGATCATCCTCCCACACCAACACATCCTCTTTCGTATCATAAGGAACAAAATCAAAAGGCAAATAACAAGCCAATTGGAGAAGATTGACTGACCTCGCTGATGGCCACCGCCAACAGTTACCATCAATGATAGCGACCACCTTAGCCATCGTATCTAGTCCTGAATCATAACTGACTCTCTCTCCCAAGGTATCCACAATTGGTCCCATAGGGTGCCAATTGTCATACCATAATAAAGCCTTCTCACCATTCCCAATCTAAAACCTCATCCTACGACGCATAAAATTACAAAGGCCTAAAATTTTCCGCCAACTCCAAGAACAATCACTAGGACAAGTAACTGTTGAGTTTCAATCAAGTCCCAAGATAATAAATCATGCATAAAAACGAGTTGAATACAACCAAGGAGTAAGGCGAAATTCATACTCACATTGATGGGTTTTGATGAAATAAAGAATACAAGCCTTCAAGCTCCCTCCATAAGCTCGCCCAAGGCTTCTTCTTGCTGTAGACTGCTCGGTTTGGTGGTGGTGGTCTCCTCCATGTTCGGCCATTGAAGACTCCATTGAAGCTCCAAGCTTCAAGCTTTCCAAGCTCACAAATTCGTTTCCCTATCACCTATGTATAACCCAAGGTGTGCTAGCACTTCTTCATCTTCCTTGCTTCTCCTTTTTTGCTCGGCAGAAAACCAGAAAACATGGAAGAGAATCGGTCACCATGACCGTGAGAAGAGGAGATGGTTTTTGGCTCCAAATCTATCCCAGTAGATCTTTATTCCTTGAATAAAGTTGTTACTCCCCAGAGTTCTACGGAGAATTTCTTATGAAAGCCAAGCTTTCACCGATTGTTTTATGGGAATTTAATTATCAGTGCTCTCCCACTAACCTCCTTATATACACAAGAATCATTTCGTTTTGAATTAAATCATACTCCATTATGATTACATCAAAACGATAATTCCTAGAACCTATGCTTGCTTCAATCCAAACATGGATCGAATAACCTGCAAACCTTGTTTGTCGGTTTACAAAATCGTCAGGATGTTGTAAGCATCCTCCAAAAGGTTTCCTTTTCAGGAAAGCGATTTTGATCTGCAACTGACACATTTCATAAATGAAATATGCAGTTATCAACAAGCATCTTCAAAATGGATTTACAATGGCAACAGGTAAAAGGTTGAATTGTTATTAACACAATGTTGATAACGATACCTTTCCGTCAAAAGCCCAGCTTTGTACGTTGGTATGTTGCCTTCCATGTATGTCTTCCTTGAAGACGTTTAATGTACCAATAGGCACAATGTCTTATGGTACATCAACTAGTATCCAAACATGTTGATATACATGGAATCCATTTTGGATTCATGACACTTTGTCATAATAGGGAGTCGATACCTTGTATCACTTCCTCAAAACGTAGTCGGTTGGTATACCTTCATAAGATTGACATCTTTATGAGGTTAAATCAGAAACCCATACCCTAGGTCTTTCTCTGACTCTATCTGATCTACTCAGTTCTTGTGTATTCGAAGATTAATGGTACAGATTCATCATTGATGAACTATTTATGTTCCATTACGGACCTTGTGCCTTGAACAGTATTACTCCGATTTTCATCGAGTATCACTATCCTCCCACTGACCACTGCATATCGGTATTCCTCTCAGGAAAAACCGCATGGTGAGCAACAATCACATTGTTCTCATGTGAGATTTTTAAAGTACTATACTTAAGGTTTCCCTTAGGATAACCTATATTGGCACTTATCCAATTTGGGTCCTTAGTTTGGTATCATCCAAACGTTATGCCTGGCATACCCAAATTATTAGGAATGAGAAACCCTCGTTTCTTCCCTGTTCATATCCTATATGACATCTCTCAAACAGATTTATATGGAACCTTATTCTAAATAAGTTATTGCACTGTTAAAACCTTCTCTGTTGAAGGAAATGGTAGCTCAGAGCGACTCATGATTAGCCTTATCATGTCTAACATGATTCGGTTAATCCGTTCGGACACACCGTCACTTTGACGTGTTCCGGGAGGAGTCCTCATTTGAAAGAATACTATACTCTTTCAAGTATATAAGAAACTTATTGCTTAAGTATTTTCCATTACGGTCTTACCGTGATGGTATAATACTATAGCCGATCTGTTTGTCTATTTCGTGTCGAAACTCTAAAAGTTTCCGATTTGTGTTCTTCAAAAGAAACACATAACCATAACGTGATGCCACATCCGTTTAAGGTCACGAAATATTCATGTTCACATCTAGCCTAGCTAGATATAGGCCCACTAACTTCACCATGAATATGGCTAACAGATCGGTGGCCCTTTTACTATTACCAGCAAATAGTATTTTAGGTACTTTACCTAATAAACTAGATTCGCAGACCTTATTTGAATAGTCAAATCAGTCCTAGTACCCCACTCTTCAAAAGTGTGAATTACGAGTCTCGTTAAATTGTGTCCTAGACAACAATGCCACAAATAAGTCTCTATTGATCAAATCAATTTGAGCTATTTATTTGTCATTTTATATGTTTGAGATTTTATTTATATTCAAAATATAAATTCTGTTTTAACATCTAATGTATTTATCTCAGTATCATCTTTATATAATAAAACACTTAGTGTTCTATAATATAAAGGTTTTATCCGCAACGGATTAAACACTGATATAGAGATAATGTCTCTAGTCAAACTAGTTATATTATAACAGTTCCTAATTTAAGTATATACCCAAAGGTAGTTCCTAAACTTAGGTATCTACGGTCGAAACAGCGACTTTCGTCCCGTTTCCGATTCGCAGAGCAATCTCAGCTTGAAGTCAGTATCCTGCTCAAAGCAGGTTCTGAACATCAATACATATATTTTATGTACCACACTAAGTATTTAAAATCTAATTTCAATACTAGCTGTGAACATAACTAAGACAAATATTTTTAAAGTTAGAGCCTCGCCTCGCCCTTTCTTTAATTCCTTCGTGTCTTCCATATCCAAATGGTAGTCACTTTGGGATATGTCAATTATCTTTTTCAATATTTCACAAACCTTTGGCCAAGCCTTGGTTTTCGGAATATCGAAACGATGTGCACCTCGTGCTGCATGCCCAATTGCAAACTTTGACTTTATCTCCTCTAGAATAGTCAATTAATTCTCCAAGAATTATAAATTGCAATTTTAATACTTCTTAAATCTAAAATTAGATTTATGACAAGTATATTAAATTAAGCATTAAAGTCATCATCACATAAATTTTCCAAGATTTTATACGCTCTACTTATTTTGCTTAATTTTGGGCTTAAGGTATAATAAGTTATTTTATCAAATAAAGTAACCTATTATTTATTCCCAATTTGAAAATTAAACATCATTAAATATTTTAATCCCAGATTATATTTTAAAATATCCAACTTTTCAATTTATCTTGATTACAATAGTCCAACTATTTAATCAACGATTAGTGGTACTATACATATTATAATGATTATATAGTCCAACTATATAATCAAATATAATCCAAATTAATTAACCTCAATTACATTGATTACTATAATCCAATTATAAAATCAACTGTAAACTGAAATTAATTAATTCAAATATATTGATTAATATAATCCAATTATATATAATCAAGTATAATACAGTCCAACTGTTTATTAAAAAACAATTTAAATATTAGTCCAACTAACATTTAATCTAATGACGAAATAATTTAAATAAGCGCGTATGGCGAGTAATGAACGAGTATTGCAAATTCAATTCTTGCCTCCCACTATTTTTTCGTCGAGCCTCTAACCCTCTGTCGAGTACTCAGGAAACCGTGTTTCCTAGTGGGCTAGGATCCCGTTAAATATCACACATCTTGACTTTGGCCAACAAATTGTATGATAATTAACTAGGTAGATCTCGAAGATCAATTGGATCTCATCCAATCCTAGATCCAGTAGGTGGACATCCAAGTCCCAAACATATATCTTATATATGCCTATACATCGAATGTATAACCCTAACCTTTTTCCTCTGAATCAACTAGGCCTTGGCTTTGGCACAACAAACCTAGTGATCCCAGTCAAGCGCGGACCCATTGACATGGAAGCTTCGTAATCAATGTCAATGGACAAGAAGTGGTCTTGACTTTGGCCAACAAACCACAACTTGGACACGACACCGATATGGAACAAAGCCTCGTGATTAAAACACATCTTTGACGGACAAGGGCTTGACTTTGGCCACAAAACCCCTGCCAATCTCGGATCTTGAGTAAAATCACTCAATAGAAGGAAAAAAAACGCTGATATTTAACGAGGGTTTTTCGCGTGCAAATTGGCTACCATTTTAATTATCTTTGTTAAGGTCTCATCATCATACACCCTTAAACATGCATCTAAACAATAATAAAGCGCATATGATAAAATAATAATGATATGCGGATGGATATTTTTACATATTGATCCTAGATCAAATCTCTCACTTTCTCTCTCTCGCTCGCAGCACTAATATTTCTTCTACTACCGTTACACTACACTTCTACTAAAGAAACCTCATTTACATGGAGGGGAATAGGTGAGAAGAGAATACAAAGAAATAGGAGATAAGGCTGGACACGCAGGTCCAATTTATAAATCAAATTTATTACAACAATTTCTAAAAATCGCCCCACCCGGCTAATATCCATCCGATATACATTATTCAAACATCACAACCATGTATTCATACAAGCATGTTATCAATCAATCTAATCCAATTAATTAATCTTGATAATTAGTGATCATCCATGTTCAAACAAAGATTTGATTTTGTTCGAGTCAAACTCGTATTGCGAACACGTACTCAAAGTACGATTTCTCAAATAAAATTAAATTGCATGATTAATCCAATTTAATACATTTTAATTCTAATTCATTATTTAATTCCAAATTAAATATTACACTTTATAAAATAAACCTTTACGACTTAAATTCCAAATTAATCGTTACGGGTCTCAAAGCCCGATTAATATCCAATATTAATTTAATTAAAGTCCAATGGGCTTTTAATTAATTTCTTGAGGCGTGGACTTTTGGTCAACTCGGGTCAAACCCGCAACCAAAGTCCAATCCGGGAGTTACCCCATAAGCCCATAAATTAATTTAGGCCCATTAGGCCCAATTAAACGTTAAAGGTTCATTAGTCGCATTTGGGCCTTTTGGAAGCGGTTTTGGGCCTAATTGGATCCAACCAATTTTGGCCTAAACCAACTTTGTACAACAAAGTCCAATAAACCCAATAACAACTTAAAAGCCCAAATCCAATTTTAAGCCCAATAATTTATTTCAAAAATTCCAAATTTTCCAATTAAATTACCTAAAGTGTATAGCATTATTAATTACCCAAATCAAAGTTTCCAAAACATGAAATTTGTCCAATTAATCATGCTTAACATCAATTAATCATGTCCAACATAATTAAATCAAAATCAAACCCAATTTATACATGCTAAAGTCTCGGCCATAAGGGGAAAATGCCCAAATCAAATTCAATCCAATTGAACCCAATCAAACATAAATTCAACATCCCCAAATGATTTCTAAGTCATCCAATGAACAAAAATCAAAAAACCAAGACATTAGGGCACTTGCCAAATTCGGCCATCACAAGCAAATTGGGGAAAAATTGTTCCAAACACTTTTCATCAAATTGATCTAATCAATCATCAATTAAACAACATTCAAGCATTCTAAATCATCCAATTTCATTAAACATGCTCAAAATCAAGTTTACCCAAATTTGTCATGCCCAAAATTTGGGGAAAAATGGATCCAACCAAATTTCATGAAATTGATTATGCACAACATCAATTCAACCTCATTCAAGCATACTATACTAAACAATTTAATCATTTGATGCTCAAATTGAGTTTACCCAAATTAAAGTTTTGACCAACAATAAGCAAATTGGGGAAAATCAATCCAATTAATTTTTCATCAAATTGATTACATATAACTCTAATTTATTCATATACAAGCATTCTTAAACAAACAATTTGTTAAAATCATGCTTAAATCAAAAAGCCCCAAATTTTGCTCAAGAACCCTAATTCGTTTTATGCAACCAATAGCTCAAGATACCATTGTTGTTTTCAATCAAGTCCCAAGATCATAAATCATGCATAAAACGAGTTGAATACAACCAAGGAGTAAGGCGGAATTCATACTCACATTGATGGGTTTTGATGAAATGAAGAATACAAGCCTTCAAGCTCCCTCCATAAGCTCGCCCAGGCTTCTCCTTGTTGTAGACTGCTCGGTTTTGGTGGTGGTGGTCTCCTCCATGTTCGGCCATTGAAGACTCCATTGAAGCTCCAAGCTTCAAGCTTTCCAAGCTCACAAATTCGTTTCCCTATCACCTATGTATAACCCAATGTGTGCTAGCACTTCTTCATCTTCCTTGCTTCTCCTTTTTTGCTCGGCAGAAAACCAGAAAAACATGGAAGAGAATCGGTCACCATGACCGTGAGAAGAGGAGATGGTTTTTGGCTCCAAAAGCTAAAAACCGTATGTCCTACAAGAGAGAGAAAAATAATGCTTTTTTGTATTACCTTTTCTTTTATTTTTTTTTTATTTACCAAGTAAAAAGAAAAATAAAAGGATATACAAAAGGTAATAAAAGTCAAAAAGCAAAAAGCAAATAATGCTTTTCATCTTTTCACACATCATTTCTACTTTTTCACATCAAGTCACTTTATTAAAGTGACAACTGTCATGTCACATCACTCAAAGTGACAAGTGATTTGACAATTGATGCGACTAGTGATTTGACGCTTGATGTGACTTGCGTGCCGCGCTCGAATTCAAATACGAATGCGCTCGCAATCACTCTCGGGCTCGGGTTCGTTAATTCCAAATTAACGAATTTTCCGTCGCGTCGTAATTAAATGATTACGCCTAGAGAAATCACTATTCACGTTGCTAACGAATTAATTCTAAATTAATTCATTCGCCCGAATTAAAATCTAATTTTAATTTCGCGTCGAAATCCAATTTCTAATATATATCAAATATATTATTTTATCGATTAATTCCAAATAATCGTTCTCTCTCTTTAATTAATATTTTATCCCAGATAAAATATCTCCGCAATTAATCCCAGATTAATTTTCTCTCTCATCCAATTAATCCCAAATTAATTAAGTGCGAGTCATACGTCATCGGTGAATCTTCAGGAAGCGACCCATGAGATCTCCGGATATGTTGGCAGTAAATACGGTCGTCGGATTATCCGAACACGTAAGTACCTCGTACTACGTTTATACCGATTTACAAGACAAGGTTGGCTTCTAGCAAAGCGCCATGCCTACCCAATTCTCCAGAAATATTCTTACAGGAATATATAGATCTGTATCAAGCGTAGTATACCGTAGTATTGTGTATATCGGCCCAGTATCGGATAGTCACGTGCTAGGGTTGGGGCTGGATAAGTGTCTGCCCCGTCCGAAGCACATGTCGGATGTCTGGTAACTAGTCTCTATAATCGGATATTCATGACCTGGTCACAATATCCTGATTGGTTGCGCAACACTTAAGAGCACTAATACCATATCCTGCGTGACATCATCTCCAATATGACTGAAGTGATACTTCCGTCTTGACATCACACCCAATACACTACGACTCTCTGATAAACCCCGAAGTGGTGTACGCAGAACCGGTTAAAGCCCTGTACCACCAAGACCAAAGTCTATCGATTATCGTAAGTATTAGCGATGCAAGTCTCAGGTTAAGACTATACACACCTACCTTGATTTCGGCCTCCCATAGACATATAGTCATAATACCAATGGGATTCCGAGGGGTCTATCCAGAGCGAAGCTGTTTCCCGTACCATCGGTGAAACACGACCTCCTATCGCATTTGCATAAGTATCCAATACTTTATATATGAGAACTATGCCGTTGTGCCCTCACACGCGCACAAGTGCAATACTAGCCTATTCCGCATTATCGATGTCCTGTCTCGATAATACTCCGGCTATGGATATTTAATGATTAATCCTTCGGGGATTGATACTGTCTCATATCATTCTCAATCCAGGAACTAATCATATGTACCTCTCTTCATTTATATATCTATGGTGATCTAATCACAAATGATGAGAGTGCAATTTCCTTGTTACATAGTTAATTTGTACAACAACACCATGATCTGTACAAATAGTGACGCTATGGGTCATATTATCCAACAGTAACTTCCCAAAAACTATGCCCCCTCAACAAGTAAGAACGATCCCACGTTGACCAATGGGATTCCTTACCCGAATTAAGAAACCATAAGTGCTTAGTAATAGTCGTCTTATTCCAATCCTCTAGCTTCTTAATCCCTAAACCCTCTTATTTGACAGGCAAACAAACTCTATCCCAAGCCACATTCGCCCCTGTCGAAACAAACTCACTACCCTACCCTTACAAAAAATTACCTCAGGATAAACTCTACCTTCTTAATTACAATCTTTGGCATTATAAACAATGAAGACCAATACACAATACACCAGGATAAAAACAACATTGATTTACTTAGCTGTAAACACCACCCCGCAAAAAGAGAGATTTACAACTCAATTCTTAGCTCGGCCAATAATATGCTCTACAAGGACATTACAATCAGAATCCTGAAGTTTGAAGAAATCAACGGAACTCCCAGGTAACGCATAGGGAGCACACCTTCCTGAAAACCCAAAAGGCTGAGCAACTCGTGATTGTATACTGAGGAAATACCACTAGGAAAAAGTTGGCTCTTTGCTGGATTAGGAACCAAACCAAACAACCCATAAACAGATGAAGACAATCCCTTACCATGGAAACTAAAACCTTATATGCTCGACAGAAAATCATGAGATCGTCAGCAAAACAGAGATGGGTAAGATGATAATTAGAACAACGCCATGATACCTAAACCCTGCTTTTGAGTCATCTTGTGAAGTAAGCCCGAGAGAACTTCCATAGCTAAAACAAAAAGATATAGAGACATAGGATCCCCATGGCGTAAACCACGACCTCCTGGAAAGAAACCATTCAACGAATCATTAATAGAAACAGAAAACATGGTAGAAGTCATACATTCTCCTATCCAACCAACCATCCTCTCAGAAAATCCAATAGTTCTCAACACTTCCAACATAAAATCCCATCAAACTGTATCATAAGCCTTCATCAAATCAATCTTAAGAGCACACCTCAGTACCCCACCACTCATATGATAGTTCTTGTCACTAATAAGATATTGTCACTAATACGTCGACCCGCTACAAAAGCAGATTGGTTGGAGCTTACCATGGAAGGAAGAACAATCTTAATCTGATCTGCAATAATCTTAGAGATACATTTATAGATAGTGTTGCAACAAGAGATAGGCCGAAAATCCTTGACCTGAGAAGGATTACAGATCTTCATAATAAGAGCAATAGATGTGGCATTCACCTATTTCAAGAGCTTCCCTGAGAAAAAAAAATGAGCGAATAGGAATAACAACATCACCTACCACACACCGGGTTTTCTTGAAGAAACTTGAGTTAAACCCATCTGGTCTAGGAGCCTTATGATCTTTTAAAGAAAATAGTGCAGCCTTAATCTCTTCTTCTGAAACCTCTCGGCTAAGGACCTCTCTCTATGTTGGGTTTCTAAGATGTCCCAAGTGTTGGAAAATTATAACCCATAGCGTCACTATTTGTACATATCATGGTGTTGTTGTACAAATTAACTATGTGACAAGAAGATTGCACTCTTATCATTTGTGATTAGATCACCTAGATGTATGAATGATAGGAGGTCCTTATGATTAGTTCCTGGATTGAGATGATATGAGACAGTATCAGTCCTCGAAGGATTAATCATTAAATATCCCTAGTCAGAGTATTATCGAGCATATTTCATACGGAGTCTGTTGAACAGACTTTGACGGAACCTTACTCAAAATAAGTATTGCACTGTTCAATGCATATCCCCAAAAGGAAATAGGTAGCTCTGTGCGACTAATCATAGACCTTACCATGTCTAATAAAGTTCGGTTTCTCCGTTCGGACACACCGTTTAATTGCGGTGTTCCTGGAGGAGTCTACTGTGAAAGAATACCATATTCTTTCAAGTAATCACGAAACTCATTGCTTAAATATTCCCCACCACAGTCCAACCGTAATGTCTTAATACTTTTGCCGGTCTATTTTTCTACTTCGTGTTGAAACTCTTTGAATTTCTCAAAGGTTTCCGACTTGTGTCTCATAAGATACACATAACCATAACGTGATGCATCATCCGTAAAGGTTACGAAGTATTCATATCCACCTCTAGCCTGGCTAGACATGGGCCCACATACGTCACTATGAACGAGGGATAATAGTTCGGTGGCACGTGCACCTTTACCGCTAAAAGGTGACTTAGGCATCTTGCCTAATAAACATGATTCGCAGACGTCATATGAATTTGGATCAAATCCGTCCAAGTACCCACTCTTCGAAAGTGTTGATATACGTGTCTTGTTTATGTGTCCCAGACGACAATGCCACATATAAGTTTCATCTTTGTTACTTATTTTAAGCCTTTTTTTTGTTACATTATATGTTTGTGATTGATTCATATTCAAAATATAAAGACCATTATTTACATCAGCAGTGCAAATTTCCATATCATTTTTATACATAAAACACTCAGTGTTTCTAAATACAAAAGTATACCCACATTGGGCTAACATAGGTACAGAAATAATATTCCTA
This sequence comes from Zanthoxylum bungeanum, assembly GCA_019454045.1. Classification (NCBI taxonomy): domain Eukaryota; kingdom Viridiplantae; phylum Streptophyta; class Magnoliopsida; order Sapindales; family Rutaceae; genus Zanthoxylum; species Zanthoxylum bungeanum. The sequence goes on along the minus strand of SKCR01032096.1, from coordinate 71,577 downwards.
GTCAAACTAGGTACATAATAATAGTTTGTAAGTTTAAGTACATGCCCCGAGGGCAGTTCCAAAACAAAAGGGCCAACTGCCAAAACGGTGACTCGTGCCCCATTTCCAACGCGGAGGACAATCTCTCATGAGGCCAGTCTCCTGCTAATCTGCAGATCATGTACATCAGTACATATATGAGTACCACAACAAGAATCAAAAATCCAATTTTTAAAACTAGTAGTAGAGATGTTTATTTCTATAACAAAGATACCTGAATCTGGTGCCTTGCCCGCTTTGATTTCCTTAATATGTTCCTTGTACTCGTGGCAGTCATGCTTCCAATGACCCGCTTCCCGCACTGTAGACATACTTCTTGGGATTTGTCCTTACCCTTCCCAGAAGGTTTTGACGATTTGGCCTTGCCTTTCTTCTTCTTCTTCTTCCTTACACCTACAGTCGCCTTTGGCCAAGCCCTCGGAGTCAAAGATGTTGAAATGAAGTGCGCCTCGCACTTCTTACCCTTTAGGAGCTCTTTTTCTTCTTCGCGCAGTGTGGACATTAACTCTCCAAGAGTTTGGTCTTGGTTCATCATATTGTAGTTCATGATGAACCCACTCCAAGTGTCAGGGAGAGACTGTAAGATCAAATCAATAGAAGTCTCACCCTCGAAGACAATGCCCATCTGTCCCAGCTGCTCAATGTCAGCAATCATCTGCGACACATGGTGCTCAACAGATGTACCCTCTGACATGCGAGCATGAAAGAGCTTCTTCTGCAAATCATATATCTGCGATCTAAGATTAGATCGGTGAAGATCATGCAACTTCGCTATTATCTCATAGGGATCCAATCCCTTGTTTTGACGACGAAATTGCGGAGTCATAGCGGCAAGCATTACCGATTGAGCAGTCACATTGTCATCGCTATGAGTCTTCCAAAGCTCTAGCTCAAGCAACTGATCAGGTCGGGGCTTAGGCCCAAGAGGTCTCTCTACAGTGTAGAGAAACTTCTCGGATCCCAGAACAATTCTGAGATTCAAATCCCAGTCTTGAAAATTTGTGCTATTAAAGACATTATTGCCAATGACAATATCCCTAATGATTAACTTTCATGTCATCTTAACCGCAATAGTCAAACTATTTGATTAACGATGTATGGTTACAGTCTAACTGTTACAAGAAAAATAATAATATATTAGTCCAACTAATAAAATTAATTGACGAAATAATTTGAAAGCGCGTAGAGCTAAGTATTTGAACGAAATTGCAAATTCAATACTAGCCTCCCACTATTTTTCTGCGAGCCTCTAACCCTCTGTTGAGTACTCGGGAAACCTAATTTCCTAGTGGGCTAAGATCCCATTAAATAACACACAACCTTGAATTTGGCCAACAAGCTGTATGATATTTAACTAGGTAGATCTCTAAGATCAATTGGATCTCATCCAATTCCTAGATCTGGTAGGTGGACCTCGAAGTCCGAAACATATATACAATATATATGCCAATATATCCAATATATTTTCCTAACCTTTTTCCTCTGAATCAACTAAGCCTTGGCTTTGGCACAACAAGCTTAACTATTCCAGTTAAGCGAATCCCATTGACTTTGGAAAGCTTCGTAATCGATGTCGATGGACAAGAAGTGATCTTGACTTTGGCCAAAAAATCAAAACTTGGACAAGACATACGATATGGAACAAAGCCTGCATGATTCAAACACATCCGCGATGGACAAAGGTCTTGACTCTGGCCAACAAACCAGTGCCAATCTTGGATCTTGAGAATGAATCACTCAATGGAAGTAAAACGCTGAATATTTATTGGGGGTTTTTCGCGTAAACTGGCAACCAATTTATTATCTTTGTTAGGTCTCATCATAAACCCTTAAGCATGCATTCTAAAAGCATAATAAGGCGCGGTAAAAAAATTAATGAAGATATGTGAATGGATATCTCACATATTGTTCCTAGAAAAAATCACTCCCTTTCTTCTCCCCGGCTAGCACTATTCTTACTTTTACCCAATTACATAATACAATTAAAGAAACCTCATTAACATTGAGGGGAATTAGGTGAGAAGAGAATTACAAAGAATCGAGAGATAAGGCTGGACACGCAGGTCCAATTTAATAAATTCTAAATTTACAACAATTTCAAAAATTGCCATTTCCCTTCTAATATCCATCCGATATACATTATTCATTCAACACATCCATGTATTCACACAAAGCATGTTATTCAATCAATCTAATCCAATTAATTAATCTTTGAATAAAGTGATGATCCAATGTTCAAACAACGATTTGATTTGCGCGAGTCCAACTCTTTTAAGAATAAATACTCAAAGTACGAATTCTTGAATTATATCCAACTACAATTTAAATCTAATTTAATTCGTATTCAATACTAATTCTATATTTAATTCAAAATAAATAACTACACCTTTAAATGCGCCTTTAAGACTTAGATTCCAAATCTAATCTAAATTAGTCTCAAAGCCCAATTAACATCCAATTTCACTTAATTAAAGTCCAATTGGCTTTTAATAATTTCTTAAGGCATGGACTTAGTGTTAGTGTTCCTAAAACATGCCAAGGATCTAATAAGCAAGAAAAGTGTTCATAAATTCATTATAGTTGGGGAATTACTTACATTGAATGGATTTTAGCTTTTAAAATTTTGAATGAAGATCTCTAAGATCCTTCCTTTGTTGATTCCAAGCATTGAGTTGGTTTCCAAGATCCTTCCTTTGTTGATTCCAAGCTTTGAGTTGTGAATGAAGATCTCCAAGATCCAACCTTTGTGTTGATTCCAAGCTTTGAGTTGGTTTCCCTATCACCTTAGAAGACTTCTACAAGTGCTAGCTTTGTTGATTTTGCCACAAAATCTAAAAGAGGAGAAAGGAAGCTCACGCCCATAGCAGGGATAAAGCTCACGCCCATTTGCTAAATCAATTAGGGTTTTCTTGTGTCAAGTGTTGTGTAATGAGAGAGAGAGATGACTTTTGTAAAACCAATTTACCCTTTTACCTAAACAAGTGGTTCGGTAAATGGTTTTACCAAAACCATTCCAAGGTACTTGGAAAGTTGGTGGCTTGGCATAAATGCCAACTACCCTCCGAACTACCACATGTGAAGTGGGCCCCACATTTGAATTCAAAATTCAAATGTCTCTACGAACATTTGCCGCGGCTCGGATCCGATTAATCAGATTAAACGAACTTTCGTCGCTAAATAATTAAATCTAATTTAATTAAATAATGATGCCTCGCAAATATATTACGAACGTCGTTTACGAATTAATTCTAAATTAATTCGTTTGTTCGTATTAAAGTCCGACTTTAATTTCGTAATGAAATCCAATTCATATTAATATATCTGATATATTAATTTTAGCTCATACAAATAAATTAAATTGAAAAATCAAATTTAACTATTAAATTTATTTTACCGATTAATTCCAAATTAATCGCGTTCTCTCTCTTCCGAACACATTTAATCCGAGATTAAATAAAGCCTCTATTAATCCCAGATTAATTTTCTCTCTCTAAATTAATCCCAGATTAATTCTAGTTTAAGTTAACTGTCATCGGTGAATCTTTGGGAAGCGACCCAAAGACCTCTGGATATGTTGGCAGTAAATCTGGTTATCGGACTATCCGATTAAGTGTGTACCTCGTACCACATGCTTACGGATTATCAAGACATGGTTGGCTTCTAGCAAAACACTGTGCCTTCCTAATTCTCCAGAAAAATTCTTACTGGAATATATAATCTATGTCAGGCGTAGTATACGTAGTATAACGTATAGCGATCCGGTATCGGATGTCACGTGCTAGGCCTGGGGCTGGAATTGTGTTTGCCCCGTACGAAGCACATGTCGGATGTCTGGTAACTAGTCTCTATAATCGGATATACATGACCTTGTCATATATCCCGATGGCCGCGCAGCACTTAAGAGCACTAATACCCTATCCTGCGTGAGATCATCTCCACTATGACTGGAGTGATACTTCCATCTTGACATCACATCCCATACACTACGACTCTCTGATAAACCCAGGAGTGGTGTACGCAGAACCGGTTAAAGCCCTGGACGACCAAAACCAAAGCATATTGATTGTCGCAAGTATTAGCGGTGCAAGTCTCAGGTTAAGACCAAATACACCTACCCTGATTTCGGACTTCCATAGACACGTAGTCATAATACTACCAATGGAATTCCGAGGGGTCTATCCAGAGCGAAGCTGTTTTCCGTACCATCGGTAAAACACAACCTCCTATTACACTTGCATGAGTATCCAATACCCAAATATATGAGAACTATGCTATTGTGCCCTCACAACGCGCACAAGTGTAATACTACTCTTACGCATTATCGATGTCCAATCTCGATAATACTTTGACTAGGGATATTTAATGATTAATCCTTCGAGGACTGATATTGTCTCATATCATCTCAATCCAGGAACTAATCATAGGACCTCCTATCATTTATACATCTAGGTGATCTAATCACAAATGATAAGAGTGCAATCTCTTTGTCACATAGTTAATTTATACAACAACACCATGATCTGTACAAATAGTGACGCTATGGGTCATAATTGTCCAACAATCTCCCACTTGGCCTATAACCAGTCACTAGAGTGTTATACAGCCGAACTATGTACAGTTCGCTCAAACTGCTGAGGAAAGGCTTTCGTCAGCGGATTTACGTGATTATCGTTTGATGCGTTTTATTCGATCATCACATCGCCACGATGTATGATCCGAACGAATCAGATGAATAGTCGAAGTATATATCTGCATCATTGATGAGACCATTAATTCTTTAGTATGTGCTGACGTCTAGCTCAGCTGCTAACAGAACTATATCTAATCTAATTAGATTTATCATCGACCCAAATGGCTTATATTGTTGTCTCAGCCGCAACAATAACCCGCATTTGTTGTTTATTCGGTAACAGTATCTTGCTTGGAAGATTTCCATCTCATTGTTCCGTTATTCAAACTGTATAGTACCGTTGTTACGACTTATAGTCATTTTTATCGGTTAGGAAACTTGCAACAGTGATCCCAGTCACTTCAAGTTCTCATTCTCCATAGTTTAAGATAACATCCTTAGTTCTCTAAGATACTAACGGATGTTCTTAACATCAATCAGTGATTATCACTTGGATTGGCCTGTTTGTGACTCCATATGCTCAAAGCGTATGAGACACCAGGTCATGTACATTTTTCAATGTACGAGTTCTCGGAGAGTGTTAACAACTTTAAATCTATCCCAGTAGATCTTTATTCCTAGAATAAAGGTTGTTTCTCCCAATAATTCTACGGATAATTTTCATGAAAGCCAAGCTTTCACCGATTGTAATATGGGAATATCATTTCCAAGAAATGACATATCATCATTATTTAGGACAGTCATTTTCAGTGCGCTCCTACTAACCTCCTTATATACACAAGAATCATTTCTCATTTTGAATTAAATCATAAACCATTATGATTACATCAAAACGATAATTCCAAGAACCTAATGCTTTCTTCAATCCAAACATGGATCGAATAACCTGAAAACCTTGTTTGCTAGTTTTGATACGATAAAATCGTCAGGATGTTGTAAACATCCTCCAAAAGGTTTCCTTTTCAGGAAAACGATTTTTCGTTCAGCTGCCATATTTCATAAATGAAACATGCAGCATCAGCAAGCATTATCCAAATGAATTTACGTGGCAACAGGTAAAAGATTTCGTTGTAATCAACACAATGTTGATAACGATACCTTTCCGCTACAAGCCTAGCTTATTATGTTGGTATGCTGCCATCCACGTATGTCTTCCTTGAAGACTTATATAGTACCAATAGGCACAATGCCTTGCAGTACAACAACTAGTGTCCAAACATAGTTGTTATACATGAAATCCATTTCGGACTCATGGCACTTTTCCATAATAGGGAGTCGATACCTTGTATCACTTCCTCATATGTAGTCAGTTCGTTTTCCTCAATAAGATTGACATCTTTATGAGGTGAGATCAGAAACCCATACATCCCAGGTTGTTTTCTGATTCTCTCCAACTAACGCGGTTCTTGTGTATTCGAAGATTGTGGTACAATTTCATCCTTGATGAACTGTTTGTGTTCCATTAAAGAATCGGTGCCTGGAACAGTATTACTCTGATTTTTCATCGAGTTTTACTTTCCTCCCACTTACCACTGCATTTAGGTATTCCTCTTAGGAAAAATGCATGGCGAGTAACAATTACATTGTTCTCATGTGAGATGTATAATTACTATACTTTGGTTTCCTTAGGACAACCTACAATTAGGCACTTATCCAATTTGGGTTCTAGTTTGGTATCATCCAAACATATGCCCAGCATCCCAAATCTTCAAAAGTGAGAAAACCCAGTTTCTTTCCTGTTTATATCTATTATGAAATCTGTCAAACAGATTTTCATGGAACCTTATTCAAATTAAGTATTGCACTGTTAAATGCTTATCCTTTGAAGGAAAATGGTAGCTCAGAGCGACTCATGATTAACCATATCATGTCCAACAAAATTCGGTTTCTCCGTTCGGACACACCGTCAAACTGACGTGTTCCGGGAGGAGTCCTCATTGAAAGAATACTATACTCTTTCAAGTATTTGAGAAACTTATTGCTTAAGTATTTTCCATCTCGGTCTTACTGTGACGGTTTTAATACTTTAGCTGATCTGTTTGTCTACTTCATGTCGAAACTCTAAAAGTTTTCGATTTGTGTTTCATAAGAGACACATAACCATAACGCGATGCCACATCCGTAAAGGTCACGAAATACTCATATCCACCTCTAGCCTAGCTAGATATGGGCCCACTTACGTCACTATGAACGAGGGCTAGCAGATCGATGGCACTTACACTTTTACCAAGTAAAAGGTATTTTAGGTACTTTACCTAATAAACTAGATTCATAGACATCATTTGAATGGAATCAAATCCGTCCTAGTGTACACTCTTCAAAAGTGTGGATATACGAGTCTTGTTTAATGTGTCCCAGACAACACTGCCATAAATAAGTCTTATCTGATCAAATCAGTTTGAGCTATTTGTTCGTCATATTATATGTTTGAGATTTATTTGTATTCAAAATATAAATACTATTATTCACATTAATGTGTTTATCTCAATATCATCTTTATAAAATAAAACACTTTAGTGTTCTAGAATATAAAGGTATACTCGCAACGAGTTATACTCGATATAGAGATAATGTTCCTAGTCAAACTAGTTACATTATAACAGTTTCCTAATTTAAGTACACATCCGAAGGGTAGTTCATAAACTTAGGTATCTATGGTAAAACAGTGACTTTCGTCCCGTTTCCGATTCCCAGATTAATCTCAATTGAAGTCAGTATCCTGCTCATAGCAGATTCTGCACATCAATGCATATTTATGTATCACACTTAGTATTTAAACCAATTTTAATACTAGTAGTGAACATATTTATGACAAACATATTTGAAGTCAGAGCCTTGCTCGTCTTCAATTCCTTCATGTCTGCTTTGTCCATACAGCAGTCACGCTTCAGTGATCCCATTTGTCACAATTTAAGCAGACATCTTGGGATATGTCCTTTGTCTTCCTAGAAGACAGTAATGATTTTGCCTTTGCCCTTTTCTATATCCCAGAAGCCTTTGGACAAGCCTTGGGTTTCTAGAATATCGAAGTAAGGTACGCCTTTGCACTACTTGCCTTATTGCAAACTTTGGCTTTATCTCCTTGAGAATAGCCATTAATTCTCCAAGAGTTATTAATTGACTTTTAATACTTCTAAGATCTAAGAATAGATCTATGAAGATCCTTCAATTTCTTCATCATACTTTAAGGATCTAATCCTTAGTTCTGATTAGGAAATTAAGGAGTCCTTTTGACAAGTATAATGGATTAAGCACTAAAGTTATCATCACATGAATCTTCCAAAGATCACGCTCTACTATTTGCTTAACTCTAGGCTTAGGCCTAATATGTTATTTTATCAAATAAAGTAACTTATTAGTTTCCAGGACCATCCTGAAATTTTATTCCCAATTTGAAAATTAAAGTCGTTCAAACACATTTTCACCCAGTATTATGTTTTAAACACTAATCTTTCAGTTTATCTTGATTCTAATAGTCCAACTATTTATTCAACGATTTCAGGTACTATTTAATATAATGATTACTATAGTCCAACTATATAATCAAGTATACTTTTATTGGTTAAAATCAAATATATATGATTACTATAATCCAATTATATAATCAATTATAAATGATCGATAAATTTCAAATATATTGATTACTCTAATCCAATTATATAATCAACTATAAATGAAGGGTAAAATTCAATATATTGATTACTATAATCTAATTATATAATCAACTATAAATGAAGTAGTTTGAATACAGTCCAACTGTTTAATTAAAACAACAATTGAATATTAGTCCAACTAATATATTTATTAATAAATAATAACGAAAATTGAAATGAGCGCATATTGGCGAGTATTGAACGAAATTACAAATTCAATACTAGCCTCCCACTATTTTTCGGCGAGCCTCTAACCCTCTGTTGAGTACTCGGGAAACCTTGTTTCCTAGTGGGCTATGATCTCGTTAAATAACACACAATCTTGACTTTGGCCAACAAATTGTATGATACTTAACTAGGTAGATCTCTAAGATCAATTGGATCTCATCCAATTCCTAGATCCAGTAGGTGGACATCCAAGTCCGAAACATATATACAATATATATGCCAATATATCCAATATATTTTCCTAACCTTTTTCCTCTGAATCAACTAAGCCTTGGCTTTGGCACAACAAGCTTAATGATCACAGTTAAGCGGGACCCATTGACATGGAAAGCTTCGTAATCAATGTCGATGGACAAGAAGTGATCTTGACTTTGGCCAACAAATCACGACTTGGACAAGACACCGATATGGAACAAAACTCTCATGATTCAAACACATCCGCAATTGACAAAGGTCTTGACTTTGGCCAACAAACCAATGCCAACTTTGGATCTAGAGTAAGAATCACTCAACGAAAGGAAAAACACTTAATATATTTTGAGGGTTTTTCGCGTAAATTGGCAACCAATTTATTATCTTTGATTAGGTCTGATCATACACCCTTAAGCATGCATTCTAAAAGAATAATAAGGCGCGATAAATAAATTAATAATGATATGCGGATGGATATGTCACAAATTGTTCCTAGAACAAATCACTCCATTTCCTCTCCACGGCTAGAACTATTCTAACTTCTACCCAATTACATAATACAATAAAGAAATCTCATTTACATTGAGGGGAATTGGTGAGAAGAGAAATACAAAGAATAATGAGATAAAAGGCTGGACACGCAGGTCCAATTTAATAAATTCTAAATTTATTAGAATTTCAAAAATTACCCTCGCCCTTCTAATATCCATCTGATATACATTATTCATACAACACATTCATGTATTCATACAAAGCATGTTATCCAATCAATCTAATCCAATTAATTAATCTTTGATTATTGACCATCCAATGTTCAAACAACGATTTGATTTGCGCGAGTCCAACTCGTTTAAGAGTAAATACTCAAAGTAAGTATTCTTGAATTATATTGAACTACAACTTTAAATCCAATTTATTTGTATTCAATAATAATTCCAAATTTAATTCCAAATTAAATATTTACACTTATTTATTTGCCTTAAAGACTTGGATTCCAAATCCAATCTTAATGGGTCTCAAAGGCCCAATAACATCCAATGTCATTTTATTTAAAGTCCAATGGGCTTTTAATTAATTATTAAGGCATGGGCTTTGGCTATAATGGGTCAAACCCAAAATGCCAAGGCCCAATAGGAATCACCATATTGCCAACAAATCAATTCAGGCCCATTAGGCCCAATTAAATACTTTAAAGGGCCAAGTGATGTATTTGGACTTCATGGAATTGGTTTTGGGCCCAATTGGATCCAATCCAAAAGTCCAAAACCAAACTTGGTCAAAACAAGCCCATTAAGCCCAAATACACACTTTTAGCCCAATTAAATTATAAAGGCTTATTAACATAATTATAATATTCCAAATATCACAATTATTTTAATTAAAGTGTATTAGCCATGATTAATTAATTAAACTCAATATTTCCAAAATACCAATTAACTTAATTAATCAGGCTTAATCCATCAATTTATGCTCAACACAAATTGAAGCCAAAACACATCATTTCATGTTCAACACAAATTGAATCCAAAACATATCATTTCATGCTCAACATGCTCTTTGATATTTTAACATAAACATTATTAACTTTGATTCTAATCCAATCAAACCAACAATCAACATTTAAACACATCATTTCATGTTACAAAAAAAAAAAAATTATGCAGTCCACTGCTACACAGTTTCGGCCAAGCTAAGGAATTATCAAAAATTTGATCCAATCAATTTATCTCAAATGTAATCTTGCATAACTCTAAGTTATTATATTCTAAGCATGCTCAAAGCATCAATTTGAAGGAATCATGCTCAAAACACAAAAAGCCCCAAATTTTAGTCTCATGAACCCTAAAATTTTCATGCTTAAAATTGGCTCTGATACCATTGTTAGTGTTCCTAGAACATGCCAAGGATCTAATAAGCAAGAAAAGGTGTTCATAAATTCATTATAAGTTGCGGAATTACTTACATTGAATGGATTTGAGCTTTTAAAATTTTGAATGAAGATCTCCAAGATCCTTCCTTGTTGATTCCAAGCTTTGAGTTGGTTTACAAGATCCTTCCTTTGTTGATTCCAAGCTTTGAGTTGTGAATGAAGATCTCTAAGATCCAACCTTTGTGTTGATTCCAAGCTTTGAGTTGGTTTCCCTATCACCTTAGAAGACTTCTACAAGTGCTAGCTTTGTTGATTTTGCCACAAAATCAAAGAGAGGAGAAAAGAAGCTCACGGCTATAGCAAGGATGAAGCTCACGCCCATTTGCTAAATCAATTAGGGTTTTCTTGTGTCAAGTGTTGTGTAATGAGAGAGATAGATGCCTTTTGGTAAAACCAATTTACCCTTTTACCTAAACAAGGTGGTTGGGTAAATGGTTTTACCAAAACCATTCCAAGGTAGTTGGAAAGTTGGTGGCTTGGCATAAATGCCAACTACCACATGTGAAATGGGCCCCACATTTGAATTCAAAATTCAAATGTCTCTACGAACATTTGCCGCGGCTCGGATCTGTTTAATCAGATTAAACGAACTTTCGTCGCTAAATAATTAAATCTAATTTAATTAAATAATGATGCCTCGCAAATATATTACGAACGTCGTTTACGAATTAATTCTAAATTAATTCATTCGTTGGTATTAAAGTCCGACTTTAATTTCGTAATGAAATCCAATTCATATTAATATATATCTGATACATTAATTTTAGCTCATACAAATAAATTAAATAGAAAAATCAAATTTAACTATTAAATTTATTTTACCGATTAATTCCAAATTACTCGCGTTCTCTCTCTTCCGAACACATTTAATCCGAGATTAAATAAAGCCTCAATTAATCCCAGATTAATTTTCTCTCTCTAAATTAATCCCAGATTAATTCTAGTTTAAGTCAACTGTCATCGGTGAATCTTTGGGAAGCGACCCAAGACACCTCTGGATATGTTGGCAGTAAATCCGGTTATCGGACTATCCGATTAAGTGTGTACCTCGTAACACATGCTTACGGATTTACAAGACATGGTTGGCTTCTAGCAAAGCACCGTAACTTCCCAATTCTCCAGAAATATTATTACTGGAATATACAATCTATGGCAGGCGTAGTATACGTAGTATAGCGTATAGCGATCCGGTATCGGATGTCACGTGCTAGGCCTGGGGCTGGAATTGTGTCTGCCCCGTACGAAGCACACGTCGGATGTCTGGTAACTAGTCTCTATAATCGGATGAACATGACCTAGTCATATCATCCCGATTACTGCAGTACTTAAGAGTACTAGTTCCGTATCCTACGTGACATCATCTCCACTATCACTGGAATGATACTTCCGTCTTGACATCACACCCAATACACCACGATTCTCAATATACCCAGCAGAGGTGTACACAGAACCGGTTAAAGCCCTGTACGACCAAAACCAAAGCATATTGATTGTCACAAGTATTAGCGGTGCAAGTCTCAGGTTACGACCAAATACACCTACCCTGATTTCGGACTTCCATAGACACGTAGTCATACTACCAATGGAATTCCGAGGGGTCTATCCAGAGCGAAGCTGTTTTCCATACCATCGGTAAAACACAACCTCCTATTACACTTGCATGAGTATCCAATACCCAATATATGAGAACTATGTTATTGTGCCCTCACAACGCGCACAAGTGTAATGCTAGTCTTTTACGCATTATCGATGTCCAATCTCGATAATACTTTGACTAGGGATATTTAATGATTAATCCTTCAAGGAATGATATTGTCTCATATCATCTCAATCCAGGAACTAATCATAAGGACCTCCTATCATTTATACATCTAGGTGATCTAATCACAAATGATAAGAGTGCAATCTCTTTGTCACATAGTTAATTTGTACAATAACACCATGATCTGTACAAATAGTGACGCTATGGGTCATAATTGTCCAACACTTTGGTCAATATGGGTCAAACCCAAATACCAAAGCCCAATTAAGGAGGCACCCTATTTGCCAAGAAACCAATTTCGGCCAATAAGGCCCAATTAAACATAAAATGCCCATTTGTCATATTTGGACTTAATGGAATGGTTTAGGCCCAATTTGGATCCAATCCAATTGACCTAAACCAACTTGGCCCAACCAAGCCCATTAGGCCCAAATACAACATTCTAAGCCCAATTCTAAATTAAGCCAAATTAATCAAATTCTAAAATTCCAAATTTCATAATTTAATTAATTAAAATGCTTATCCATGATTAACTATTTAAATTAACATTTCCAAAATACTAATCTAATCAATTAATCATGCTTCTTCATAATCAATACATGTCCAACATTATTGTTACAAAATCATTTAATTTCCATGCTTATAGCTCACGACATTAGTAGGGATTTTATATCTGATTCCGATTTCAATCCGATTGAATCTTAAATCAATATTTCCCAAGTTTTTAAACTAATCCAATGATCAAAAGAATAAAAAATACCATGACTTTAGGGAGCATATAGTATTCGGCCAAGCCTAGTAAATTTGGGAAAATTAATCCAATTAATTTTTCTTCAAATTGATCATATATAACTTCAAGTTATTAACATACAAGCATACTCAAACAAACAATTTTTATTAAAACATGCTCAAGTCAAATTTACACAAATTTTAGTATATAAACCCTAATCAAATTGCATGCTCAAATAGGCTCTGATACCATTGTTGGGTTTCTAAGATGTCCCAAGATCATTTTAATCAATGAAATCAAGTGAATACTCAAAGAAGAATAGCGGAATTAAACTTACTTTGATCGGATTTTGGAGGTGTTGAACACAAAAACTTTTGCTCCTTTGAGAAGTCTCCAAGCTTCCTCTTTGAAGTAGAAATCCAAGCTCCAAGCTTAATGGTGATTCCAAGCTCAAAGGTTGGTTTCCCTATCACCTTGAATGATTCCTAGTAAGTGCTAGCTTGTGAAATTTTTGCTACAAAAATTCCAAATCTTCCTTGTAACTCTCGGCAATGAGAGAAATGGATAGGGAGAGAAAAGGCTTCCAAAACCGTGAGTGAGAGAGAGGATTAGATAAAGTGTGTTGACTTATTTTGTATTTCAAAAATCAAAATTAGATATACCAAAATCAATATTTGGTATATGTCAAATATCTCACCAACTTGGAGTGTAAAACAAGTCTTCACTAACCCACCAAAACCCATCACCATAAAGTTAATTAAAGTGACAAGTGATGTGACTTATGATGTGACATGTGGGCCCCACTTGAATTCAAAATCTGAGTGGGCTCGCAAACACTCCCGGGCTCAGGTTCGCTAATTCCAAATTAACGAATTTTCCGTTGCGACGTAATTAAATAAAATTTAATTAAATAATTATGCCAAGCAAAATTACTATTTATGTCGCTTGCGAATTAATTCTAAATTAATTCGTTTGCCTGAATTAAAATCCAATTTTAATTCCGCGTCGAAATCTAATTTCGTTTAATATATCGAATATATTATTTTATCGATTAATTCCAAATTAATCGTTCTCTCTGTTCAAATAGTATTTTATTGCAGATAAAATCTCACCGTAATTAATCCCAGATTAATTATGTTCGAATCATACGTCATCGGTGAATCTTCGGAAAGTTACCCATGAGATCCCTGGATATGTTGGCAGTAAATCCGTTCGTCGAACTATCCGAACACGTACGTACTTTGTACTACGTTTTTACCGATTTACGAGACATGGTTGGCTTCTAGCAAAGCACCGTGCCTACCCAATTCTCCATAAATATTCTTAAAGGAATATATAATATATGTCAGACGTAGTATATGTAGTATTGCGTATTGCTATCCAGTATCAGATTTCACATGCAAGGCCTGTGGCTGGAATAGTGTCTGCCCTGTATGAAGCATATATCGGATTACAAGCAACTAGTCTCTTTAATCGGATAATCATGACCATGTCATATTATCCCGATGGTTGCAACAATTTAGAGTATCAGTTCTGTATCCCTGCGTGATTATCATCTCCATATGACTGAAGTGATACTTCCATCTTGACATCACACCCAATACACTACGATTCTCAATAAACCAATGAGGGCATAACAAAGGAAATTACTCTCTTATCATTTGTGATTAGATCACCTAGATATATAAATGATAGAAGGTCATTTTGATTTGTTCCTGGATTGAGATGATATGAGACAATATTAATCCACGAAGGATAAATCATTAAATATCCATAGTCAGAGTATTATCGAGATTGGACATCGATAATGCATAAAAGACTAGTATTGCACTTGTGTGCTTTGTGAGGGCATAACATCATAGTTCTCATATATTTGGGTATAGGATACTCATGCAAGTGTAGTAGGAGGTTGTGTTTTACCGATGGTACGGGAAACAGCTTCGCTCTGGATAGACCCCTCAAAATTCCATTGGTAGTATGACTATGTGTCTATGGAAGTCTGAAATCAGGGTAGGTGTATTTGGTCTTAACCTGAGACTTGCACCGCTAATACTTGCGACAAGCAATATGCTTTGGTTTTAGGTCGTCCAGGGCTTTAATAGGTGTACGCCTCTGCTGGGTATATTGAGAATCATAGTATGTTGGGTGTGATGTCAAGACGGAAGTATCACTCCAGTCATAGTGGAGATGATGGTCACGTAGGATACGAGACTGGTTCTCTTAAATGCTGCAACTATCGGGATAAAATGACTAGGTCATGTTTATCCGATTATAGAGACTAGTTACCAGACATCCGACATGTGCTTCGTATGGGGTAGACACAATTCCAGCCCCAGGCCTAGCACGTGACATCCGATACTGGATCGAAATACGCAATACTACGTATACTACGCCTGATATAGATCACATATTCCTGTAAGGATATTTCTGGAGAATTGGGTAGGCATGGCGCTTTGCTAGAAGCCAACATTATCTTGTAAATCGGTATAAACGTAGTACTAGGTACTTATGTGTTCGGATAGTCCGACGACCGAATTTACTGCCAATATATCCGGAGATCTCATGGGTCGCTTCTCGAAGATTCACCGATGACGTATGACTCGCACTTTATTAATCTGTGATTAATTAGATGAGAGAGAAAATTAATCTGGGATTAATTCCGGATATATTTTATCTGAGATAAAATATTCATTAAAGAGAGATAACGATTAATTTGGAATTAATCGATAAATTAATATATTTGATATATTATACGAAATTGGATTTCGACACGGAATTGAAATTAGATTTTAATTCGGGTAAACGAGTTATTTTAGAATTAATTCGTTAGCGACGTGAATAGTGATTTCGCTAGGCATAATCATTTAATTACGTCGCAACAGAAAATTCGTTAATTTGGAATTAGCAAACCCGAGCTCGGGCGTGTTTGCGAGCGCATTCGCATTTCAAATTCGAGTGCGGCACGCAAGTCACATCAAGCGTCAAATCGCTTGTCGCATCCAGCGTCAAATCATTAGTCACTTTGAGTGATGTGACCACTTGTCACTTGATTGATTGATTGATGTAAATAGTGATGTGAGTAGTTGATAGCATTTAATGCCATTTTGGAGCCAAATTTGTGTTGACTTTTTGAAAGCTTTTCACAAAATTTGGTATATGTTTTATTTATTGATTTTGGAAATCAATTTAACCATAACACATTTCTCTCTCTCTCTCCTATCTTCTCTCTTCCTCACGCCCAAAGTGGGTTGTTTTCTTCTGTTATTCTGGCCAAAAACCGTGAATAAGGAAGAAGAAATGTGGTGATTTTTGTGGAAAAAATCAAGGGTGCTAGCACACATTTTGGTCTTGCGAAGGTGATAGGGAAACCCACACGTGGGCTTGGAATACCATGACAAAGCTTGGAGCTTAGAGCTTGGACCAAAGCCGAAAATGGAGCACCAAATTTTAGTTGACTGCCGAGCTTGACAGAGGGCATAAAATGGATTTTTGTTGTCCACCTCATCGCTCAACCGATCATTGTGAGTATTCCGCAACTCCTTGATGTATTCACATGTATGTTTTATGCTTATTATTCGATCCTTGGGACCGTAGAACTCCATCAATGGTATCAGAGCGTTGTTAAAAGCATGAAATTTGATTTAAGGCTTAAAATTGGGTAAATTGATTTTGAGCATGATTTATTTAAATTGTTTAATTGAATATGTTTAAATGATGTTTAATTGAAGATTGATTGGATCAATTTCAAGAAAAATGGTTTGGAACAATTTTCCCCAATTTTTTTAGGCTTGGCCGAATTTATGAAGAACCTTAAATGTCTTGGTTTTTTTATTTTGATTCATTGATGACTTGGAATCAATTGGGAATGATGATTGAATCAATTGGGAATGATGATTTGATGTTGAATTGGATTCAATTGGATTGGATTTAAAATTGGACACCCCCCTAAACACCGAGAGCTTTATAGCATGTTTGGGTTTGATTTTTTTTTTTATCAAAATGTGTTGGAAACTAATTGATGTAATTAAGCATAATTAATTGTGTAAATTTATGTTTAAGAAATGTTAATTTGGGTGATTAATTATTGCATTGGACTTAGGTTAATTAAATTGTGAAATTGGATTTTTGTAATTTAATTAATTGGGCCTATTTTGGAAATTGGGCTTGTAATGTTGTAAATGGGCTTATTGGGCTTGGTAGTACCAAGATGGGTTTAGGGAATTGGATGGATCCAATTGGGCCCAAAACCATTTCCATAAAGTCCAAATGCGACTGATGGACCTTTAATTATTTAATTGGGCCTAATGGCCTAAATTGCTTTCTAGGGTTATGGGGTTACTCCTTGATTGGGCTTTGGTTATTGGGTTTGACCCAAGTTGACCAAAAGTCCACGCCTTAAGAAATTAATTGAAATCCCATTGGACTTTAATTAAATTAACGTTGGACGTTAATCGGGCTTTGAGACCCGTAACGATTAAATTTGGAATTTAAGTCGTAAAGGTTCATTAATAAGTGTAGTATTTAATTTGGAATTAAATAGCGAATTAGTATTAAATACATATTAAATTGGATTTAATTTTGTAGTTTAATTTAATTCAAGAATTCGTACTTTGAGTACTTATTCGCAAAACGAGTTTGACTCGCGCAAAATCAAATCGTTGTTTGAACATTGGATGGTCATTAATTATCAGATTAATTAATTGGATTAGATTGATTGATAACATGCTTGTGTGAATACATGGTTTTGATGCATGAATAATGTATATCAGATGGATATTAGATGGGTGGGGCAATTTTAGAAATTGTTATAATAAATTTGAAATTTATTAATTGGACCTGCGTGTCCAGCCTATTACCTCATTTCTCATTGTATTTCTCTTCTCACCTATTCCCCTCAATGTAAATGAGGTGTCTTTAGAAGTGTAGTGTAACGGGTAGAAGTAAATACTTGTGCTAGCGGGATAGATGAAATGGAGATATTTGATCTAGGATCAATGTGTAAAGTATCCATCCGCATATCATTATTATTTATTTTTTTACGCGCCTTATTATGTGTTTAGAATGCATGTTTAAGGGTGTATGATGATGAGACCTTAACAAAGATAATAAATTAGTTGCCAATTTGCACGCGAAAAACCCTCACAAAAAATATAAGCGTTTTTCCTTCCATTGAGTGATTCTTACTCAAGATCTAAGACTGGCATTGGTTTGTTGGCCAAAGTCAAGGCCTTTGTCGTCGAGGATGTGTTTGAATCATGAGAGCTTTGTTCCATATTGGTGTCTTGTCCAAGTTGTGGTTTGTTGGCCAAAGTCAAGACCACTTCTTGTCCATCGACATTGATTACGAAGCTTTCCATGGTCAATGGGTTCCGCTTAACTGGGAACACTAATTTTGTTGTGCCAAAGCCAAGGCTTAGTTGATTCAGAGGAAAAAGGTTAGGTAATATATTGGATATATTGGCATATATAAGATATATGTTTTCGGACTTGGATGTCCCCCTACTGGATCTAGGATTTGGATGGGATTGATCTTAGAGATATACATAGTTAATTACCATACAATTTGTTGGCCAAAGTCAAGATTGTGTGACATTTAACGGGATTCTAGCCCACTGGGAAACAAGGTTTCCCGAGTACTCAATAGAGGGTTAGAGGCTCGCCGAAAAATAGTGGGAGGCAAGTATTAAATTTGCAATATTCGTTTAATAACTTGCCATACGCGCTCATTTCAAATTTTACGTCAAATAAATTATTTATTAGTTGGACTAATATTTAATTGTCGTTTTAATAAACAGTTGGACTGTATTCAAACAAATCATTTATAGTTGATTATATAATTAGATTATAATAATCATTATAATAAATAGTATCGAAAATCGTTGATTAAATAGTTGGATTATTAAATTCAAGATATAATTGAAAGATTGACATTTAAAACATAATCCTAGGGAAAATGTATTTAAATGACTTTAATTTTTCAAATTGGGAATAAAATTTCAGGATGGTCCTGGAAACTAATAAGTTATTTTATTTGATAAAATAACATATTAGGCCTAAGCCCAGAGTTAAGCGGATAGTGGATCATGATCTTTGGAAGATTCATGTAATGATAACTTAAGTGCTAAATCCATTAAGCTTGTCGCAGTAAACTCCTTAATTTCTTAATCAAGAACTAAGGATTAGATCCTTAAAGTCTGATATTGAAATTGAAGGATCTTCATAGATCTATAGTTAGATTTTAGAAGTACTAAATTGCAATAAATAATTCTTGGAGAGTTAATGGCTATTCTCAAGGAGACAAAGCCAAAGTTTGCAATAAGGCAAGTAGCGCAAGGCGCACCTTACTTCTATATTCTAGAAACCCAAGTCTTGGCCGAAGGCTTCTGGAGTGTGGAAAAGGGCAAAGGCAAAATCATTATAATCTTCTAGGAAGATAAAGTACATATCCCAAGATATCTGCCTTAATTGTGGCAAACGGGATCGCGGAAGCGTGACTACCGTTTGGACAAAGCAGACATGAAGGAATTGAAGATGAGCTAGGCTCTAACTTCAAATATGTTTGTCATAAATATGTTCAATACTAGTATTAAAATTAGATATCAAATACTTAGTGTGATACATAAATATATATTGGTGTTCAGAATCTGATATGAGCAGGACACTGACATCAATTGAGATTTATCTGCGAATTGGAAACGGGACGAAAGTCGCTGTTTTAACCGTAGATACCTAAGTTTAGGAACTACCCTTCGGGTGTGTACCTAAATTTGGAAACTTTTATAATGTAACTAGTTTGACAAGAAACATTATCTCTATATCAGTGTATAATCTGTTGCGGATGTACCTTTATATTCTAGAACACTAAAGTGTTTTATTATATAAAGATGATATTGAGATAAACATATTAGATGTGAATAACAGAATTTATATTTTGAATATAAATAAACTCTCAAACATATAACATGACTAACAATAGCTCAAACTGATTTTTGTTAAATTGTGTTGGACATGAATTAATGATGATAAGCATGATTAATTAGGCTAATTTGATGTTTTGGAAATATTGATTTGGGAAATTAATTGTGTTATACACTTTAGATTAATTAAATTGTAAAATTGGATTTTTGTAATTTAGTTAATTGGGCTTAAAATTGGATTTGGGCTTGTTGTGTTGTTATTGGGCTTATTGGGCTTGGTTGTACTAAGTTGGGTTTATGCAAAATTGGTTGGATCCAATTGGGCCCAAAACCGCATCCATAAAGCCCAAAAGCGACTTAATGGACTTTTAAAGTTTAATTGGGCCTAATGGGCCAAAATTGATTTATGGGCTTATGGGGTAACTCCCGGATTGGACTTTGGTTATTGGGTTTGACCCGAGTTGACCGAAAGTCCACACCTTAAGAAATTAATTAAAAGCCCATTGGACTTTATTAAATTGACGTTGGACGTTAATCGGGCTTTGAGACCCGTAACGATTAAATTTGGAATTTAAGTCGTAAAGGTTTATTAATAAAGTGTGATATTTTATTTGGAATTAAGTAGCGAATTAGTATTAAATACAAATTGAATTGGATTTAATTGTGTAGTTTAATTTAATTCGAGAATTCGTACTTTGAGTACTTATTCGCAAAACGAGTTTGACTCGCGCAAAATCAAATCGTTGTTTGAACATTGGATGATCACTAATTATCAGATTAATTAATTTGATTAGATTGATTGATAACATGCTTGTGTGAATATATGGTTGCGATGCATGAATAATGTATATCAGATGGATATTAGATGGGTGGGGCAATTTTAGAAATTGTTGTAATAAAATTGATTTATTAATTGGACCTGCGTGTCCAGCCTTATCACCTACTTATTCTTTGTATTCTCTTCTCACCTATTCCCCTCAATGTAAATGAGGTTTCTTTAGAATTGTAGTATAACGGATAGAAGTAATACATGTGTTAGCGGGA
Source organism: Zanthoxylum bungeanum (assembly GCA_019454045.1). Classification (NCBI taxonomy): domain Eukaryota; kingdom Viridiplantae; phylum Streptophyta; class Magnoliopsida; order Sapindales; family Rutaceae; genus Zanthoxylum; species Zanthoxylum bungeanum. Next base: position 50,452 of record SKCR01032096.1, on the reverse strand, counting down.
GAGAGAAGGGAGATATTTGATCTAGGATCATTGTGTAAAGTATCGATCCGCATATCATTATTATTTTATTCATATGCGCTTTATTATGTGTTTATAATGCATGTTTAAGGGTGTATGATGATGAGACCTTAAGAAAGATAATAAATTGGTTGCCAATTTGCACTCGAAAACCCTCGCAAATATTAAGCGTTTTTCCTTCCATTGAGTGATTCTTACTCATGATCCGAGACTGGCATTGGCTTGTTGGCCAAAGTCAACACCTCTGTCCGTCGATGATGTGTTTGAATCACGAAGGCTTTGTTCTATATTGGTGTTTTGTCCAAGTTGTGGTTTGTTGGCCAAAGTCAAGACCACTTCTTGTCCATCGACATTGATTACGAAGCTTTCCATGGTCAATGGGTCGCGCTTAACTGGGATCACTAAGTTTGTTGTGCCAAAGCCAAGGCTTAGTTGATTCAGAGGAAAAGGTTAGGTAATACAATGGATGTATTGGCATATATAAGATATATGTTTCGGACTTGGATGTCCCCCTACCGGATATAGGAATTGGATTGGATCCAATCGATCTTAGAGATCTACCTAGTTAATTATCATACAATTGTTGGCCAAAGTCAAGATTGTGTGATATTTACCGGGATCCTAGCCCGCTAGGAAACACGGTTTCCCGAGTACTCGACAGAGGGTTAGAGGCTCGCCAAAAAATAGTGGGAGGCAAGAATTGAATTTGAAATATTCGTTTAATTACTTTCCATACGCGCTCAAACAAATATCATTCGTCATATAAATTAAATGTTAGTTTGACTAATATTTAAATGTTGTTTTAATAAATAGTTGGACTATATTCAAACTATTCATTTATAGTTGATTTTATAATTGGATTACAGTAATCAATATAATTGATTTTAATCTATTAAATTATAGTTGATTAAATAGTTGGACTATTGTAATCATTATAATAAATAGTACCTAAATCGTTGATTCAATAGTTGGACTATTATAATCAAGATATAATTGAAAGATTGACATTTAAAACATAATCCTATGGAAAATGTATTTAAATGGTTTAATTTTCAAATTGGGAATAAAATTTCAGGATGGTCCTGGAAACTAATAAGTTACTTTATTTGATAAAATAACATATTATGCCTAAGCCCGGAGTTAAGCAAATAGTAGAGCATAATCTTTGGAAGATTTATGTGATGATAACTTTAGTGCTTAATCCATTAAGCTTGTTGTAGTAGACTCCTTAATTTCTGAATCAGAACTAAGGATTAGATAATTAAAGTATGATACTGAAATTAAAGGATCTTCATAAATCTATACTTAGATTTTAGAAGTACTAAAATTGCAATAGTAAACTCTTGGAGAGTTAATGACTATTCTCAATGAGATAAAGTCAAATTTTGCAATTAGGCAAGTAGTGCTAGGCGCACCTTACCTTGATATTCTAGAAACCCGAGACTTGGCCAAAGGCTACTAGAATATGAAAAGGGCAAAGGTAAAATCATTATAATCTTTTAGAAAGATAAAGGACATATCCCAAAATGTCTGCCTGAATGTGGCAAACGGGATCGCGGAAGCGGGACTGCCGTTTAGACAAAGCATACATGAAGGAATTGAAGAACGAGCAAGGCTCTGACTTCAAATATGTTTGTCATATTATGTTCACTACTAGTATTAAAATTGGATTTTAGATACTTAGTGTGACACATAAATATATGTATTGATGTTCAGAATCTGCTATGAGTAGGATACTGACTTCAGATTGAGATTAATCTACGAATTGGAAATGGGACGAAAGTCACTATTTTAACCGTAGATACCTAATTTTAGGAACTACCATCGGGAATGTACCTAAATTTATACGCCCTTCTTGCCTTCGTCACACTTCTTGCCTTCGTCCTTTACTCATTCGTTCTAGGGTGATTTCGCTCTAGGGTGACATTTCTTCTTTTGTCAACAATTGTCCCCCAAATTCACCTTAATTGAATTGGAAGTGAAAATCGAGGTGAATTTCTCGGCCTTCCATCCCGGTTCTTTCTTCTCGTTCAGGGGAGGCCACTACACTAATTGAGGGCTGGTCTGATGGGCATTTTTTCTTGCCCTCGACTAGCTAGCTACCCCTACCCGGCTGATCCTTCAGGACAGGTAATCTGCGAAACCGGGGAGTGCAATACCCTCCACACAGAGGAACTCGGTCAGCTGCTGTCAACGGACGTAACCCATCAACAACCAGGGGATGCAGTACGTTCCACAACAAAGGACCCTGGTCAGCTGTTGCTAACGGATGTAGCCCATCCATCCACACATTACAATCCATTTCACACACCTCACACCGTGTGGATGGCCGTTAGCTAACTTTTTTTACATTCCATATACAACTCATTAAAGAAAAGCTTTTTTTCCGATAGTCCATGTTCCATGTAGATCATTTCTTTTTTCCGGCTCCGTTCTGCTCCTTCTGTTCTTTCCCATTTCATACGTTCTGCTATTGAACCCTTCCCAAGCTTATTGTCTCCAAAGGTTGCTTTTGTTTGGTTGGGAGGCCAAGCCAAGATGTTTTGAGTAGGGTTGGCCTATGGCCGCTCAGTTGAAAGAGGTTACAGTTGCTATTTTTTTCTATTGTTTACAAGCTGCTGTTTGGAGCATCCTCTTCAAACCCCTTTATATACCTCCAAATCATGATACTGTTCTCATTTGCAATGCTTCCCATGTGCTACCTGACCGATTGACGGGTTCTCTGCCCTAAGCCTGACTTTGTTGAAAGTAGCCTACAGTCTGAGGGTTTTGTCACATCAACTCTGCTTTTCTTATGTCACGCGCAACAATAATGGTGATAGCCTGGACGATGCTTCCGGGGGATGACTTATGTTGACACCTGTATTTGGCTGATCTAGTGAAGACCGATGCTAAGATGCTGAGAGTGTGGCAAACCTGAGGGAGAAGTTCTTGCCCTATACTTGAGGGAGAAGTTCTCGCCCGCGCAATGTTTTAGGTCGTTCTTTACAGTCCCATGCAAACCCATCACTTCTGCAATAAATGTGTGACATCTCTTAATACGTTCATCATGATGCCTATTAATGAGCCGTTTTTTCCGTCACTTCGGTGTTTCCTTTCGTCACACGTCACTCTACATCGAATCATATCCCAACATCTGTCCAAGGTGACTCTTCATTCTCTTCATTTTCCCGCCGTTTCCATCTTTCGGCGATTTGCATTGCGACATCTATCTCTGGTTAAATCTTTCATCCGTATATGTAATGGTTCAGCCTACTCTGGTTTTTACTTTACTTTCGACCCTCTTCGCAAACCTCCCTTCTTTCTTACCTTCAACCTTGCATTAATGGCGTCTTATTCTCTGCCCCCAAAACCAGTTCTTCAACTTTTTCCGACTATAAGATGGCGCTGGACGATTCCTCCGTGAGCACTTTCAGTGTTCATACCCTCAATAAGAACTACGGCTAGTGTGCGCTTGGTCCCATTTTTATTGAAGACGACACAATTGCCACAGCCCCGCTGGCTCAATAGTTCCCTTCCTCTTCTGGTCTCCCATTTTCGGAGCCAATTAATATTTCTCCTTTGGCTCAATCCAACCCGATTTGCACGTGGCCCAAACACGACACCGCGTTTGAGTCTTGGTTCCAACGTATGCTATTGCATGCGGATACCCGTGCCTTTCTATAGGAACATGGCTTCATTTCCTTCATCGAATTCATTAGCCTTGCCTCCTTTTGACCGCAACATGTTTCCTACCTCCTTACTCTATTGGTCTTCTGAATATAATGTATTCATTTTCCCTGTTGGTTCTTTTACTATTACTCTTCATGACATCGGTGCTCTCACCGGGCTAGCCCCCATGGGTGCGCCCATCTTGGCCTGCACAAACATCCATTTCCGTCCTCCTCAGGTGGATGTTGGACAATTATGACCCATAGCATCACTATTTGTACATAACATTGTGTTGTTGTACAAATTAACTATGTGACAAAGGATGTTGCTCTTTTATCATTTGTAATTGGATTACCAAGATACATAAATGATAAAAGTCCATATGATTAGTTCCGAATTAATAAGATATGAGACAATATTAATCCACTAAGGTTTAATCATTAAAACATCCCTAGTCGTAGTATTATCGAGATTGGACATCGATAATGCGGAATAGACTAGTATTGCACTTGTGTCGCGTTGTGGGAGCATAACGGCATAGTTCTCATATATTTGGGTATTGGGTACTCATGCAAGTGTAATAGGAGGTTGTGTTTACCGATGGTACGGAAATAGCTTCGCTCTGGATAGACCCCTCAAATATTTGGGTATTGGATACTCATGAGCATGGAATCTCAAATCAAAGCTTGGAGCTTGGAGGACAACCATGGAGGAGCTTGGCCGAAAGTCTCATGAAGAAATTTTTTGTGTTCAACGCATCGCAAAGCCGATCAAAGTGAGTATTTCCGCAACTTTACTTTGATGTATTCACACATTTATATGCTTAATATGATCTTGGTTGACCTAGAAAAACCCAACAATGGTATCAGAGCCATTATTAAGCATGAAATTTGATTTAGGGTTCTTATGCTAAAATTTGGGTAAAATTGATTTGAGCATGATTTGATAAAATTGATTCTTTGAATATTCTTAAATGATGATAACTTAGAGTTATGCATGATCAATTTGATGAAAATTGAATTGGATTAATTTTTCCTCAATTTTTTGGCTTGGCCGAAAATGTAGTATGCCCTAAATTCATGGTAATTTTGTTTTTGGTCATTGGATGAGTTGAAAGACTTGGGATAAATTGATTTAGGATTTAATTGGATTAAATCGAAATCATATTTAAAATCCCCAAATTGTCGTGACCTATATAACATGGAAATGAATTGATTTTTTGATTCAATAATGTTGGACATGTGTTGATGATGATAAGCATGATTAATTATGTAAATTGGTTTTTTGGAAATGTTAATTTGACTAATTAATTATGGCTAATACACTTTAAATAATTTAATTGTGATATTTTGAATATTGTGATTAATTGGTTGGGCTAAATTTGAATTGGGCTAATAAAGTTGTATTTGGGCTTAATGGGTTTTGTTGGGCCAAGTTTGGCTTAGGTTAATTGGTTGGATTCAATTGGGCCTAAAACCATTTCCATAAAGTCCAAATATGATTAAATTGGCCTTTAATATTTTAATTGGGCCTAATGAGCCTAAATTGATTTTTGGCAAAAGGGTGATTCCTTATTGGGCTTTGGTTGCCAAAGTCAATGCCTTATAAATTAATTGAAAGCCCATATGACTTTAATTAAATTGACATTGGATGTTAATTGGGCTTTGAGACCCGTAAAGATTAGATTTAGAATCTAAGTCACAAATGTTGGACAGTTATGACCCATAGCGTCACTATTTGTACAGATCATGATGTTGTTGTACAAATTAACTATGTGACAAAGGAAATTGCTCTCTTATCATTTGTGATTAGATCACCAAGATATATAAATGATAGGAGGTCCTTATGATTAGTTCCTGGATTGAGATGATATGAGACAGTATCAATCCACGAAGGTTTAATCATTAAATATCCCTAGTCGTAGTATTATCGAGATTGGACATCGATAATGCGGAATAGACTAGTATTACACTTGTGCGCGTTGAGGGCATAACGACATAGTTCTCATATTTTGGGTATAGGATACTCATGCAAGTGTAGTAGGAGGTTGTGTTTTACCGATGGTATGGAAAACATCTTCGCTCTGGATAGACCCCTCGGAATTCCATTGGTAGTATTACTATGTGTCTATGGAAGTCTGAATCAGGGTAGATGTATTTGGTCTTAACCTGAGACTTGCACCGCTAATACTTGCAACAATCAATGCAGTTTGGTTTTGGTCGTCCAGGGCTTTAACAGGTTATGTGTACGCCTCTGCTGGGTATATTGAGAATTGTAGTATGTTGGGTGTGATGTCGAGATGGAAGTATCACTCCAGTAATAGTGGAGATGTTGATCACGTAGGATACGGAACTCGTTCTCTTATATGCTGCAGCTATCGGGATATTATGACTAGGTCATGTTTATCCGATTATAGAGACTAGTTACCAGAGATCCGATATGTGCTTCGTACGGGGCAGACACAATTCCAGCCCCAGGCCTAGCACGTGACATCCGATATTGGATCGAAATACGCAATACTACGTATACTACGCCTAATATAGATCACATATTCCTGTAAGGATATTTCTGGAGAATTGGGTAGGCATGGCGCTTTGCTAGAAGCCAACCTTGTCTTGTAAATCGGTATAAACGTAGTACTAGGTACTTACGTGTTCGGATAGTCCGACGACCCGACTTACTGCCAACATATCCGGGGATCTCATGGGTCGCTTCCTGAAGATTAACCGATGACGTATGACTCGCACTTTAATCTGGGATTAATGAGAAGAGAGAGAAAATTAATCTGGGATTAATGACCGGCGTAAACACACACGTATAACGCAAGCGCACGTATCGTTCAAGTAGTATAAAAAATATCGATCCCACGAGGACTTAATATCAAAACTATTAATTTTATGAGGTCAAATGATTACTAATATCTAACAAGTTGATTGATTGATTTGAGATGGTGACGATTCTAAATTAAAAACAAGTAAATAAAATTGTTCGAAAGTAGGTTTTAAGAAAATTCAATATTAAAAACTACTAGGGTTGTGATTCTTCCAATATCATTTTAAAGATGAAGTGGTTATCTTAAAGTTGGGTAATATATTGATTTATTAACCTGGAACACTAAATTATGTGTGAGCCTTTGTTGATGGTCAGACACAAATACCCAGTTTAACCCAATTGAATCATATGTCTATGTCAACCAAATTATCTGGATTAATAAGTTTAAGTTCCAATTATGGCTACCCCCACCCGACAGGTATATTCCTTGTTGGATAATATGACCCATAGCGTCACTATTTGCACATATCATTGTGTTGTTGTAGCAAATTGACTATGTAATAAGGAAATTGCCCTCTCATCATTTGTGATTAGATCACCATAGATATATAAATGAGAGAGGGTCCCTATGATTAGTTCCTGGATTGAGATGATATGAGACAGTATCAGTCCACGAAGGATTAATCATTAAATATCCCTAGCCGTAGTATTATCGAGGCTGGACATCGATAATGCGGAATAGGCTAGTATTGCACTTGTGCGCGTTGTGAGGGCACAATGACATAGTTCTCATATATATAAGTATTGGATACTTATGCAAGTGCGATAGGAGGTCGTGTTTCACCGATGGTACGGGAAACAGCTTCGCTCTGGATAGACCCCTCGGAATCCCATTGGTATTATGACGATGTGTGTCTATGGGAGGCCGAAATCAAGGTAGGTGTGTATAGTCTTAACCTGAGACTTACATCGCTAATGCTTACGACAATCGATATACTTTAGTTGAGGTCGTCTAGGACTGTAACCGGTTCTGTGTACGCCAATGCCGGGTATATTGAGAATCGTAGTGTATTGGATGTGATGTCAAGACGGAAGTGTCACTCCAGTCATAATGGAGATGATGTCACGCAGGATACGGTATTAGTGCTCTTAAAGTGATGCGCATCCAATCGTGATATTATGACCAGGTCATGAATATCCGATTATAGAGACTAGTTACCAGACATCCGATATGTGTTTCGGACGGGGCAGACACTTATCCAGCCCCAGCCCAGCACGTGACTATCCGATACTGGGCCGATATGCACAATACATTAGTATACTACGCTTGATACAGATCTTAATATTCTTAAATGGATATGTCCGGAGAATTGGGTAGACTTGGTGCTTTGCTAGGAGTCGACCTTGTCTCGTAAATCGGTAGAACGAGAAGTAGTACTTGGTACGTACGTGATTCGGACACTCCGACGACCGTATTTACTGCCAGATATCCGGGGATCTCATGGGTCGCTTCCCGATAATCCACCGATGACGCACAACTCACACTCTTGAATAATCTGGGATTATAATAGAAGAGAGAGAAAATTAATCTAGGATTAATAACGGAGATATTTTATCCGGGATAAAATGTCGTCTAAAGAGAGAGAACGATTAATTTGGAATTGATCGATGAATTAATATATTCGATATATTAAATGAAATTAGATTTCGACGCGGAATTAAAATTAGATTTTAATTCGGGCAAACGAGTTAATTTAGAATTAATTCGTTAGCGACGTAAATAATAATTTCGCCAAGCGCAATTATTTATTTAAATTCGATTGAATTAACGTCGCGACGTAAGCTCGGTATTTCGGAAATATCGAACCCGAACGCGTGAGTGCACGTGGGCCCACTTTCATTTGGAAACGTGTGGGGCCCACATGACACATGTCATGTTATGCTTATTTGACACTCTAATGCTTTGCATGGAGATTGTGTGCATTGCACTCAATAGTAATGCATGGAAATGAAGTGTTTGACACTCTAAGCCTTTGCATGATTTGTGTCATAAGTTTATTATTTGTTTAATGAAATTATGGCATAAATATAAATTGATTTTGGTAACAAAAATTATGGTAATACATTACACATCTTCTCTCTCATTTCCTCTCTTCCTCTCACGAAAATGGACTGGTTTGGAACTGGTTTTGGGCGTGAGTTAAAGGGAAGCAAAGAGTGATTCTCATGGTGAGAAATCAAGTGCTAGCACACTACAAGTCTTGCGAAGGTGGTAGGGAGGTTCGACCATGAGACGGGATCCATCCGACGAAGCTAGGAGCTCCGTTTCTCATCTCAAATTTCTGTTTTTGGAGGCAGTGGACTGCATGCAGTGGAGCTCAAAGGCAGTGCGTTTTTTGGGCATCATTCGTCTCCAAATCGACATAACCGATCAATGTGAGTATTCCGCTACCTCCGTTGATGTATTCACGCATGTTTTCATGTCTTGTTTGATCTTGGGACCTTAGAAAATTACCAACAATGGTATCAGAGCTAATGTTGCAAGCATGAAAAATGTAGGGCTTAAAATTTGGGTAAATGTTTGTTGAGCATGATTTGAATAAATTGCTTGTTTGAGTATGCTTATAACATGTTTAAATTCATTTTGGTTGGACTAATTTGATGAAAAATGATTTAGAATTATTTTCCCCAAATTTTTGCATCTTGGCCGAATATGTGACTAATATTGGGTATTTTGATTTTGAGCATGATTTGGTTAAATTGATTAATTGAGCATGTTTAAATGATCTTTAATTGAAGATTGATTTGATCAATTCAACAAAATGTGATTGGATCAATTTTGCCCAAATTGGAAGTGTTGGCCGAATGTATGATATGTTTGGAAATTTGGAATTTTTTCATTTTGATTCATTGGATGGGTTGTAATGTTGATGGATGATGTTAATTTGAAGTCAATTAGATTGAATTTTGAATTGAACATAAAATCCCCAAAAATTATCACCTTGGCCGAATGTGTATGTATATGGGATTCTTGGAATTTTTGATTTATGATTCATTTGATGAGTTGAAATCATTTAGGTTGATGTTAATTTGAATAGAATTGGATTGGATTTCGAATTGGACAAAAACCCCAAAATCCTTGTGTTGGCCGAATGTGTATGCCCTTTATTGTCTTGGCATTTTTGATTTTATGACATTGGATGTGTATGTAATTAAATTGGATGGTGATTTAATGTCGATTGTAGGTTCGATTGGATTGAAACCGAATCGACACAAAATCCCTCCTTGGCCGAGAGCTTAGTAGCATGTAAATGGGTTTGATTTTTCAATTTGTATGTTGGACATGTAATAATGAATTAAGCATGATTAATTGGACTAATATGGTGTTTTAGAAATATTGATTTAGTTGATTAATCCTGTAATACACTTTATTTTAATTGAATATGAAATTGGATTTTGTCATATTTAATTAATTGGGCCTAATTTTGGAATTGGACTTTAATGTTGTATTTGGGCCTATTGGGCTTGATTTATCAAGTTTGGTTTAGGCCAAATGGATTGGATCCAATTGGGCCCAAAACCTTGACCATAAAGCCCAAATGCGACTTAATGAACCTTTAAAGTTCAATTGGGCCTAATGGGCCAAGATTGATTTATGGGCTTATGGGGTAAATCCCGGATTGGACTTTGGTTATCGGTTTGATCCGAGTTGACCAAAAGTCCACGCCTTAAGAAATCAATCAAAGCCCATTGACTTTAATTGAATTGACGTTGGACGTTAATCGGTCTTTGAGACGCGTTACGATTAGATTTGGAATTTAAATCGTAAAAGGTTTATTAAATAAAAGTGTAATATTTAATTTGGAATTGAATAGTGAATTAGTATTAAATACATGTTAAATTAGATTTAATGATGTAGTTTAATTTAATTCATGAATTCGTACTTTAAGTACTTATTCGCAAAAACGAGTGTTTAACTCGAACAAAATCAAATCGTTGTTTGAACATTGGATGATCACTTAATTATCAGATTAATTAATTTGATTAGATTGATTGATAGCATGCTTATGTGTGTGAATACATGGTTGTGTTGAATGAATAATGTATATCGGATGGATATTAGACGGGTGGGCAATTTTAGAAATTGTTGTAATAAATTCGATTTATTAAATTGGACCTGCGTGTCCAGCCTTATCACCTCTATTCTCTTTGTATTCTCTTCTCACCTATTCCCCTCTATGTATATGAGGTTTCTTTAGAAGTGTAGTGTAACGGGTAGAAGTAGTACAAGTGCTAGCTTGAGTGAGAAGGGAGAGATTTGATCTAGGATCAATGTGTTAAGTATCCATCCGCATATCATTATTATTTATTTTCATACTCGCTTTATTATGTATTTAGAATGCATGTTTAAGGGTGTATGATGATGAGACCTTACAAAGATAATTAAATTGGTAGCCAATTTGCACGCAAAAAGCCCTCATAAAAATCATGCGTTTTTTCCTTCCATTGAGTGATTCTTACTCAAGATCCTAGATTGGCAGGGGTTGTTGGCCAAAGTCAAGCCCTTGTCCGTCAAAGATGTGTTTTAATCACGAGGCTTTGTTCTATATTGGTGTCTTGTCCAAGTTGTGGTTTGTTGGCCAAAGTCAAGACCACTTCTTGTCCAACGACATTGATTACGAAGCTTCCTTGTCAATGGGTCCGCGCTTGACTGGGATCATTAGGTTTGTTGTGCCAAAGCCAAGGCCTAGTTGATTCAGAGGAAAAAGGTTAGGGTATACATTCGATGTATAGGCATATATAAGATATATGTTTGGGACTTGGATGTCCACCTACTGGATCTAGGAGTTGGATTAGATCCAATTGATCTTAGAGATCTACCTAGTTAATTATCATACAATTTGTTGGCCAAAGTCAAGATTGTGTGATGTTTAACGGGATCCTAGCCCACTAGGAAACACGGTTTCCGAGTACTCGACGGAGGGTTAGAGGCTCGACGAAAAATAGTGAGGCAAGTATTGAATTTGCAACATTCGTTCGAATACTCGCTAAACACGCTCATTTTATTTTACTCGTCATATTAATCAAAAGTATTAGTTGGACTAATATTTTATGTTGTTTTAAATATATATATAGTTGGACTATATACAAACTCATTCAATATATAGTTGATTTTATAATTGGATTATAGTAATCAATATAATTGAATTAAAATGATAGTTGATTTTATAATTAGATTATAGTAATCAATATTAAAATTATAGTTGATTAAATAATTGGATTATTGTAATCATTATAATAAATAGTACCTTATTAAATTGATTAAATAGTTGGACTATTAAAATCAAGAAAGAATTGAAAAGTTGAAAATATATAATCATTGGATTAAATGCTTTAAATGATTTAATTTTCATATTGGGAACTAATAATAGGTTAATTTATTTGATAAAATAACTTATTATGACTAAGCCCATTATTAAGCAAATAGTAGAGCATAAAGTCTTTGGAAGATTTATGTGATGATGACTTTAGTGCTTAATTAATATACTTACAATAAATCTATCTTTAGATTTAAAAGTATTAAAATTGCAATTAATAATTCTTGGAGAATTAATTGACCATTCTAGTGGAGAAAAGTCAAAGTTTGCAATTGGGCATGTAGCACAAGGTGCATATCATTTCGATATTCTAAAAACCAAGGCTTGGCCAAAGGTTTGTGTAATATTGAAAAGATAATTGACATATCTACCATTAAGGTATGTACTTGAATTAGGAACTGTTATAATGTAACTAGTTTGACTAGAGACATTATCTCTATATCAGTGTTTAATCCGTTGCGGATAAACCTTTATATTCTAGAACACTAAAGTGTTTTATTATATAAAGATGATACTGAGATAAACACATTAGATGTGAATAACATAATTTATATTGACAAATAAATAGCTCAAATTGATTTGATCAATAGAGACTTATTTGTGGCATTGTTGTCTGGGACACAATTAAACGAGACTCGTATATCCACACTTTTGAAGAATGGGTACTAGGACTGATTTGACTATTCAAATAAGGTCTGCGAATCTAGTTTATTAGGTAAAGTACCTAAAATACTATTTACTTGGTAATAGTGAAAAGGCCACCGATCTGTTAGCCCTATTCATGGTGAAGAAAGTGGGCCCATATCTAGCTAGGGTAGATGTGAACATGAATATTTCGTGACCTTAACGGATGTAGCATCACGTTGTGGTTATGTGTTTCTTTTGAAGAACACAGATCAGAAACTTTTGAAGTTTCGACACGAAGAAAACAAACAGATCGGCTATAGTGTTATTCCGCCACGGTAAGACCGAAATGGAAAATACTTAAGCAGTAAGTTTCATATATAAATGAAAGAGTACGGTATTCTTTCAGATGAGGACTCCTCCCGAGACACGTCAGTTTGACGGTGTGTCCAAACTAAAAACCGAATTTTGTTGGACATGATAAGGTTTATCACGAGTCGCTCTGAGCTACCATTTCCTTCTAAAAGATATGTATTAACAGTGCAAAACTTATTTAGAATAAGGTTCCATATAAATCTGTTTGACAGATATCATATAGGATATGAAAAGGAAAGAAACAGAGTTTCTCATTCCTAATAATTTGGGTATGCCAGGCATAACGTTTGGATTGGATGATACCAAACTAAAAACCCAAATTGGATAAGTGCCAATATAGGTTATCCTAAGGGAAACCATAAGTATAGTACTTATAATTCTCACATGAGAACAATGTGATTGTTGCTCACCATGTGTTTTTCCTGAGAGGAATACTGATATGCAGTGGTCAGTGGGAGGATAGTGATACTCGATGACAATCGGAGTAATACTGTTCATGGCACGAAGTCCTAATGGAACACATACAGTTCATCAATGATGAATCTGTACCATTAATCTTCGAATACACAAGAACTGAGTAGATCGGATAGAGTCAGAAAACAACCTATGGTATGGGTTTCTGATCTAACCTCATTAAGATGTCAATCTTATGGAGGTATATCCACCGACTAAGTTTTGAGGAAGTGATACGAGGTATCGACTCCTTAACATGGCAAAGTGCCATGAGTCCGAAATGGATTCCATGTATAACAACTATTTTGGATACTGGTTGTTGTACCACAAAGCATTGTGCCTATTGGTACATGATACGTCTTCAAGGAAGACATACATGGATGGCAACATACCAACGTACAAAGCTAGGCTTTTGACGGAAAGGTATCGTTATCAACATTTTGTTAATAACGGTTTAACCTTTTACCTGTTGCCATGGTAAATCCATTTTGAAAATGCTTGAAAATAACTATATATTTCATTTATGAAATATGTCAGTTATAAATCAAAATCGCTTTCCTGAAAAGGAAACCTTTTGGAGGATGCTTTCAACATCCTGACGATTTTGTATAACCGACAAACAAGGTTTGCAGGTTATTCGATCCATGTTTGGATCAATGCAAGCATAAGGTTCTTGGAACTGTCGTTTTGAAATAATCATAATGATTTATGATTTGACTCAAAACGAAATAATTCTTGTGTATATAAGGAGGTTAGTGGGAGCGCACTGACAGTTAAATTCTCATATAGCAATTGGTGAAAGCTTGGCTTTCATAGATATTCTTTCATAGAAATTCTCCGTAGAATTCTGGGGAGTAACAACCTTTATTCAAGGAATAAAAATCTACTGGGATAGATTTGGATTTTGTTAACACTCTCTGGGAAATTGTACATTTAAAATGTACTTGTATTGGTGTCTCATACGCTTCGAGCATATGGAGTCACAATCGGGTCAATCCAAGTGATAGTCACTGGATTGAAGTTAAAAACATCTGTTAGTATCTCTGAGAACTAAAGATGCTATCTATTACTATGGAGAAGGAGAACTTGAAGTGACTGGGATCACTGCAGCAAGTTTCCAAACAATTAAATACTGCGGTACTATAAAGTTTGAATAATGGGACAATGAGCTGGAAATCTTCCAAGCAAGATAACTGTTGCCGAATAAACAACAAATGCGGATTATTGCTGCAGCTGAGGCAGCAATAGAAGTCTTTTGGGTCGAAAATAAATCTAATTAGATTAGATATAGTTCTGTTAGCAGCTGAGCTAGGCGTCAGCACAAGCTAAGGAATTAAAGGTCTCATCGACGATCAAGATATATACTTCTATATCATCTGATTCGTTCGGATCATACATCGTGGCGATGTGATGATCGTGTAAATCGCGTCAGATGATAACCTTACAAATCCGCTGACGAAAACCTTTCCTCAGCAATTTGAGCGAACCTTACATAGTTCGGGTGTAGGACACTCGAGTGACTGGCTATGTGCCAAGTGGGAGATTGTTGGATAATATGACCCATAGCGTCACTATTTGCACATATCATTGTGTTGTTGTAGCAAATTGACTATGTAATAAGGAAATTGCCCTCTCATCATTTGTGATTAGATCACCATAGATATATAAATGAAGAGAGGTCCCTATGATTAGTTCCTGGATTGAGATGATATGAGACAGTATCAGTCCACGAAGGATTAATCATTAAATATCCCTAGCCGTAGTATTATCGAGGCTGGACATCGATAATGCGGAATAGGCTAGTATTGCACTTGTGCGCGTTGTGAGGGCACAATGACATAGTTCTCATATATATAAGTATTGGATACTTATGCAAGTGCGATAGGAGGTCGTGTTTCACCGATGGTACGGGAAACAGCTTCGCTCTGGATAGACCCATCGGAATCCCATTGGTATTATGACGATGTGTCTATGGGAGGCCGAAATCAAGGTAGGTGTGTATAGTCTTAACGTGAGACTTACATCGCTAATGCTTACGACAATCGATATACTTTAGTTGAGGTCGTCTAGGACTGTAACCGGTTCTGTGTACGCCAATGCCGGGTATATTGAGAATCGTAGTGTATTGGATGTGATGTCAAGACGGAAGTGTCACTCCAGTCATAATGGAGATGATGTCACGCAGGATACGGTATTAGTGCTCTTAAAGTGATGCGCATCCAATCGTGATATTATGACCAGGTCATGAATATCCGATTATAGAGACTAGTTACCAGACATCCGATATGTGTTTCGGACGGGGCAGACACTTATCCAGCCCCAGCCCTAGCACGTGACTATCCGATACTGGGCCGATATGCACAATACATTAGTATACTACGCTTGATACAGATCTTAATATTCTTAAATGGATATGTCCGGAGAATTGGGTAGGTGGTGCTTTGCTAGGAGTCGACCTTGTCTCGTAAATCGGTAGAACGTAGTACTTGGTACGTACGTGATTCGGACACTCCGACGACCGTATTTACTGCCAGATTATCCGGGGATCTCATGGGTCGCTTCCCGATAATCCACCGATGACGCACAACTCACACTCTTGAATAATCTGGGATTATAATAGAAGAGAGAGAAAATTAATCTAGGATTAATAACGGAGATATTTTATCCGGGATAAAATGTCGTCTAAAGAGAGAGAAGACGATTAATTTGGAATTGATCGATGAATTAATATATTCGATATATTAAATGAAATTAGATTTCGACGCGGAATTAAAATTAGATTTTAATTCGGGCAAACGAGTTAATTTAGAATTAATTCGTTAGCGACGTAAATAATAATTTCGCCAAGCGCAATTATTTATTTAAATTCGATTGAATTAACGTCGCGACGTAAGCTCGGTATTTTGGAAATATCGAACCCGAACGCGTGAGTGCACGTGGGCCCACTTTCATTTGGAAACGTGTGGGGCCCACATGACACATGTCATGTTATGCTTATTTGACACTCTAATGCTTTGCATGGAGATTGTGTGCATTGCACTCAATAGTAATGCATGGAAATGAAGTGTTTGACACTCTAAGCCTTTGCATGATTTGTGTCATAAGTTATTATTTGTTTAATGAAATTATGGCATAAATATAAATTGATTTTGGTAACAAAAATTATGGTAATACATTACACATCTTCTCTCTCATTTCCTCTCTCTTCTCTCACGAAAATGGACTGGTTTGGAACTGGTTTTGGGCGTGAGTTAAAGGGAAGCAAAGAGTGATTCTCATGGTGAGAAATCAAGTGCTAGCACACTACAAGTCTTGCGAAGGTGGTAGGGAGGTTCGACCATGAGACGGGATCCATCCGACGAAGCTAGGAGCTCCGTTCTCATCTCAAATTTCTGTTTTTGGAGGCAGTGGACTGCATGCAGTGGAGCTCAAAGGCAGTGCTTTTTTGGGCATCATTCGTCTCCAAATCGACATAACCGATCAATGTGAGTATTCCGCTACCTCCGTTGATGTATTCACGCATGTTTTCATGTCTTGTTTGATCTTGGGACCTTAGAAAATTACCAACATTCCTATCCTGTAAGGAAATCTATTAAAGGGTTATCTATCCTCAAGGAAGATCGTGGGCTATTGAGTCTAAGCTGAACCTAAAATCCCTATGTCTAGTTCATTTTAGATTTACCAGATCAATTTTATTATGGCCAGTTAATGAAAAAGCATTAAGTTTAAGACTCAATAATAAATCTTTATATTACCCAAGCTATAATCTAACCCTTATAAAACGGTGATATTGGATTTCATCACAACCCCAGATAACTAATTTAGTTACAACACATAACTAGGGCTAGTAAAAACTTGAAAATAAAAGACATAAAGTAAAAATGCGGTAAAGTAAATACTGAAAAGTAAATTACAATAAAATAAAATGCTAAGGTAAAAGGAATTACTTTTACTACTACTAATTTAGATATCTCCCATAAAATAATATATAACTTGTGATTCTTTTTCCAACCAGCCATATAGGCGGTAACCTGATTAAGTCAAATTAAGTCCAACCAGCCATAAAGGCGGAACCAAAATTAAATTACCAACCGACCAATCTGGCAGTATCCTTTTTAAGTCAATATTTTAAATAGTGAATATATTATTTTTAAGGGAGATTAATCTAAATAGTAACAGTAAAAGAATTACCTTTCACCCTAGCTGGGGGAGTTACCTCCTCATGGTAAATAATAAAAACTGTAAAAAGTAAAAAGTAAAAAGTAAAAATTAAATTACTATATTAACAAACGTAATTAAAATTAATTACAAAACTAAAAACTAAAAAACTAAAAATAAAAGAAGTAGAGAGAGAAACTCTCTCTTTAGAAAGATTATAAGAGAGAGAGTGGTGCACTGAATTCTGAAATCTCGAGCTCAATTTATAGGCCTCGGTAGGATCCAGCGTCGCGACGCCAGGTCCTCAGCGTCGCGACGCCGGATTTGTCGACGTGGCACGCTCTGGTTCACTGGTTTGAAGATTCTGGGTAAGATCATAAGGTAACACGTGGCAGAGTGGTTGGGCTTCAATTATTGTGACACGTGGCGGCTTCTGATTGGTCGCTGAGATTCTTATCCGCCACGTGTCAGATAAGGATAGGATACTCAATTATTGATGCTGACGTGGCGGTGACGTGACGACGACGTGGCGACACGTGGGAAAGAGACTGTCGGCACCATAGAATTGCGACACGTGTCACGCTGTGATTGGCTGATGCTGACGTGGCAAGTTGACTTGGTTGACCTTGTGACGTGGCGGATGACATGGCGTGACACATGGCGAAGTTGACTTTTTGACCGATGACATGGCTGATGACGAGGCGACACGTGTCAACTCTGAGTCAGCAGCATATGATGATGACACGTGGCACAGCGCACGTTAGCAGGTCGGCTGTGATGGTGACACGTGGCACGGCGCATTTTAGCAAAGTCAAACTTTTCTCAGATTCTGATTTGTGGACCCGCGCACGTTAGCACTATTCGGTGTATTTTAGACGTCGCGACGCGGAAGTCTGGGCGTCGCGACGCGCTAAAGACCAAAATATCCCTGTTGACGCATTTTTGCCCCAAATTGCCTCCAATGCTTTCCAAACTTTATTTTATCTACAAAATAACACAAACATATCAAAACGTTCACAAAACTCAAGAAACTATACAAAATATTAGTTAAATGAGTGGGAATAAGTGATATAAATACCACTCATCACACCCCCAACCTAACATTTTGCTAGTCCTCGAGCAAAACATAGAATAAAATAACATAAATAATTAACTAAGCCACTTTCGTAGGGATCACGGTTGCATTTAGCGTATGCAACAAGCCTTTAAACCCCTAGGTGTCCCTAGTGGACGAGTTGTAGTCTCGTGAGGGTTTACAGCAATGATACCCACAAATATTTTTACAAAAGTAAAAAGTTAGTTAAAACTAATGCACACAAAAGCAAAAAGACAAGCGAAAAGAGAATAAAGATGTTAGTGACTAATCAGGTGAAACTTCTACTCCAAGTTACTAGTTGTTTTGTTTCATTCTAATTACCGAATAAGTAAATTCTCCGATTGTTTTTACCATTCTCCATATACACAGCCAACAAAATATTAATCAACTCATTTTTGCCCACAACAGTCATAAGTGCAGTTGATAAGAGAGTAATATTTTTGTCCTAAAGTTCTATCAGATTTCACATCACACCTTTTTTATAGCAATGGAATAATTTTTCTCATTTTCTGATTTTTTTTTTCTCTATTTTTTATTTATATACAATATCTTCCATCTATGTAGCGAGTGTTGGGTCGGTGGCTCCCAAACCAGTTGGCTTTAGGGCACCAGGTGTTAAGACACCCCTACAGACTTAATTACCCAGACTTCAGATATATATATTTTTGCAGCATCATCGATCCATGTAACGAGCTTTGGGCCAGTGACTCCCAAACCAGTTGGCTTTAGGGCACTAGGTGTTAAAACACCCTTACAGACTTAATAACTCGGATCTCAGACTTTTTTTTTTTTTTTACTCACTGCTTTTTGAGATGCTTCCTCCATTAAACTAGAGCACTGAATATTACAAACTTTTCAATTTTAACTCATGTCCGTATGTTACTATATATGTTGATAATACCTGTCAACTGAGCATATGAAGATCTATTTAGTCCGTTTTAAGGAGAATTCACAAATTAATAATTCAAAGGAAATAAACAAAAATTAACTTGTTTCGAAATAGGTTTGAGATACGTCTCAGAAGTGGAAACTCCTTACTCAGCTATCTCTTACCAATTTCACCTTTTTAGTCAAATTAAAAACACAAAAAAAAAAACAAAATATTTTTTTAATTTTTGAAAATTTTACAATTTTTTTTGTATTTTTCGAAAAATTTTGGACTAAAAATAAAAATAACACACAAACTAAAAACAAGGTACTGATCAACTAATTCCCTCCCCCAAACCTAAATGAGACATTGTCCCCAATGTCTTAAACAGTAAAAGGAGAGTTAAGAAGGTTGTACCTGGTTAGCTGAAAATCTACAGGAAATTAAAGGTTAAGATCCAGATTAATCCGACGCCTCTTTCCACGATCGTCCTCGGACCAATTTATCTTTGAAAGGATAGGGTCAACTTGTGGTTCATAGGCTATGAGTTGGTCTATTAGATCCGGAGTAGTTCTGGCAGTGAAGAGGAGTTCTTTCATAGGTTTTGACACGAACCCATTTCTCCGAGCATCATCAAGAACACACAAGAAAATCATAAAATCCATCAACATTAAACAGTCCAAGTGGTTTCTGGTGTATGTTCAGGTTCGCCCAAGATAGTACAATAAAATTTCCTCCAATCTGCCCAAGCCACCTGGCAAAGCAATAAAAGCATCAGCACGGTTAATCATTTCTACCAATCGTTCAGACATACCTGGCACGATCAGTTCCTCTCCATTTGATGATCCAATAAGATTTGCCTCTGCCAAGGGTTTTGGGATGATTCCCAAAACGTGACTACCTTCTTCCTGTGCGGCTTTTGAAACGATCCCCATAAGTCCAAGATTGCCTCCGCCATATATTAAGTGCATATTCTTTGCTGCTAGGACTCGACCTAATTCCTGTGCTGCCTCTACGTATTGTGGCTTAGTACCAACACTAGTACCGCAAAACACACAGATGTTTTCGACTCGTCTTCTTGAAGTGGCTTCCATTTTATGTATTTTTTTTTCAACTCGGGATGCCTTCAAAAGTGCAATGACGGGATGAATTTATAGTACCTGAAAAGGGTGAGTAAAAAATAGCACAAGTATCTTCCAGAGGACGATTAGTAGCGAAATAATATCGTGTTAGTCAAAAAGGTCTGGATCCTGTCGGAGAAAATAAAAGAAAACAACAAAATAAATCACAATTATTAAGAAAAGACAAAGAGATATAATATTTACAAGAAAAGTAACGGCTTGATTGACGTCTATGCGTCAGGGACAAGCTTCCCATCCAATTTCTTATAAATGGCAAACAGGGTCTTTTTGAGTCATATTCCCGAGACTTAATTGTTGTCTTCTTTTTGGAATTGTGTATGTAATTTGCGAATGACAACGTGAACATATCCACTGGGATGCGTCTCAAGAGTTGAAGATATTTCATCTAAAGACTCCTTACTCAAGCCATCCCTAATGAATTTAATTTTGTCTTCGCGATTATCAGACACCATTCCTAAAGAACAACAACGAGTGTTGCAATTAAATCGTGCACATTTGAAACAAACACCCATTTGCTTAGCTCTACGTTTCTTTGCATATGTGCCTCTTCCGAAACCAGGCAGATGTGAAATAAAAGAGTCAGAAGACTCACCTTCCAATCGGACTCGTGCTTCAATTACCCAACGGATGTCATTGGGCACACCATGGATCGTCAGTAGTCTCATTCGTTCCAAGCGAGCTTTGTAAACTTTCATTAGGAGATTTTGAGGGAGAGAAGGAAATTACTTGTGAAGATTTGCGAGAGCTTCTTCCATCTTGAAATGTAAACCTGCAAAAATTAAAAAACACACCAAATTAAAATCACACCAAATCAAAATATATACAAATATTGCATGGGTTGCCTCCCTGCGAGCGCTAAGTTTAAAGTCGTCAGCCAGACTTGACTTCTCGAACGTTAAGCTGGATCTGAAAGTGTAACACTTTCTTTTTGTCGCTCAAATGATTCTCCCCAGTAGTGCTTGACAGCTTGTTTTTAACCTTGAAAGTTTTGTTAGCGTCAGGATCATGTATCTCAACGGCTCTATTGGTAAAACTTTGGTGATCACAAATGGACCTGACCACCGTGATTTTGGCTTCCATGGGAAGAATTTCACCCTTGATTTGTTTAACAGTACCTTCTGCCCTGGTTCCAGTTGTATGCGCACTAACTTCTCATCATCTCTCTCTTCTTGCCCTTTTCTTTGTACAATTTCGCATCCTCAGAAGGCTGATTGTGAAATTCCTCCAATTCGTTGAGTTGGTGGAACTTTTTCTCTTTTGTTGCTTGTAGTGCAAGAATTGGCTCCTTCAGTACAAAAGACGCTTTATCTTTAGGCTCCGTAGGCAATTGACATGTTTTAAGTTTGTCAGTAGAACTTTGTCTTTCATCAGAGTTCTGAATGGTACTGTGTATCACATCGAGTCTGAAACATTCCTCCTTCTTTTCATCATCTGGGAAATTCATGGCCGTGAAAACATTGAATGTTACTTCTGGTCTTCTGTACCCTCATGGTTAATTCTCCTTTTGTACATCAATAATGGTTCGACCTGTAGCCAAGAATGGTCTCCCAGGATGATTGGCACGTCTGCGTCTTCCTCCATATCAAGGACAATAAAATCTGCTGGGAAAATGAATTTGTCAACCTTGACCAGCACATCCTCACTATGCCTCTCGGAAATACGAGCGTTCTATCAGCAAGTTGCAGTGAGACTGAAGTTGGCATTGTTTCTCCAATCTGTAATTTCCTGAAAATGAAAATAGAGAAGGCAGAGGTCAAGTTAACACTCGCACCTAAATCACACAAAGCCTTACCAAAGTTATGTTCTCCTATGACGCAAGGAACAGTGAAACTGCCAGGATCTTTCAACTTTGGGGGAAGTTTCCTCTGAATGATGGCACTGCATTCTTCTGTTAATGCTACTGTCTCGTAATCTCCCAATCTCCGTTTTCGTGAAAGCATATCTTTCATGAATTTGGCATAGGTGGGCATTTGTTCCAACGCTTCTGCAAATGGAATGTTGATATGCAGCTTTTTGAAGATCTCCAGGAACCCCGAAAACTGCTTGTCCAATTTGTTCTTCTGAAGACGTTGAGGAAAAGGTGGAGGTGGAGTGATCTGTTCTTTTTCCTTTGCTTCTTTTTCCTCAATCTGTTGCTTTTGTCTTTTGGACCTTCCTCAGCAGCTGTTTTGGACTCCAAACATCTTTGTTAATTTCAGTACCGCTTTTTACATGATGGCATGACATTGCTCATTCCCCATGTTTCTTGGATTTGCTCTGTGTTGCTAGGAAGGGTACCTGGCGGTCTGTAACTCTGAGCATTTGCCAGTTGTCCCATTTGATTCTCCAGTGCTTAATAGAAGCAGATTGACTTTGAATTAATGCTGCTTGGGATTGAAACATAGCATCATATCTTGCTGCGTGAGAGTCGTGTTTTGCCTCATCTTTTTCAAGTGGGTCAACACTTCTGTTATTCCTGGTTCATTTGCTTGCTCCTGGCTTTTGTTCAGTGTTGGAATTCAGGTGGATAGTTCTGCTGTTGGCCTGAATTGTTGCTCCATGAAAAATTGGGATGATTCCTCCACCCTGGGTTATAGGTGTTGGAATATTGATTGTTCCCTTGTCTGTTGAAATTGTTGACATAATTCACCGTTTCTTCAAGTTGGTTTGACTCTGGGTTCCTCTCATATGGTGAACTTGTGGATCCAGTGATGTTCACAACTTGCGTGCTAAGTGTTTCTAGACATTTGCATATCTGATCCAGCCTGGTATTCACTGTTGTGTTTGCTCCAACTTCATAAATTCCTGCAATTCTTTGGATCATGCTCCTTTCTGTTGGCCACAAGGAATTATTGTTGGCCATTTCTTCGATTAGGTCCCAGGCTTGATCTTCTCCTTTTGCCATTAAAGCTCCTCCAGCCGCAGCAGCATGATTGTGGTTCTCATTATTCCAGAAAGCCCATTATAGAATGTTTGGACTTGAAGCCATTTTGGAATCTCATGGTGAAGACATTTTCAGAGTAAATATTTATACCTTTCCCAAGCTTCGCAGAGGGATTCTGAATCTTGTTGTACAAAGGATGTGATGTCATTCCTCAGCTTTCCGGTTCTGGCTGGTGGAAGGTAGTACTTTGCAAGAAATTTGGTGGCTAAAGTGTTCCAAGTTGTGATAGAACCTGGTGGTAGTGAATGTAGCCCAGCTTTAGCTCTGTCCTTGGGGGAATATGGAAAAAACTCACAGTCTCATTGCTTCTTCTGATGCTCTGTTGTAGTTAAAAGTGCCGCAAACTTCCAGGAAGTTGCTGATGTGGGAATTAGGATCTTCAGTTGCATTTCCCCGCCTGAACTGAACTGATTGCTGAATCATCTGAATGCATGTTTTGATGTCACACGCATTTGCTAGTAAGGGAGGAAGTCCAAATACAAATGAGTCTGTCAACCACCGGAATGGTTCTGTCTCGAATGGGAATTGGTGGTGCAACGTTCAAAGGTTCAGGTTCCATGTTGACTAAAGCTCTTGCCTTCTCGCCTTTCCCTTCTCAACTGTCTGATGGTTTCTTTCTTCAATTTCTGGGTCAAGCGGTCGGAGTTCAAAGCTTCTGGTTCATCTCATGTAGTTTCTGGAGAACCTGAACACAAGAAAAGAAAAACAATAAGTAAAATAAAATTAGATACAAGTAATGTATCTCAACCCCTAAACTAATAGTAAAGCTAATAAGTCCCCGGCAACGCGCCCAAAAACTTGACCGGCGTAAACACACACGTATAACGCAAGCGCACGTCTGTTCAAGTAGTATAAAAATATCGATCCCACGCGGACTTAATATCAAAAACTATTATTTTATGAGGTCAAATGATTACTAATATCTAACAAGTTGATTGATTGATTTGAGATGGTGACGATTCTAAATTTAAACAAGTAAGTAAAATTGTTCGAAAGTAGGTTTTAAGAAAATTCAATATTAAAAACTATCTAGGGTTGTGATTTTTCCAATATCATTTTAAAGATGAAGTGGTTATCTTAAAGTTGGGTAATATATTGATTTATTAACCTGGAACACTAAATTATGTGTGAGCCTTTGTTGATGGTCTCAGACCAAAATCCCAGTTTCCCCCAATTGAATCATATGTCTATGTCCCCCCAATTATCTGGATTCATTAAGTTTAAGTTCCAATTATGGCTACCCCCGCCCGACACGTATATTCCTATCCTGTAAGGAAATCTATTAAAGGGTTATCTATCCTCAAGGAAGATCGTGGGCTCTGAGTCTAAGGCTGAACCTAAAATCCCTATGTCTAGTTCATTTTAGATTTACCAGATCAATTTTATTAATGGCCAGTTAATGAAAAAGCATTAAGTTTAAGACTCAATAAATAAATCTCTTATATTACCCAAGCTATAATCTAACCCTTATAAAACGGTGATATTGTATTTCTTCTCACAACCCCAGATAACTAATTTAGTTACAACACATACCAGGGCTAGTAAAAACTTGAAAATAAAAGACTCTAAGTAAAATGCGGTTAAGTATACTGTAAGTAAGTACTGAAAAGTAAATTAATCAAATAAAATGCTAAGGTAAAAGGAATTACTTTTTTTACTACTAATTTAGATTTCTCCCATAAAATAATATATAAACTTGTGATTCTTTTTCCAACCAGCCATATAGGCGGTAAACCTGATTAAGTCAAATTAAGTCCAATCAGCCATAAAGGCGGAACCAAAATTAAATTACCAACCGACCAATCTGGCGGTATCCTTTATTAGTCAGGTTTAAATCAGATTAAAATGAATTACCAACCGACCAATCTGGCGGTATCCTTTTTAAGTCAATATTTTAAATAGTGAATATATTATTTTTAAGGGAGATTAATCTAAATAGTAATAGTAAAAGAATTACCTTTCACCCTAGCTGGGGGAGTTACCTCCTCATGGTAAATAATAAAAACTGTAAAAAGTAAAAAGTAAAAAGTAAAATTAAATTACTAATTACAAAACGTATTAAAATTATTACCAAACTAAAAACTAAAAAACTAAAAATTAAAAGAAAGTAGAGAGAGAAACTTCTCTTTAGAAAGATTATAAGAGAGAGAGTGGTGCACTGAATTCTGAAATCTCGAGCTCAATTTATAGGCCTCGGTAGGATCCAGCGTCGCGACGCCAGGTCCTCAGCGTCGCGACGCCAGATTTGTCGACGTGGCACGCTCTGGTTCGCTGGTTTGAAGATTTGGATAAGATGATAAGGTGACACGTGGCAGAGTGGTTGGGCTTCAATTATTGTGACACGTGGCGGCTTCTGATTGGTCGCTGTGATTCTTATCCGCCACGTGTCACATAAGGATAGGATACTCAATTATTGAGCTGATGTGGCGCTGACGTGGCGGTGACGTGGCGACGATGTGGCGACACGTGGGAAAGAGACTGTCGGCACCATAGAATTGCGACACGTGTCGACACGTGTCACGCTGTGATTGGCTGATGTGACGTGGCAAGTTGACTTGGTTGACCTTGTGATGTGGCGGATGACGTGGCGTGACACATGACGAAGTGACTTTTTTGACCGATGACATGGCTGATGACGAGGCGACACGTGTCAACTCTGAGTGTCGGCAGCATATGATGATGACACGTGGCACATCGCACGTTCGCAGGTCGGCTGTGTGTGTGATGGTGGACACGTGGCACGGCGCATTTTAGCAAAGTCAAACTTTTCTCAGATTCTGATTTGTGGACCCGGCGCACGTTAGCACTGTTCGGCGTATTTTAGACGTTGCGACGCGGAAGTCTGGGCGTCGCGACACGCTAAAGACCAAAATATCCCTGTTGACGCATTTTTGTCCGTTTTTGCCCCAAATTGCCTCCAATGCTTTCCAAACTTTATTTTATCTACAAAATAACACAAAACATATCAAAACGTTCACAAAACTCAAGAAACTATACAAAATATTAGGTTAAATGAGTGGGAATAAGTGATATAAATACCACTCATCAATTAATTACGAGATATTTTATCTAGGATAAAATATTATTTAAAGAGAGAGAACGATTAATTTGGAATTAATCGATAAATAATATATATTCGATATATTAAATAACAAAATTGGATTTCGACGCGGATAAATTGGATTTTAATTCGGGCAAACGATTTATTTAGAATTAATTCGTTAGCGATGTGAATAGTAATTTTGCTTGGCATAATTATTTGATTTAATTACGTCGCAACGGAAAATTCGTTAATTCGGAATTAACAAACCCGAACCCGGGAGTCTTTGTGGGCCCACTCGCATTTCGAATCAAGTGGGGCCCACAAATCACATCGCGAGTCACATCACTTGTCACTTTAGTGATAGAAGTCAAGTCACCTTTTTGGTGAGTGACATGCAGTCACTATTGATGATGTAGGTGGTTGTGGGCATTTAATGAGATTTTTGGCTCCAAAATTTGGTTTGAATTTTGGAAATGATATACCAAAATTTTGTAAAGCTTTTTCATTATGGTTTTAGAAAAAAAAACACATTATTTTCTCTCCCAAGGCCTTTGGCCGAATCTCTCTAACTCTCCCTTGGCCGAATGGCCATCATTCTTCTCTTCCATTTGCTTGGCCGAATGGATCAAGAACAAGAAAGATTTGTGGCAAATCATTCCATTGCTAGCACAATAAGAGTCATCCCAAGGTGATAGGAAACCGAACACATGAGCATGGAATCACCATTTGTTAAAGCTTGGAGCTTCCATGGAGGCGTTGGCCGAATGCTTCTCTCTACAAAGAAGAAAAGTTTTGTTCTTCGACGCATCCAATCCGATCGTTGTAAGTATGATTCCGCCATGCTTTTACGAGTATTCATATATATGTTTCATTGCTTTAAATCGATCCTCGGGACCTTAGAGAAATCCAACAATGGTATCAGAGCGTTGATAAAGCATGAAACTTGATTTAGGGTTAAAATTGGGTAAAATGTATTTGAGCATGATTTGATGAAATTGGATGATTGAGTATGCTTAAATGTAGTTTAATTGAAGTTTGATTGGATCAATTTCATGAAAAGTTGTTTGGAATAATTTTCCCCAAAAATCATGGCTTGGCCGAATGATGACATAGCCCTAATGTCTTGGTATTTTTGTGTTTTTGATCATTGGATGAGTTGGAAAATATTGGGTAATATTGAATTGGATTTAATTGGATTGAATTCAAATCAGACATAAAAATGCCCTTATTGCCTAGACTAAATGAGCATGTAAATGGGTTTGATTTTAATTAAAATGTGTTGGACATGTTTTAATGTTAATGAGCATGATTAATTAGGCTAATTGGTGTTTTGGAAATATTGATTTAGTTAATTAATTATGACAATACAGTTTGAATAATTAAATTGTGAAATTAGAATTTTGGTGATTTAATTATTTGGGCTTAAATTGGATTTGGGCTTTAAAGGTTGTAATTGGGCTTAATGGGCTTGGTTGTACCAAGATGGGTTTAGGCAAATTGGTTGCATCCAATTGGGGCCAAAACCACATCCATAAAGTCCAATTATGACTAATGGACCTTTAACTTAATTGGGCCTAATGGGCCTAAATTCGTTTCTAGGCATATAAGGGTGATTCCTTTAAATGAGCTTTAGTCTTTGGGTTTGACCCATGTTGACCAAAAGTTCATGCCTTAAGAAATTAATTAAAAGCCCATTGGACTTTAATTAAATTAACATTGGATGTTAATCAGGATTTGAGACCCGTAAAGATTAGATTTGGAATCTAAGTCGTAAAGGTTCGTTAATAAAGTGTAATATTTAATTTGGAATTAAATAGTGAATTCGTATTAAATACATATTAAATTGGATTTAATGTTGTAGTTTAATTTATTCAAGAATTCGTACTTTGAGTACTTATTCGCAAAACGAGTTGGACTCGCACAAAATCAATCGTTGTTTGAACATTGGATGGTCATTAATTATCAGATTAATTAATTGGATTAGATTGATGATAATATGCTTGTGTGAATACATGGTTGCGATGCATGAATAATGTATATCAGATGAATATTAGATGGATGGGGCAATTTTTGAAATTGTTGTAATAAATTTAGAATTTATTAATTGGACCTGCGTGTCCAGCCTATTACCTCTTTGACTCTATGTATTTCTCTTCTCACCTATTCCCCTCAATCTAAATGAGGTTTCTTTAGAAGTGTTATGTAACGGGTAGAAGTAATACTTGTGCTAGCGGGAGAGAGGAAATGGAGAGATTTATTCTAGGAACAATGTGTTAAATATCCATCCGCATATCATTATTATTTATTTATATGCGCCGTATTATGTGTTTAGAATGCATGTTTAAGGGTGTATGATGATGAGACCTTAACAAAGATAATAAATTGGTTGCCAATTTGCACGCGAAAAACCCTCACAAAATATTAAGTGTTTTTTCCTTCCATTAAGTGATTCTTACTCAAGATCCAAGACTGGCATTGGTTTGTTGGCCAAAGTCAAGACCTTTGTCCGTCGAGGATGTGTTTGAATCATGAGAGCTTTGTTCCATATCAGTGTCTTGTCCAAGTTGTGATTTGTTGGCCAAAGTCAAGATCACTTCTTGTCCATCGACATTGATTACGAAGCTTTCCAAGGTCAATGGGTCACGCTTAACTGGGATCACTAAGTTTTCTGTGCCAAAGCCAAGGCTTAGTTGATTCATAGGAAAAAGGTTTAAGATATATGTTTCGGACTTGGATGTCCCCCTACTAGATCTAGGAATTGGATGGGATCCAATTGATCTTAGAGATCTACCTAGTTAATTATCATACAATTTGTTGGCCAAAGTCAAGATTGTGTGACATTTAACAGGATCCTAGCCCACTAGGAAACACGGTTTCCCGAGTACTCCACAGAGGGTTAGAGGCTCACCGAAAAATAGTGGGAGGCAAGTATTAAATTTGCAATATTCGTTAAGTTACTTGCCATACGCCCTCATATCAATTATTACGTCAAATAAACTAATATATTAGTTGGACTAATATTTAATTGTTGTTTTAATAAACAGTTAAACTGTATTCAAACTATTTCAATTAATAGTTGATTTTATAATTGGATTATAGTAATCAATATAATTGAATTTAACCTATTAAATTATAGTTGATTATATAGTTGGACTATAGTAATCATTATAATTAATAGTACCTAAAATCGTTGATTAAATATTTGGACTATTAGAATCAAGATAAAATTGAAAGATTGACATTTAAAACATAATCCTAGGGAAAATGTATTTAAATGGTTTAATAAGTTACTTTATTTGATAAAATAACATATTAGGCCTAACCCCGGAGTTAAGCAAATAGTAGAGCATAATCTTTGGAAGATTCATGTGATGATAACTTTAGTGCTTAATCCATTAAGCTTGCCGCATAGACTCCTTAATTTCTTAATCAGAACTAAGGATTAGATCCTTAAAGTATGATAATGGAATTGAAGGATCTTCATAGGTCTATTATTAGATCTTTGAAGTACTAAATTGCAATAGTAAACTCTTGGACAGTTAATGGCTATACTCAAGGAGTCAAAGCCAAAGTTTGCAATAAGGCAAGAAGCGCAAGCCGCGTCTTACTTCGACATTCTGGAAGGCCAAGGCTTGGCCAAAGGCTTCTGGGGTACCGAAAAGGGCAAAGGTAAAATCATTATAATCTTCTAGGAAGATAAAGGACATATCCCAAGATGTCTGCCTAAAATGTGGCAAACAGGATCGCAGAAGCGTGACTGCCGTTTGGAGAAGGCAGACATGAAGGAATTGAAGAACGAGCAAGGCTCTGACTTCAAATATGTTTGTCATAATATGTTCACTACTAGTATTAAAATTGGATTTTAGATACTGAGTGTGGTAAATAAATATGTACTGATGTGCAGAATCTGCTATGAGCAGGATACTGACTTCAGTTGAGATTAATCTACGAATATGAAACGGGACGTGAGTCACTGTCTTAACCGTAGACACCTAAGTTTAGGAACTACCTTTTGGGTGTGTACTTAAATTAGGAAACTGTTAAAATGTAACTAGTTTGACTAGGAACATTATCTCTATATCAGGGTTTAACCCGTTGCGGGTATACCTTTATATTCTAGAATACTAAAGTGTTTCATTATATAAAGATGATATTGAGATAAACACATTAGATGTGAATAACAGTATTTATATTTTGAATATAAATAGATCTCAAACATATGACATGACAAACAAATAGCTCAAACTGATTTGATCAGAAGAAACTTAATGTGGCATTGATGTCTGGGACACAATTAAACAAGACTCGTATATCCACACTTTTGAAGAGTGGGTACTAGGACATATTTGATTTATTCAAATAAAGTCTACGAATCTAGTTTATTGGACACAGTGCCTAAAACGCCTTTTACTTTGTAAAAGTGCAAGTGCCACCGATCTGTTAGCCTTGGTTCATAGTGAAGTAGGTGGGCCCATATCTAGCTAGGCTAGAGGTGGATATGAATATTTCGTGACCTACACGGATGTGGCATCGCGTTATGGTTATGTGTTTCTTTTGAAACACAAATCGGAAACTTTTGAATATTGACACGAAGTAAACAAACAGATCGGCTAAAGTGTAAAACCGTCACGGTCATGATAAAAATACTTAAGCAAAAATTTTCTCATATACTTGAAAGAGTTTAGTATTCTTTCAATGAGGACTCCTCCCGGAACACGTCAAATTGACGGTGTGTCTGAACTGAGTAACCGAATTATGTTAGACATGATAAGGTTAATCATGAGTCGCTCTGAGCTACCATTTCCTTCAACGGATAAGCATAAACAATGCATAACTTATTTTGAATAAGGTTCCATAACAATCTGTTTGACAGATTTCATATTAGATATGAACAGGAAAAAAACCGGGTTTCTCATTTCTGAATATTTGGGAATGCTAGGCATATGTTTGGATGCTACCAAACTAGAACCCAAATTGGATAAGTGCCAGTTGTTGGTTATCCAAGGGAAACCAAAGTATAGTACTTAAACAACTCACTAGAGAACAATTTAATTGTTGTTTACCATGCGGTTTTCCTAAGAGGAATACCTAAATGCAGTGGTAAGTGGGAGGATAGTAAAACTCGATGAAAATCAGAGTAATACTATTCCAGGCACCGATTCCTTATGGAACACAAATAGTTCATCAAAGATGAAACTATACCAGTAATCTTCGAATACACAAGAACCACGTAAGTCAGAGAGAGTCAGAAAACAACCTGGGGTATGAGTTTCTGATCTCACCTCATAAAGATGTCAATCTTATTGAGGAACTCGAACTGACTACATATGAGGAAGTAATTCAAGGTATCGACTCCCTAACATGGCAAAGTGCCATGATATCCGAAATGGATTCCATGTATATCAACTATGTTTGGATACTAGTTGATGTACCGCAAGGCATTGTGCCTATTGGTACTATTAAGTCTTCAAGGAAGACATACATGGAAGGCAACATACCAACGTACTAAGCTAGGCTTGTAGCGAAAAGGTATCGTTATCAACATTGTGTCGATTACGACGAAACCTTTTAATGTTGCCACGGTAAATCCATTTGGATAATGCTTGTTAATGCTGCATGTTTCATTTATGAAATGTGGCAGCTGAATGCCAAAACCGCTTTCGTTAACGGAAACCTTTTGAAGGATGTTTGCAACATCCTGACGGTTTTGTCGTACCAAAACTAGCAAACAAGATTTGCAGGTTATTCGATCCAAGTTTGGATTGAAGCAAGCATTACGTTCTTGGAATTATCGTTTTGATGTGATCATAATGGTGTATGATTTAATTCAAAAACGAAAATGATTCTTGTGTACATAAGAAGGTTAGTGGGAGCGCACTGACAGTGAAAGTCCTATAAAATGATGACATGTCATTTCTTGGAAATGATATTCCCATAAAATATAATCGGTGAAAGCATGGCTTTCGAGAAAATTCTCCGTAGAATTATTGGGAGAAACGACCTTTATTCTAGGAATAAAGATCTACTGGGATAGATTTAAAGTTGTTTGTACTCTCTGAGAAATCATACATTAAAAAATGTACGCGACCTGGTGTCTCATACGCTTTGAGCATATGGAGTCACAATCATGCCAATCCAAGTGATAGTCACTGGATTGATGTTAAGGACATCATTTAGTATCTTAGAGGAACTAAGGATGCTGTCTTAAGCTATGGAGAAGGAGAACTTGAACTGACTGGGATTACTGCTGCAAGTTTCCTAAGCGATATAAACGACTATAAGTCGTAACAACGGTACTATAAAGTTTGAATAATGGAACAGTGAGCTGGAAATCTTCCAAGCAAGATACTGTTTCCGAATAAACAACAAACGCGGGTTATTGCTGCAGCTGAGGCAGCAATATAAGCCTTCTGGATTGATAATAAATCTAATTGGATTAGAATAGTTCTGTTAGCAGCTGAGCTAGGCTACAGCGCAGGCTAAAGAATTAATGGTCTCATCAACGATCCAGATAAATACTTCGACTATTCATCTGATTCATTCGGATCATACATCGTGGCGATGTGATGATTGTATAAATCGCATCAGATGATAATCATGCAAATCCGCTGACGAAAGTCTTTCCTCAGTAATTTGAGTGAACAGTACATAGTTCGGGTGTAGGACACTTGAGTGACTGGCTATAGGCCAAATGGGAGATTGTTGGACAGTTATGACCTATAGCGTCACTATTTGTACATATTATGGTGTTGTTGTACAAATTAACTATATGACAAAGGAAATTGCTCTCTTATCATTTGTGATTAGATCACCAAGATGTATAAAAAATAAGATGTCCTTATGATTAGTTCCTGGATTGAGAGGATATGAGACAGTATCAATCCACGAAGGTTTAATCATTAAATATCCATAGTCGTAGTATTATCGAGATTGGACATCAATAATGCGGAATAGACTAGTATTGCACTTGTGCGCGTTGTGAGGGCATAACGACATAGTTCTCATATATTTGGGTATAGGATACTCATGCAAGTGTAGTAGGAGGTTGTGTTATACCGATGGTACGGAAAATAGCTTCGCTCTGGATAGACCCCTCGGAATTCCATTGGTAGTATTACTATGTGTCTATGGAAGTCTGAATCAGGGTAGGTGTATTTGGTCTTAACCTGAGACTTGCACCGCTAATAATTGCGACAATCAATGTACTTTGGTTTTGGTCGTCCAGGGCTTTAACAGGTTCTGTGTACGCCTCTGCTGGGTATATAGAGAATCGTAGTGAGTTGGGTGTGATGTCGAGATGGAAGTATCACTCCAGTAATAGTGGAGATGTTGATCACGTAGGATACGGAACTCGTTCTCTTATATGCTGCAGCTATCGGGATATTATGACTATGTCATGTTTATCCGATTATAGAGACTAGTTACCAGAGATCCGATATATGATTCGTACGGGGCAGACACAATTCCAGCCCCAGGCCTAGCACCTGACATCCGATACTGGATCGAAATACGCAATACTACGTATACTACGCCTGATATAGATCACATATTCTTGTAAGGATATTTCTGGAGAATTGGGTAGGCATGGCGCTTTGCTAGAAGCCACCCTTGTCTTGTAAATCGGTATAAACGTAGTACTAGGTACTTACGTGTTCGGATAGTACGACGACCCGACTTACTGCCAACATATCCGGGGATCTCATGGGTCGCTTCCCGAAGATTAACCGATGACGTATGACTCGCACTTTAATCTGGGATTAATGAGAAGAGAGAGAAAATTAATCTGGGATCTATTACGGAGATATTTTATCTAGGATAAAATATTATTTAAAGAGAGAGAACGATTAATTTGGAATTAATCGATAAATTAATATATATTCGATATATTAAACGAAATTGGATTTCGACGCGGAATTAAAATTGGATTTTAATTCGGGCAAATGAGTTAATTTAGAATTAATTCGTTAGCGACGTGAATAGTAATTTTGCTTGGCATAATTATTTAATTAAATTTGATTTAATTACGTCACAACGGAAAATTCATTAATTCGGAATTAACAAACCCGAGCCCGGGAGTGTTTGCGGGGCCACTCGCATTTCGAATCAAGTGGGGCCCACAAATCACATCGCGAGTCACATCACTTGTCACTTTAAAAATAGATGTCAAGTCACCGTTTTGGTGAGTGACATGCAGTCACTATTCATGATGTAGGTGGTTGTGGGCATTTAATGAGATTTTTGGCTCCAAAATTTGGTTTGACTTTTGGAAATGATATTCCAAAATTTTGTAAAGCTTTTTCATTATGTTTTTAGGAAACAAAACACATTCTTTTCTCTCCCAAGGCCTTTGGCCGAATCTCTCTACCTCTCACTTGGCCGAATGGCCATCATTCTTCTCTTCCATTTGGCTTGGCCGAATGGATCAAGAACAATGAAAGATTTGTGGCAAATCATTCAATTGCTAGCACATAAAGAGTCATCCCAAGGTGATAGGAAACCGAACACATGAGCATGGAATCACCATTTGTTAAAGCTTGGAGCTTGGAGCTTCCATGGAGGTGTTGGCCGAATGCTTCATCTACAAAGAAGAAAAGTTTTGTTCTTCGACACATGGAGGTGATTTATGAATAATGTATATCAGATGGATATTAGATGGGTGAGGGCAATTTTTGAAATTGTTGTAATAAATTTAGAATTTATTAAATTGGACCTGCATGTCCAGCCTATTACCTTTTGATTCTTTGTATTTCTCTTCTCACCTATTCCCCTCAATGTAAATGAGGTTTCTTTAGAAGTGTTATGTAATTGGGTAGAAGTAAGATTTGTGCTAGCGGGAGAGAGGAAATAGAGAGATTTGTTCTAGGAATTTTTTTTTTAAATATCCATCCGCATATCATTATTAATTTATTTATCGCTCCTTGTTATGCTTTTAGAATGCATGTTTAAGGGTGTATGATGAGACCTAATCAAAGATAATTAATTGGTTGCCAATTACGCGAAAAACCTTCAACAAATATTAAGCGTTTTCCTTCCATTGAATGATTCATTCTCAAGATCCAAGATTGGCACTGGTTTGTTGGCCAAAGTCAAGTCCTTTGTCCATCGCGGATGTGTTTGAATCATGAAGGCATTGTTCCATATCGCATGTCTTGTCCAAGTTGTGATTTGTTGGCCAAAGTCAAGATCAATTCTTGTCCATCGACATCGATTACGAAGCTTTCCAAGGTCAATGGGTCCCGCTTAACTGGAATCATTAAGTTTGTTGTGCCAAAGCCAAGGCTTAATTGATTCAGAGGAAAAAAGTTAGGGAATATATCGGATATATTGGCATATATTAGATATATGTTTTGGATTTGGATGTCCACCTACTGGATCTAGGAATTGGATGAGATCCAATTGATCTTAGAGATCTACCTAGTTAAATATCATACAGCTTGTTGGCTAAAGTCAAGGTTGTGTGTTATTTAACGGGATCCTAGCCCACTAGGAAACAAGATTTCCCGAGTACTCAACAGAGGGTTAGAGGCTCGCCGTAAAAATAGTGAGAGGCAAGTATTAAATTTGCAATTTCGTTTAGATACTTGCCAATATGCGCTTATTTCAATTTTTCGTCAATAATTTAAATAGATATTAGTTGGACTAATATTTAATTGTTGTTTTAATTAAACAGTTGGACTGTATTCAAACTATTTCATTTATAGTTGATTATGTAATTGGATTATAGTAATCAATATATTTGAATTTAACCAATCAAATTATAGTTGATTATATAGTTAGACTATAGTAATCATTATATTCAATAGTACCTGAAATCGTTGATTGGATAGTTGGACTATAGCAATCAAGATAACTGAAAGATTAGAGTTTAAAACATAATCCTAGGTGAAAATGTCTTTAAACGGCTTTAATTTTCAAATTGGGAATAATACGTCAGGATAGTCCTGGGAATTGAGGAGTTACTTTATTTGATAAAGAAACATCTTGGGCCTAAGCCCGGAGTTGAGCAAACAGTAGAACATGATCTTTGGAAGATTCATGTAATGATAACTTTAGTGCTCAATCCTTTATGCTTACTGCAATGACACTGTAATTCCGTCTTCAGAATTGAGGATTAGATCCTTGCACTATGATGATGAAATTAAAGATCTTCATAAATCTATTCTTAGATCTTAGAAGTACAAATTGCAAAAGAAGCTCTTTCGCTCGTGTATGTCAGAGGGTACATCTGTCAAGCACTAGGTGTCACAGATGATTGCTGACATCAATCAGCTAGGTTGGCTGGGCACTACCTACGTGGCCGAGACTACCAAAGATTTGATCTTATAGTCTCTACCCAAAAGCTGGGGCAGGTTCATTATGAACCAAGAGTAAACTCTTGGAGAGTTGATGGCTATGCTCTAGGAGGCAGAGCTAGAGCTTCTAAAAGGGGCAATGGCAAAATCATTACAAGTTTTCTAGGAAGACAAAGGACATATCCTAAGATGTCTGCCTAAACTGTGGTAAACGGGGTCACTAGAAGCGTGACTGCCATATGGACAAGCCAAACATGAAGGAAGTGAAGGCGGGGCAAGGCTCCGACTTCAACTATGTTTGTCATAAACATGTTCGCTATTAGTTTCAAATTTGGATTTTTAATACTAGATGTGGTACATAAATATGTACTATTGTGCAGAATCTGCTGATGAGCAGGATACTGACTTCAGTTGAGATTGATCTGCGAATCAGAAACGGGACGACAGTCGTTGTTTTAACCGTTGAGACCTAAGTTTAGGAAATACCCATTCGGGTGTGTACTTAAATTAGGAAACTGTTATAATGTACCTAGTTTAACTAGAAACATTATCTCTATATTAGAGTATAACTCGTTGCGGGTATACCTTTATATTCTAGAACACTAAAGTGTTTCATTTTATAAAGATGATATTAAGATAAGCACATTAGATGTGAATAACAGTATTTATATTTAGAATATAAATGAATCTCAAACGTATGACATGACAAACAAATAGCTCAAACTGAATTAATCAGATGAGACTTATTTGTAGCATTATTGTCTGGGACCCTTTAAACAAGACTCGTATATCCACACTTTTGAAGAGTGGGTACTATGATAGATTTGATTCTAATCAAATGAATGTCTACGAATCTAGTTTATTAGGCAAAGTGCCTAAAATACCTTTTACTTGGTAAAAATGCAAGTGCCACCGATCTGTTAGCCCTCGTTCATAGTGACGTAAGTGGGCCCATATCTAGCTAGGGTAGAGGTGGATATGAACACTTTGTAAACTTTACGGATGTGGCATCGCGTTATGGTTATATGTTTCTTTTGAAACATAAATCGGAAACTTTTGATAAATTCAAAGAATTTCGACCCGAAGTAGACAGACAGACCGGCTAAAGTATAAAACCGTCACGGTTAGACCGTGGTGGAAAATACTTAAGCAATAAGTTTCTCGATTACTTGAAAGGGTATAGTATTCTTTCACGGTGGACTCCTCCCGGAACACCTCAATTGAGCGGTGTGTCCGAACGGAGAAACCGAACATTGTTTGACTTAGTAAGGTTAATCATGAGTCGCTCTGAACTACCATTTTCCTTCTAGGGATACGCATTAAGCAGTGCAAAACTTATTTTGAATAAGGTTCCATGAAAATCTGTTAGACAGACTTCATATTAGATATGAACAGGAAAGAAACCAGGTTTTCTCATTCCTGAAGATTTGGGAATGCTAGGCATATGTTTGGATGATACCAAACTAGAACCTGAATCGGATAAGTGCCTAATTTGTAGGTTATCCTAGGGAAACCAAAGTATAGTACTTATACAACTCACAAGAGAACAATTTTATTGTTGCTCGCCATGTGGTTTTCCTAAGAGGAATACCTATATGCAGTGGTAAGTGGGAGGAAAGTAAAACGCGATGAAAATTGGAGTAATACTGTTCCAGGCACTGAGTCCTAAAGGAACACAAATAGTTCATCAGGGAAGAAACTGTACCACAATCTTCGAATACACAAGAACCACGTAAGTCGGAGAGAGTCAGAAAACAACCTGGGAGGTATGGGTTTCTGATCTCACCTCGTAAAGATGTCAATCTTATTGAGGAAGACAAACTGACTATATATGAGGAAGTGATACAAGGTATCGACTCATATTATGGAAAAGTGCCATGAAATCCGAAGTGGATTCCATGTACACCAACCAAGTTTAGACACTGATTGTTGTACCAGAAGGCATTGTGCCTATTGGTACAGTATGAGTCTTCAAGGAAGACATACATGGATGGCAACATACCAACGTACAAAGCTAGGCTTGTAGCGAATAGGTATCGTTATCAACATTGTGTCGATTACGACGAAACATTTTACTCGTTGCCATGGTTAAATCCATTTGGATAATGCTTGCTAATGCTGCATGTTTCATTTATGAATTGTGGCAGCTGAACGTCAAAATCGCTTTCCTTAAACGGAAACCTTTTGGAGGATGTTTACAACATCCTGACGATTTTTTCATACCAAAACGAGCAAACAAGGTTTGCAAGTTAATTCGATCCATTTATGGATTGAAGGAAGCATTGCATTCTTGGAACTATCGTTTTGATGTAATCATAATAGTATATGATTTAGTTCATAACGAAAAATGATTCTTATGTATATAAGGAGGTTAGTGGGAGTGCACTGACAGTGATTGTCCTACATAATGATGATATATCATTTCTTGGAAATGATATTCCCATAATACAATCGGTGAAAGCTTGGCTTTCATGAAAATTCTCCATAGAATACTTGGGAGAAATAACCTTTATTCTAGGAATAAGGATCTACTAGGATAGATCTAAAGGTTGTTGGCACTCTCGAAGAACTCATACATTGAAAGATATGTACGCGACCTGGTGTGTCATATGCTTTGAGCATATGGAGTCACAATCAGGCCAATCCAAGTGATAGTCACTGGATTGATGTTAAGAACATCCTTACGTATATTAGATGATCTAAGGATGTTTTCTTAAGCTATAGAGAAGGAGAACTTGAAGTGACTGGGTTCACTGCTGCAAGTTTCCAAACCGAAAAAAACGACTATAAGTCGTAATATAGGTACTATATAGTTTGAATAATGGAACATTAAGCTGGAAATCTTCCAAGCAAGATACTATTGTCGAATAAACAACAAAAGCGGAATATCGCTGCAGCTGAGGCATCAATAGAATCGATTTGGATCTATAATAATCCTAATCAGATTAGGTATAGTTCTTTTAGCGGCTGAGCTAGGCTACAGCACAGTCTAAAGAATTAATGGTCTCATCAACGATCCAAGTATATACTTCAACAATTCATCTGATTCGTTCGGATCATACATCGTGGCGATATGATGATCGAATAAATTGCATCAGATGATAACTTTGCAAATCCGCTGACGAAAGCAGTTTCTCAGCAGAAGTTTGAGCGAACCGTACATAGTTCAAGTGTATGACACTTGAGTGATTGGCTATAGGCCAAGTGGGAGATTGTTGGACAATTATGACCCATAGCATCACTATTTGTACAGAACATGGTGTTGTTGTACAAATTAACTATGTGACAAAGGAAATTGCTCTTTTATCATTTGTAATTGGATTACCAAGAGACATAAATGATAAAAGTCCATATGATTAGTTCCTGATTAATAAGATATGAGACAATATTAATCCACTAAGGTTTAATCATTAAAACATCCATAGTCGTAGTATTATCGAGATTGGACATCGATAATGTGGAATAGACTAGTATTGCACGTGTGCGCGTTGTGGGAGAATAACGACATAGTTCTCATATATTTGGGTATTGGATACTCATACAAGTGTAATAGGAGGTTGTGTTTACCGATGGTACGGAAACAGCTTCGCTCTGGATAGACCCCTCGGAATTCCATTGGTAGTATGACTATGTGTCTATGGAAGTCCGAATCAGGGTATGTGTATTTGGTATTAACCTGAGACTTGCATCGCTAATACTTGCGACAATCAATATACTTTGGTTTTGGTCTTCCAGGGCTTTAACAGGTTCTTTGTACGCCTCTTCTGGGTATATTGAGAATCGTAGTGTATTGGGTGTGATGTCAAGATGGAAGTATCACTTCAGTCATATGGAGATGATGGTCACGTAGGATACGAAACTGGTACTCTTGTATGCTGCAGCTATCGGGATAATATGACTAGGTCATGTTTATCCGATTATAGAGACTAGTTACCAGAGATCTGATATGTGCTTCATACGGGGCAGACACAATTCCAGCCTAAGCCTAGCACGTGACATCTGATACTAGATCGCAGTACGCTATACTACGTATACTATGCCTGATATAGATTACATATTCCTTTAAGAATATTTCTGGAGAATTGGGTAGGCACGATGCTTTGCTAGAAGCCAACCATGTCTTGTAAATCGGTAATAACGTAGTACTAGGTACGTAAGTGTTCGGATAGTCCGACGACCGGATTTACTACCAACATATCCGAGGATCTCATTGATTAATTATAAGAGAGAATTAATCTAAGATTAATTGCGGAGAAATTTTATCTGAGATAAAATACTATTTAAAGAGAGAACGATTAATTTGAAATTAATCGATAAAATAATATATTCGATATATTAAATGAAATTAGATTTCGACGCGAAATTAAAATTAGATTTTAATTCGGGCAAACGGGTTAAATTAGAATTAATTCGCTAGCGACGTGAATAGTAATTTTGCTAGGCATAATTATTTAATTAAATTTGATTTAATTACGTCATAACGGAAAATTCGTTAATTCAGAATTAGCGAACCTGAGCCCGGGAGTGTTTGCGGGCCCACTCGCATTTTGAATCAAGTGGGGCCCACAAGTAACATCACGCGTTACATCATTTGTCATTCTTGTGATGGAAGTCACATCAACTTTGAGTGATGTGATGCATGTCACTTTTATTATTGATGCACCTCAATACAACCTATAGGGCCCAGACACAATAAATCACTAACATAAACAACTTAAGACAAAATATAATTGGGCTCCATGCCCGGAAATATGTAGAAACAAAAACTTTTACAACTAAACTTATACAACTCAATTCTGTACAACTAAACTCATAAACAACTTGACTCTCATCCATCCAAGACCTGGTGACTGGCTGACTGCAATCGCTGCTATCCGGCTTCTCAAGCTCTGAAATTCGTGGTCGACCGATCGGGTCACCAACCTGCAAAACTCAAAACACTGTTGGGATGTGAGTCATAAGACTCAGTAAGTAACTATGCTCCTACCTTGATCTTCAATCACACAGAGTCTGAAATCCATTTTATATTAATCTGAATTGTCTGTGATCATGCAAATATATATAGTCTGATCTAACTACTTGAATTCTATTCATTCTACAAACATGTCACATTATTACCGATTCTCTTTATCTGACCACACATACGTTAACTTCTGTTTGCTAATTTCATTAATCAACATTTATAACATAAATACTAAACTTCTATATCACTATCTATCATATCAAATTCCATTTCGCTTCCGCTGTGCTACTCTGATTTCTATTTACTTTCTATATGCTCTTTACTAATCTGGTTCAGGATTTTATTATAACTTCCATTCTTTTACTATCTTGAAAATCATCAAATCGGTACTAATAAAATATTCTTCCTATTAAACATTTAACACACTATTATCAACGATGCATACATGTATATGTAACCATATTATTATACACTAGTGTTTTACAAAATGTTCCTTCTAAGTAAACATATAACAAATATAATCATCAATCATATATTCAATTAAATGTAATTATGCCATCATGCATTAATATCCACTATATGCATCTCAAATGATAACCAAAATGTATGATTTATATGCATAACTTGTAAACTATTTTCAACTTTAACATGTAATATAATTTAGAAGATACTTCTTAAAAACCTTTTCTGGAAAACTATTTTCTGAAACTCTTTATGAAAATCTCTTTATAAAACTAGACTTGCTGAAAACATCCTTTAAATCTCTACTTTCTGGAAACTGTCTCTAAAATCTGTTTTCTGAAAACTGTTTACTAAAATCTGACTTTTGAAAACTATATACTGATGATCTGAAAACTGTGTACGGAAAATCTGAAAACTGAAAACTGCTCTACGTCCAGGACCATAACTCAACTGGAAGTCTCTCTACACCCAGGACCATAACTCAACTGGGTGTACTCGATGCCCAGGACCATAACTCAACTGGGCATCTCTGAATCTGGTGGTGCACTACACCCAGGACCATAACTCAACTGGCAGTGTAGCCACCACTAGGGACCAGGTACACGATCCTAAGCCGCCATCCTGGCCCTACATGTGCACATGTTCTCTGTATCCGTCAATTCCAACTGTATTAGTTACATTCTGGGGTGAGGTTTTACCTCATGCCCCGAAAATATAAAACTCATGATCTGTATCTCAAAACTGCAAAACATTTTCTGAAATACATTCTCTTTTAAAAGCATTTAAAACTTTTCTTTAAAACTCTTGATTTTGAAATCATTCTTGGTTCAACTCAATTTATGAAAATCATGATGCACAACATGCATATACATTTCTTATACTATCTCACATATTCATGCATACTTATATCATATTGAAATCATATAATCATGGTATAGTTACTAGCGAACAATCATAACAGTAATCAAATTAACCTAAAAGATAAAAGAGATATTGTAACTAGATAATATAAAAATACCATCATCAATAATTAAACGAGTATACTATGGACACTTCCCCAATAGCCAACTTAGTATTTAAATTTTACATTTTAGATTGAATAATCAAAATCGCACAATATCCATCTTCACAACATTAACACATATAACCCCAATTTCTACCCTAGGGTTCTGCCGATTTTGACTATTTTCTTAATCTATTAAATTTCTTTCAATTTCAAGTTTAAATCATTTTGTATTACTCTAATCCATACTTCTTATCCTTATTAACTCAAAATCATTCATAATTACACAAAATCAACTAAACCCATAACCACCCAAACCCAAAGAAATCATTTCATAGAATACTTACCAATGCCTCTGCTCTCCAAATCCGACGACGTGGACACGTCGGAGACTCACCGACGACCAAAGCCATAGCTGGACGTTCCTCCCTTCTCTCTCTCGCACCGCTTCTCCTTCTCTTCACTGACTCTGCTCCCTCTCGGTCTCTCACTCTTTCCCCTCACTCTCTCTCTTCTCTCGGCTAATTCTTCCTCTTCTCGGCCATGTTTCTTTCTTTCTTTCTTCCTCCTCCCTTCATCTCTTTCTTTCTACTCAATCTGCTCTTGAACCCATTTCTCTTTTTCGTCTGTGTGTGCTCTATGTAGGCGTGAACTGTGGGTGTGTATTAATTAAAAATGGATGTGTGTCACGAGTGTGTGGGAAAAATGTGTGGTGTGTATATTTCACATGTGTATATATTATAAATATCTAGGCTTTATTATTTTCTTATTTATTTATTTTTATTCTAATTGCTAATTTCCAATTTTAACCCATCTAATTATTTCTATTCTATTCTACAACTTATCTTTTGGAAAAAGGTTCCCGTTTTATTGAAATAAAATAAACCTCGCGTTCAATCGGCTACACAAGCGAAAGTAAATCTGCACAATTTCGTTAAAATTACCCGGGATGTTACATTCACCCCCCCTTATATAGGATTCGTCCTCGAATCTTGTTCTGGGCATACTGAATCCAATCATCAAACAGCAAACAAAGACTGAAAACCAAACATCAAACAATGACCGATATGGTCCAAACAAAACATATACTTACTGAGTTAGTCGAATAGCCAACAGCTGCAGTCACCGACACTCTATAAACCTTTGCTCTGATACCATCTTTGTAACATCCCGCCTAAGCCAGGATACTACCCGCATGAGACAGGCTAATCCTGACTCCATAAGCCTCTGACTCTGACGAAATTTCGGCATGACCTCATCTAAAAGTCATGCAACCTGGATCAAAGTCCAGCACCTCAATAAAACCTATAGGGCCCAGACACAAAAAATCACTGACATAAAAAACTTAAGACAATATAATTGGGCTCCATGCCCGGAAATATGTAGAAACAAAAACTTTTACAACTAAACTTATACAACTCAATTCTCTACAACTAAACTCATAAACAACTTGACTCTCATCCATCCAAGACCTAGTGACTGGCTGACTGCAATCGCTGCTATCCGACTTCTCAAGCTTTGAAATTCGTGGTCGACCGATCGGGTCACCAACCTGCAAAACACAAAACACTGTTGGGATGTGAGTCATAAGAGTCAGTAAGTAACTATGCTCCTACCTTGAGCTTCAATCACACACAGAGTCTGAAATCCATTTTATATTAATCTGAACTGTCTGTGATCATGCAAATATATATAGTCTGATCTAACTACTTGAATTCTATTCA
Organism: Zanthoxylum bungeanum; assembly: GCA_019454045.1. Classification (NCBI taxonomy): domain Eukaryota; kingdom Viridiplantae; phylum Streptophyta; class Magnoliopsida; order Sapindales; family Rutaceae; genus Zanthoxylum; species Zanthoxylum bungeanum. The sequence goes on along the minus strand of SKCR01032096.1, from coordinate 5,507 downwards.
TTCTACAAATATGTCACATTATTACCGATTCTCTTTATCTGACCACACATACGTTAACTTCTGTTTGCTAATTTCATTAATCAACATTTATAACATAAATACTAAACTTCTATATCACTATCTATCATATCAAATTCCATTTCGCTTCCGCTGTGCTACTCTGATTTCTATTTACTTTCTATATGCTCTTTACTAATCTGGTTCAGGATTTTATTATAACTTCCATTCTTTTACTATCTTGAAATATCATCAAATCGGTACTAATAAAATATTCTTCCTATTAAACATTTAACACACTATTATCAACCATGCATACATGTATATGTAACCATATTATTATACACTAGTGTTTTACAAAATGTTCCTTCTAAGTAAACATATAACAAATATAATCATCAATCTTATATTCAATTAAATGTAATCATGCCATCATGCATTAATATCCACTATATACATCTCAAATGATAACCAAAATGTATGATTTATATGCATAACTTGTAAACTATTTTCAACTTTAACATGTAATATAATTTAGAAGATACTTCTTAAAAACCTTTTCTGGAAAACTATTTTCTGAAACAATTTCTGAAAATCTCTTTATAAAACTAGACTTGCTGAAAACATCCTTTAAATATCTAGTTTCTGGAAACTGTCTCTAAAATCTGTTTTCTGAAAACTGTTTACTAAAATCTGAATATTGAAAACTATATACTGATGATCTGAAAACTGTGTATTGAAAATCTGAAAACTGAAAACTGCTCTACGTCCAGGACCATAACTCAACTGGACGTCTCTCTACACCCAGGACCATAACTCAACTGGGTGTACTCGATGCCCAGGACCATAACTCAACTGGGCATCTCTGAAACTGGTGGTGCACTACACCCATGACCATAACTCAACTAGTAGTGTAGCCACCACTAGGGACCAGGTACACGATCCTAAGCCGCCATCCTGGCCCTACATGTGCACATGTTCTCTGTATCCGTCAATTCCAACTGTATTAGTTACAAACTGGGGTGAGGTTTTACCTCATGCCCCGAAAATATAAAACTCATGATCTGTATCTCAAAACTGCAAAACATTTTCTGAAATACATTCTCTTTTAAAAGCATTTAAAACTTTTCTTTAAAACTCTTGAATTTCGAAATCATTCTTGGTTCAACTCAATTTATGAAAATCATGATGCACAACATGCATATAAATTTCTTATACTATCTCACATATTCATGCATACTTATATCATATTGAAATCATATAATCATGGTATAGTTACTAGCGAACAATCATAACAGTAATCAAATTAACCTAAAAGATAAAAGAGATACTGTAACTAGATAGTATAAAAATACCATCATCAATAATTAAACGAGTATACTATGGACACTTCCCCAATAGCCAACTTAGTATTTAAATTTTACATTTTAGATTGAATAATCAAAATCGCACAATATCCATCTTCACAACATTAACACATATAACCCCAATTTCTACCCTAGGGTTCTGCCGATTTTGACTATTTTCTTAATCTATTAAATTTCTTTCAATTTCAAGTTTAAATCATTTTATATTACTCTAATCCATACTTCTTTATCCTTATTAACTCAAAATCATTCATAATAACACAAAATCAACTAAACCCATAACCACCCAAACCCAAAGAAATCATTTCATAGAATACTTACCAATGCCTCTGCTCTCCAAATCCGACGACGTGGACACGCCGGAGACTCACCGACGACCAAAGCCATAGCTGGACGTTCCTCCTCTCTCTCTCTCGCACCGCTTCTCCTTCTCTTCACTGACTCTGCTCCCTCTCTCGGTCTCTCACTCTTTCCCCTCACTCTCTCTCTTCTCTCGGCTAATTCTTCCTCTTCTCGGCCATGCTTCTTTCTTTCTTCCTCCTTCCTTTCATCTCTTTCTTTCTACTCAATCTGCTCTTGAACCTATTTCTCTTTTTCGTCTGTGTGTGCTCTGTGTAGGCGTGAACTGTGGGTGTGTATTAATTAAAAATGGATGTGTGTCACGTGTGTGTGGGTTAAAATGTGTGGTGTGTATATTTCACATGTGTATATATTATAAATATCTAGGCTTTATTATTTTCTTATTTATTTATTTTTATTCTATTTGCTAATTTCCAATTTTAACCCATCTAATTAATTATATTCTATTCTACAACTTATCTTTTGGAAAAAGGTTCCCGTTTTACTGAAATAAAATAAACCTCGCGTTCAATCGGCTACACAAGCGAAAGTAAATCTGCACAATTTCGTTAAAATTACCCGGGATGTTACATTCACCCCCCCTTATATAGGATTTGTCCTCGAATCCTATTCTGGGCATACTGAATCCAATCATCAAACAGCAAACAAAGACTGAAAGCCAAACATCAAACAAAGACCGATATGGTCCAAACAAAACATATACTTACTGAGTTAGTCGAATAGCCAGCAGATGCAGTCACCGACACTCTATAAACCTTTGCTCTGATACCATCTTTGTAACATCCCGCCTAAGCCAGGATGCTACCGGCAGGAGACAGGCTAATCCTGACTCCATAAGCCTATGACTCTGACGAAATTTCGGCATGACGTCATCTAAAAGTCATGCAACCTGGATCAAAGTCCAGCACCTCAATACAACCTATAGGGCCCAGACACAATAAATCACTGACATAAACAACTTAAGACAAAATATAATTGGGCTCCATGCCCGGAAATATGTAGAAACAAAAACTTTTACAACTAAACTTATACAACTCAATTCTCTACAACTAAACTCATAAACAACTTGACTCTCATCCATCCAAGACCTGGTGACTGGCTGACTGCAATCGCTGCTATCCGGCTTCTCAAGCTCTGAAATTCGTGGTTGACCGATCAGGTCACCAACCTGCAAAACTCAAAACACTGTTGGGATGTGAGTCATAAGACTCAGTAAGTAACTATGCTCCTACCTTGAGCTTCAATCACACACAGAGTCTGAAATCCATTTTATATTAATCTGAACTGTCTGTGATCATGCAATTATATATAGTCTGATCTAACTACTTGAATTCTATTCATTCTACAAACATGTCACATTATTACCGATTCTCTTTATCTGACCACACATACGTTAACTTCTGTTTGCTAATTTCATTAATCAACATTTATAACATAAATACTAAACTTCTATATCACTATCTATCATATCAAATTCCATTTCGCTTCCGCTGTGCTACTCTGATTTCTATTTACTTTCTATATGCTCTTTACTAATCTGGTTCAGGATTTTATTATAACTTCCATTCTTTTACTATCTTGAAATATCATCAAATCGGTACTAATAAAATATTCTTCCTATTAAACATTTAACACATTATTATCAACCATTCATACATGTATATGTAACCATATTATTATACACTAGTAATTTTCAAAATGTTCCTTCTAAGTAAACATATAACAAATATAATCATCAATCATATATTCAATTAAATGTAATCATGCCATCATGCATTAATATCCACTATATGCATCTCAAATGATAACCAAAATGTATGATTTATATGCATAACTTGTAAAGTATTTTCAACTTTAACGAGTAATATAATTTAGAAGATACTTCTTAAAAACCTTTTCTGGAAAACTATTTTCTGAAACTATTTCTGAAAATCTCTTTATAAAACTAGACTTGCTGAAAACATCCTTTAAATCTCTAGTTTCTGGAAACTGTCTCTAAAATCTGTTTTCTAAAAACTGTTTACTAAAATCTGACTTTTGAAAACTATATACTGATGATCTGAAAACTGTGTACTGAAAATCTGAAAACTGAAAACTGCTCTACGTCCAGGACCATAACTCAACTGGACGTCTCTCTACACCCAGGACCATAACTCAACTGGGTGTACTCGATGCCCAGGACCATAACTCAACAGGGCATCTCTGAAACTGGTGGTGCACTACACCCAGGACCATAACTCAACTGGCAGTGTAGCCACCACTAGAGACCAGGTACACGATCCTAAGCCGCCATCCTGGCCCTACATGTGCACATGTTCTCTGTATCCGTCAATTCCAACTGTATTAGTTATATACTGGGGTGATGTTTTACCTCATGCCTCGAAAATATAAAACTCATGATCTGTATCTCAAAACTGCAAAACATTTTCTGAAATAGATTCTCTTTTAAAAGCATTTAAAACTTTTCTTTAAAACTCTTGAATTTCGAAATCATTCTTGGTTCAACTCAATTTATGAAAATCATGATGCACAACATGCATATACATTTCTTATACTATCTCACATATTCATGCATACTTATATCATATTGAAATCATATAATCGTGGTATAGTTACTAGGGAACAATCATAACAGTAATCAAATTAACCTAAAAGATAAAAGAGATACTGTAACTAGATAGTATAAAAATACCATCATCAATAATTAAACGAGTATACTACGGACACTTCCCCAATAGCCAACTTAGTATTTAAATTTTACATTTTAGATTGAATAATCAAAATCGCACAATATCCATCTTCACAACATTAACACATATAACCCTAATTTCTACCATAGGGTTCTGCCGATTTTGACTATTTTCTTAATCTATTAAATTTCTTTCAATTTCAAGTTTAAATCATTTTGTATTACTCTAATCCATACTTCTTTATCCTTATTAACTCAAAATCATTCATAATTACACAAAATCAACTAAACTCATAACCACCCAAACCCAAAGAAATCATTTCATAGAATACTTACCAATGCCTCTGCTCTCCAAATCCGACGAAGTGGACACGCCGGAGACTCACCGACGACCAAAGCCATAGCTGGACGTTCCTCCCATCTCTCTCTCGCACCGCTTCTCCTTCTCTTCACTGACTCTGCTCCCTCTCTCGGTCTCTCACTCTTTCCCCTCACTCTCTCTCTTCTCTCGGCTAATTCTTCCTCTTCTCGGCCATGCATCTTTCTTTCTTCCTCCTTCATTTCATCTCTTTCTTTCTACTCGATCTTCTCTTGAACCCATTTCTCCTTTTCGTCCTCGAATCCTGTTCTGGGCACACTGAATCCAATCATCAAACAGCAAAGAAAGACTGAAAACCAAACATCAAACAAAAGGCTGATATGGTCCAAACAAAACATATACTTACAGAGTTAGTCGAATAGCCAGCAGCTGCAGTCACCGACACTCTATAAACCTTTGCTCTGATACCATCTTTGTAACATCCCGCCTAAGCCAGGATGCTACCGGCAGGAGACAGGCTAATCCTAACTCCATAAGCCTCTGACTCTGACGAAATTTCGGCATGACCTCATCTAAAAGTCATGCAACCTGGATCAAAGTCCAGCACCTCAATACAACCTATAGGGCCCAGAAACAATAAATCACTGACATAAACAACTTAAGACAAAATATAATTGGGCTCCATGCCCGGAAATATGTAGAAACAAAAACTTTTACAACTAAACTTATACAACTCATTCTCTACAACTAAACTAATAAACAACTTGACTCTCAT
>SKCR01032095.1:0-69676 GCA_019454045.1 Zanthoxylum bungeanum | reverse complement strand
GAATAACAAATCGTCAATTATATTAAACATGGAAGAACATTCAGGAATAAAAAAACCTGAATATAATAACTTAATTACAAGAGTTCATCCTTAGCTTTGCCTAGGAGATTAGTTCTCCATATAGAAGAGAGACATAGCCTAGATAGATCGAAGAGACATACTGTCTGGCTTGAAGCTTCTCCGTTCTTCTCTCTCAAAAATGTGTCTTCAACTCTTTGTTGTGTATTTCTTCTCCCTTTTACGGTTTTGGATGAACTTGGGTTTATATAGAGAAGTCTTGGAGTCATTATGCGCATAAAATATGACCTAATTAATTTTCAGGGCATCTGCCGGGGCACCGAAAAGTGGTGTTGAGGTGCCCAACTTGTGGGCATTCTGTATATAAATTTGTTGAGGGGGTGTCGCGACTTCAGGAAAGGGGCGTCGCGACGCGTGGCAGTTTTTTCAGGAATAATACTTTCATCGATTCTGCTCTTCCCTCATGCTTTTGATGCGTCCGTAAGGTCCCGAAACACATACAATTGCTCCAATATCCATGTTTCATTGCTTCCTAATAATAAAACATAAAATAAGCTATAATTAAGATCAAATACTTGATAATTAACCTGAATTAGTGATGTTCAAAATATATTTTCATGCACTTATCAGCACTAATAGATTTAAAATTTCATAATAAATTAGTGTTATTATTTTGAAATGAAAACTATTTTGCTACTATTTAAAATATTGTCTTGTAGATGGCTGCTGCTAAGATGATACTTTTGGATATCAATAAACTAAAATGAGCCGAGAACTATTTCGAATGGGAATTGATCATACGCCTTGTCTTGGAGTTTGAAAAATTGACTTATGTCATTGTCAATCCACTGCCTGTTGAAATCGATCCTGACTCCACTCCAGAAGAGCGAGAAACTTTTAATAGATGGAAGGATGATAATTTTATGGTGAAATCCTACATTTTGGGATCGTTGGTTCCTGATTTGCTGAGACAGTACATTGAAGTACCGGATACTTGTAGCATCATGCGAACACTCAAGGAGTTGTTCGAGGCAAAATCAAGGGATCGAACTTTATCGAAGGTCTAAGGAATTGTTCTGTGCTGAACTTAAGGATGGAGGAGCTGTCAGCATTCATGTTTTGAACATGATCGACAGAATTCGATACTTGGAATGACATGGCATTGTGATTGATGAACGGTTGGGCTGTAATTTGATTCTTTCTTCTTTGCCTGGTTCTTATGCTGGCTTTGTGTTTTGGATTCAAAATTTACGCACAAGTACGTAATTAGAATAAATTTATGTTTTTGTAAAAATATTGGATATTTTGAAAAGTTTGATTTTTATTCTATAACATGTTTTGATGCCGGTTTTGATGTTAAAAATTAATTTTTGGTGTTTTTGAAGTGTTGAGGGAAGGTTGTAAGAAATTAGGGTAAAATACCCTAATACCTTCAGCTCTCTGGAAAGAGAGCTGAAGGATTTGAAAAAAACAAAAAGCAAAAAAAAAGGTTGTTGAGTGCGCAATGCGCGCACTATAGCACTCGCGTCGCGCACCAAATCTTTTTTTTTTCATTTTTTGAGTTTTCGGACATCGATTCATCCCCGGTTTTTTTCCTATACACTCGTAATGGAATATAATATTTCATTAAATTATTTAAAATTATACTCATGCTTGATATCCACGGGTTAGACCCACTTCCACTGCGCGTGGCACCAATCTGACCATATGGGTTCCATATCCGCCCCAAAAATTATGTCATAGTCAATAATTCAAGGGATTATTCACTAAAGCTCACGGACTTTGATGTAGTGTGTGAGAGCATGGTAAGAGGTGTTATACATAAGCAAGTGTTAAGAAAAGACAAAGAGTATGTATGCTGGTTAGCCAAATGGTAAACGAACAGTTTGAAAGAGATCTTAGTTATTAAGTCAAATTGAACCCAGATAATGCCATGGTATATGACAGTGTATGGAAGTTCGTCGGGAAGTAGTGTGATATAGTTGATGAGATAAAGTTGGTTATGAGTGTGTAGTCAGTTGAAAGTTGGTGGCTTAGAAAATATCATGTGGATCCTGTGACTTGTGGTAAGATATTCGCCATCAAGAATTTCAAGCCTAGACAGATTCCAAAATTCCAATTTTAAAGAGGATTTGGAATGAATCCTATTTAAGGGGGGAGAAAATGTAACACCCCGGTAATCCCGACGACTACTACCCGATAACCCCGGTGACTACTACGTTATAAGTGGCGTAATACATAATATAAATCATGGTCAAGCCTGTATGTATTTGTGGAGTTACTTTTCGGACATTCGATAAATTCCTCACCATTCTGATACAGAATTTATTCCAAGATTCAATCTGAATAGCCCATGGTATTTGGACTATAAGGTTTTCATACAATCTCTGATTTTTATGAATTATATATCGTCAGAAAGCTAAGACCGAGACCTACAACTTATATGTTGGATATTTTAACAAATTCGAATAAAAAATAAGTCAAAGATTAATGTGACTGCTATAGTAAATTTCGAGAATGACGTAGATTTGGGTGATGTGGCACCATCTCAACCACTCATTTCATTACACAAAAATCAGCCCTTGCCTATAAATAAGGCGCTATTCACCCATCTCTCTCAAGCTAAAAAATATGAGCTAGGGCAACAGAAAAGCTCTCCAAATGTTCTTCATTTTCATAGCAAACATTGATGAAAGGGTGGTGATTCTCAAGTTCCAAGCACACAAAATTATCGGCATGAACCGCAATATTCTTCGACGAAGTGAAGAAGTAAATCCAAAAATCTGTGAGTGGATGATTTTCTCAAATTGATTTTACTAAATTGCTTTTAGTTTGAGACTTACTTTTTAGCGCATAGGGCATTAGCTGAAATGATTTCAAGTTATTTTATGAATAAGAATGTTTTAGAAAAGGTTGATTTACAAGTATGATTTTGATGATTTTTGGAGGCATGGGGAAAAACCCACATCAGATGTAACTTGGCACAGATACTGGAATTGACGGTTACTGGAATTGACGGACATGACATGTGCATATGTAGAGGAAACTAGGGGGACAATGATACGTAACGCCCCTAGATCTTAGATTTCAAGGCTAGAGGGAAGGCGAGATGTAACGCCCCTAGATTCATGGATAGGATGGTGGCATGCAATTGGGAATGGTGATACGTAATGCCCCAATAGCATGGATTTGCACACCTAGATCTAGTTCAGTGGCTTGGGGGACGACGAGACGTAATGCCCCAAGACCACTAGATAGGCGTATGAGGGGACAACGATACGTAACTCCCCTATGTGTCAGGACTTCTACATATTTCACAGAGATATGATTTTCAGAAAAGAGCAGTTTTATGAAAGATTTTCAGCAGAATAATTTTATGAAAGAGTTTTACAGAAATAAAGAAGTTTACAGAAAGAAAGAGTTTTCAGAAAAGTTTCATAGAAAAAGAATTATTTTCAGATACGAAAGTGTTTTCGGAAATGATTGTTTTCTTGAAGATGATTTCGATTTCAGAAACAAATGAATATTTTGTAATGTATTTTAATTTTCATTTTTAAACTGTCCACTCACTAGGTCATTCAAACGATCTAATCCCCCCTCTCAGTGTTTTTATTTTATAGGCATACTCGGAAGATGAGCTCGAGAGGATGGATACTGATGGCAGTCGCTAGGGTGATTGAGTCCACCAGATTCTGTACGGAGTCTCAGTATTGTCAGTGTCAAAGTAAAAGTTGCATGTCATTCATTGTATTGTATAAGTCATTATAGCATGCTAACGTGTCCATTATCAGAGTTGTAATGTGAAGTACTGTTGAGTACATAATATGAGTATTTGAGATGCATTCCATATTATTGAGTTGGGCAATGATCTATATGCATGAGTTTATGTTTGAAATGAGATTAGTAGTGTTGAGCAAAGTCGGAAAGTCAGAGGCTCAGGGAGATAAGGTGGTCTATTCCCTCCCGATAGCATCTCCGGGAGAGGGATGTTACAAACTAACTCTATAATATCTTCATCAGGTCCATTTCCTAAGGGATCCATGTAATACCCAATCTTTGCTGCCACATCGATAACAACCAAAATCTATTGTGCTCTATGATATAACATTTTATGCTCGGAAATGAGAATCAAGATTATTAAAACTAAAATTAATAAATATAAATAAAAGCTGATGAATACAATACCTATGATTTTACGGAATGCAAATAAGTTGCGACGACCCAGCTTTACCCAAACGATCAGCAATTGCTTGTGTCTTTTCTAGTCAAGTTTTCAGTTCATTTTCACGTCTTGTGGGTGAAACCATACCAGGACTCATGAACCCAAAGGGCTTGCCCATTGAATCAGTTGTAATATTATCATGCAAGTAGCTAACATTTTAAGGAAACAAAATAATTGTTAACCATCAATCTTAAACGAAGAAAAAATTTAACAAAATATCAACAAAAGGCAAGTTACTTACGCCATATATGTAACCATGTGATTGAAACCTAACCACTCCATATTTGTCAAAGCAATGCAATCTTCTAACCCAACATGAGCTACCATCTCAACTCCTAAAACCCCAGCATCTAGCGGAAGAGGGAGGTAATCACTGTTGAAAATTCTCTAATTATAGTGTTTGGATGGATGAGGGACATGTCCCTTGGATGGTACCCCAAGGGGACATGTCCTCCAATTTAGAAAAACACTCAAAATGGTGCATGGAATGTGTATAACCTTTAGGAGGGTTACACCTCAAACCAAAGGGTGCCCTTAAGGCACCTTTCCATATCTATTTAAAGGGCTTTAGAGGTTCATTCTAAAGATCCATATCTGAAAACAAGTCTTGAGTCTCATAATTTCGTTTTTGAGTCAGAGAGAGTGTTCCTCCATTTCCAAGTTCAAGATCTTCTTAAGGAGTGCCCCTTGGAGAAGAGGAATCCGAGTTATCCTGGGAGAACATTAGCTACAAAACCCGTAGAGCACCGAGACGGGGCTAATAAGTTCTTAAGGACAGAGATCTATCTCGACTTGGACTGCATTTCGTCAATTTTTTCCAGATTTTTCTTCATATTGCAAGTTTTAGGGTTTTGCATAGTTTGATTAGTATTCTGGTTTTGATCCGTTTGGTTGCATGTTAGTTTCTATTTAATGACACTATACCTCCAACAATCTTAAGAACTTATCAAATTAGTGTTGTTAGATAGTAATTCGCATGCTTAGATAAGGAAAATTTTTGGAAAATATAGTATGTGCATGAAAAATACGTAAGGGCGTTCGAACGCCCGACGAACGCAAAGGCAAAAAATCTAAATTTTCGTAATAACTTTCGAATGAATATTCAAACGCAACTCGAATGCAAGCCTTCTGCCTAAGAACATTCGAACACGTATTCAATCGCAAATCGAACATAAGCCCTCTGACTTAAAACGTTCTAACGCGTACTAAACGCAACACGAACGTAAACCCTCTGGAATATTTCATTTGAACGCATTTTTGGACACCACATGAACGTAAACTCTCTGGAATATTTCATTCGAATGCGTTCTCGAACGCTCCACGAACGTGAACTCTCTAGAACACTTCATTCGAACGTGTTCTCGAACGCAAAATGAACGTGCACATACTGGACAGTCTCATTCAAATGTAGATACGAACGCGACACTAACGAACTATGTCCTGGAATTGTGTCTAAATTGAAAAGACTTAGATTAATTTAATTAATCACAATATTAACTTAGTAAATCATATACTGAATAACAATAATCTTGGTAGTATAGATTTAATTTATTATTAGGGTGTTCAATTATCACAAGCATACACATAATGATAAATTTGAAAATTAAATGTGTGTTGCATACTTGGTTGAGAATTTAAAGTGTAATTATACACAAGTAATTTCATCTAATCTTGATTGATACAAACACATATATCTACACATATCGAATATTGTTTTGTAAAATTAAAAGTGTAATACCAAGTTTTGAATTGATAAGAGATTCTATTGAAGAAGTGTTTAAAGGATATTCTGTCAAAAAGACGATAAAAGCCTAAGTGGTCAGGGATTTAAGTGGTTACTCCGGACCCCCCCACGTCCTCTAGGAATATTCCTTTATTTACTTTTCATAAGAAACCTTAGTCAAAATTCAAGGACTTATGTTTATTGGTACTATCGTCCAATAGAACAACAAGTGGATACTTGGTATATCACTTGAACAAGATCATTTGTTGATCGTTGTGCAATTTGTCTTTTGTAGACTTATTGATCTCTGTTGGTTTTTTCAGTTACACATGGCTAGCGGAAACATCACAGTACCGGTCTCTCATAGAGAAAAGCCGGAAAAGTTTGGTGGGGCAACCTTTAAACAGTGGCAGAGCAAAATATTGTTCTACCTGACAACTCTCCAGTTGGCTAAGTACCTCAAAGATCCTCCGGATCCTGTGGAGGGTGAATCGGCAATAGCCAAGCAACTGCGAGAAGAGACATGGTCGTCTAGAGAATTCTTGTGCAAGAACTACCTTTTGGGTGGACTTGACAATATCATGTACAATGTGTACCAAGGCATGACTTCTGCGAAGATTCTCTGGGAATCTCTCGAGAAGCAATACAAAACAGAGGATGTCAGATAAAAGAAATTTATTGTGGGTAGGTTCCTGGACTACAAGATGGTAGATTCAAGAACAGTAATGTCTCAGTTGGGTGAACTGCAATTGATCATTCATGAAATATTTGATGAATTGATGAAACTCTGTGAGACGTTTCAAGTTTCCACCATTATTGAAAAGTTGTCTCCATCATGGAAGAACTTCAGGAGCTATCTGAAACACAAAAAGAATCAGATGAGCCTTGAAGACCTTGGAGTTCGATTAAGGATCGAAGAGGAAAACATGAAGTCCGAGAAGGCCATCTACAAGACTATGGAGTCTAAGGCCAACATCGTGGAGGGTGTAAAGGGTAGCAAGAAGAGAAAGAACAGTGGAGCTGATTCTTCGCAAGTTAACAAGAAGTTTAAGGGAAAGTGCTACAACTGTGGAAAGAGCGTTCATATGGCAAAGGACTGCAGAAATAAGAAATCTCAGGACAAGGGCAAGAAAAAGAAAAATGAGGCACATGTCACTGAAGATGAGCAGCTGACTGAAGAGATCTCATAGATGAACCTATCAGCAGTGGTAACTGAAGCCAGCTTGGTTGGGAATCCGAGAGAATGGTGGGTAGATACTGGGGCTACTCGTCATATCTGTGCATATAGCAAGATGTTTTCCTCGTATCAGAAGGTCGATGGCGGCCAATATCTGACAATGAGAAAATCGTCTACCTCTATAGTGGTTGGACAAGGCACAATGGTTAATGACATCCGGAAAGAAGCTTACATTGAAGAATGTATTGCATGTTCCAGATATTCGGAAGAACATGGTCTCAGGCTCTCTCCTTAGCAAGGCTAGTTTTAAGCTTGTATTTGTTTCTGATAAATTTGTATTGACAAAAAATGATGTGTATGTAGGAAAATGATACCTCACTAAGAGCCTTTTCAAATTCAATGTAATGACTTTCAATCGACACAGTGCTATTAATAAAGCTACTACTCCCGCTTATATTATTGAGTCACAAAATGTATGGCATGGGAGGTTAAGACATGTTATTTATGATACAATGTGTAAATTAATTAATAAGGACCTTATACCTAAATTTACAATTCAGAGCCAACATAAGTGTGAGGCATGTGTTGAAGCAAAAATGCATAGAGCATCATTTCATTCCAGAGAACGCAGTTCTGAACCCTTGGAACTTATACACAATGATGTGTGTGATATGAATATTGTGTAAACAAGAGGCGGTAAAAAGTACTTTGTCACTTTTATCGATGATATCACAAGATTTTGTTATGTGTATTTCCTGAGGAGCAAAGATGAAGCTATTGAAAGCTTTGTACACTATAAAAATGAAGTTGAAAATCAACTTGGCAAGAAAACCAATAGAATCATGAGCGATAGAGGTGGTAAATATCTGTCACCATTTGGTGAATATTGTTCCAATCACGGAATTATTCACGAAACCACTGCTCCTTATTCACCTCAACAAAACGGAATTGCTGAGCGCAAAAACCGGACGTTGAATGAAATGATGAACACCATGTTGGCAAACTCTGGTTTACCCCAGAACTTGTGGGGGGGAAGCCTTGCTTTCCGCGAACTACGTTCTAAACAAGCTTTCTCAAAGAAGATTGGACAAGACACCATAAGAGTTGTGGAAATGTCACGTACCTTCCTACAAATACCTAAAAGTGTGGGGGTGTCTTGCCAAAGTAATGGTTCATAAACCTAAGAAGGTTAGAATATGACCCAAAACTGTTGATTGTATATTCATTGGATATGCTCGCAACAGTAGTGCGTATCGATTCTTGGTACACAAGTCTGAGATTCCTGACATCAATCCGAATATGATAATTGAGTCAATGAATGCAACATTTTTTTTGAAGAGACATTTCCTTGTAAGGAAAGACAAAGAACATAGTCTCTCAAAAGAACTATTGATACTGTCAAAGACAGTGATCAGGTTGACCAAGAGTCAGATCAACGTGCAAACATTGAGACAATCAAACCTAGACGTAGCCAACGAGCTAGAACGTCTACGTCGTTTGGTCCCGATTTTCTGACATACTTGTTAGAAAATGAGCCTCAAAGCTATAAGGAAGAAATGTCTTCACCAGAGGCACCTTTGTGGTAAGAGGCAATCAACAGTGTGATTGATTCCATCGTACAAAACCATACTTGGGAGTTGGTTGATCTTCCTCCAGATTGTAAGCCACTGGGTTACAAATGGATATTCAAACGGAAGATGAAACTGGATGGATCAATAGATAAGTACAAGGTAAGGCTTGTCATAAAAGGTTATAAACAAAAGGAAGGCCTTGATTACTTCGACACCTATTCACAAGTGACTCGTATCACATCGATAAGAATGCTCATAGCCATAGCAGCTATATTTGGTCTTGAAATACATCAAATGGATGTAAAGACGGTATTCTTTAATGGTGAATTGGATGACGAGATTTACATGGAACAACCAAAATGGTTTAATGTTCCTGGACAAGAACAGAAGGTGTGCAAACTTGTAAAATCCTTGTACGGATTAAAACAAGCACCTAAACAATGGCATGAGAAATTTGACAAAGAGATGTTGTCAAGTGGGTTCAAAACCAATGAGTGTGATAAGTATGTGTACACCAAATCAACTTAAAAATGATATGTCTGTTGGTTTCTATTACCAAGCCCCAAGATCAACAAGAACAAGCAAAATATATAAATACATGAATGAATTAATTGAAGTATGGCGGAATCATACTCACAATACTTGAAAATGGATGCTAAGATGATGCGAAATTCCTCCCTTGTGCAGTGAAGCTCTCGGCCAAGAAGAAAAGAGGGACTCCAAGTCGAGTTTGATCCTTCCAAGCTCAAGGATTAGTTTCCCATATCACCTATGTATGATCCCTTGAAGGTGCTAGCCTTTGTTGTGATTTTGAATGCACAACTTCTTCAAATCTTGCCACAAAAATTGAAGAAATGGAGAGCCCAAAACTGCATGTAGTTTCGGCAATGTGAGAGAGAGGAGAGTCGAATGATTTTTGTTACAAAAAATCAATTTATATTTATGCCATAATATTTATTAAATTAATAATAAACTTATGACACAAATCATGCAATGGCTTAGAGTGTCAAACACTCAGTTTCCATGCAAAACCATTGAGTGCATTGTACACTATCTCCATGCAATGCATTAGAGTTAAATAATGCATAATATGACATGTGTCATGTGGGCCCCACACGTTTCCAAATGAAAGTGGGCCCACGTGCACTCACGCGTTCGGGTTCGATATTTCCGAAATACCGAACTTACGTCGCGACGTTAATTGAATCGAATTTAAATAAATAATTGCGCCTAGCAAAATTATTATTTACGTCGCTAACGAATTAATTCTAAATTAACTCGTTTGCCCGAATTAAAATCTAATTTTAATTTCGCGTCGAAATCGAATTTCGATTATTATATCGAATATAATAATTTTACGATTAATTCCAAATTAATCG
This sequence comes from Zanthoxylum bungeanum, assembly GCA_019454045.1. Classification (NCBI taxonomy): domain Eukaryota; kingdom Viridiplantae; phylum Streptophyta; class Magnoliopsida; order Sapindales; family Rutaceae; genus Zanthoxylum; species Zanthoxylum bungeanum. The sequence goes on along the minus strand of SKCR01032095.1, from coordinate 59,586 downwards.
TTCTCTCTCTATGTATAGTACTTTATCCAAGATAAAGTCTCTCCGTAATTAATCCAAGATTAATCGAGTTTGAATCATACGTCATTGGTGAATCTTCGGGAAGCGACCCAAGAGATCTCCAGATATGTTGGCAGTAAATACAGTCGTCGGATAATCCGAACACGTACGTACCTTGTACTACGTTTTTACCGATTCACAAGACAAGGTTGGCTTCTAGCAAAGCGCCATGCCTACCCAATTCTCCAGAAATATTCTTATAGGAATATAAGATCTATATCAAGCGTAGTATACCGTAGTATTGCGTATATCGAACCAGTATCAGATGATCACATGTTAGGCCTGGGGCTGGAAATGTGTCTGCCCCGTACGAAACATATATCGGACATCAAGCAACTAGTCTCTTTAAATCGGACAATCCTGACCTGGTCATATTGTCCCGACGGTTGCAACCTTTTATAGAGTACTAGTTCTGTGTCCTGCGTGATCATCACCTCCATATGTCTGAAGTGATACTTCCATCTCGACATCACATCCAGTACACTACGATTCTCGATAAACCCAGAAGAGGTGTACACAGAACCGGTTAAGGTCTCCAACCACCAAAACCAAAGTTTACCGATTGTGGCAAGTACTAGCGATGTAAGTCTCAGGTTAAGACCATATACACCTACCCTGATGCGGCCTCCCATAGACACGCAGACATACTACCAATGGGATTCCGCGGGGTCTATCCAGAGCGAAGCTGTTTTCCATACCATCGGTAAAACACAACCTCCTATCGCACTTGCATAAGTATCCAATACTTAAATATATGAGAACTATGCCGTTGTGCCCTCACAACGTGCACAAGCGCAATACTAGTCTATTCCGCATTATCGATGTCCGATCTCGATAATACTCCGACTAGGGATATTTAATGATTAAACCTTTATGGATTGATACTGTCTCATATCATCTCAATCCGGTATTAATCATATGGACTTTCGCCATTTATATATCAAAGTAAATAATATTACAAAACGGCAAAAGGCAATTTCATTATCACATAGTTAATTTTGTACAATAATACAATATCATTTACAAACAGTGACGCTATGGGACATAATGTCTAACAATGTCATTGTGTGTCTCTATATAGACGATATGCTATTAATTAGTAGTAATCATGAAATGATTCAGTCTACCAAGAACGTGTTATCCAGCAGATTTGATATGAAATATTTAAGAGTAGCTGATGTGATCCTAGGGATTAAGATTTCTAGGACATCAGACGAATATATATTATCTCAGACTCATTATATTGAGAAGATACTTGAGAAATATAACAAAGGGGATCTAAATGTGGCTAGAACCCCTGTGGAACTAACTCTTCATCTATCAAAGAATATTGGTTTGAACGTATCATAATTAGAGTATTCGAGAATCATCGGAAGTCTGATGTATCTCACGAATTGCACACGACCTGATATCGCTCAAGCTGTGAACAGGCTTAGCAGATATACGAGTAATTCAGGACATGACCACTGGAAAGCCATAGTAAGAGTTTTGAGGTATATGAGAGAAACTTCAAAATATGGACTGCATTATGCTAGATATCCTACCGTTCTAGAGGGATACAACGATGCTAACTGGATATCTGATATAGTGGATTCCAAATCTACGAGTGGATTTGTCTTTACACTTGGTAATGCAGCTGTGTCATGGAAATACTCGAGGAAAACATGCATTGCCTGGTCTACTATGGAATCAGAGTTCATAGCATTAGACAAAACAGCGGAAGAAGCGGAATGGCTTTGAAATTTCCTGGAGGATATTCCTAGTTGGCCCAAACCGGTGCCAGCGATAAGCATACATTGTGATAGCCAATCGGCTATTGGGAGAGCCCAAAATATAATGTATAATGGTAAGTCTCGACACATACGTCGGAGACATAATACCATACGTCAACTGCTCTCAAGTGGCATAATATCGATCGATTATGTTAAGTCGAAGGAAAACCTAACGGATCCACTTACTAAAGGTTTACCTAGAGAGCAAGTTGAGAAGTCATCGAGGGGAATGGGCTTGAAGCCTATAAATTAAGAATTGTCACTGTGGAAACCCAACCTAGCTGACTGGAGATCCCAAGATCTAGGTTCAAAAGTGACAACTGAAACTTTATACAATTCAAAACAAGCATTGAAGAGTTTTGTACTCTTTCCCATTCTGATAATGACGCCGAGTGCTGTCTGTCAAGGTTAGGATAAGCTAAGGATTTTAATGATCACTATATTAGGAGATGAGTCCTCTTCATAGTAGATCATCTATTTCGAGTAAGAAGTGAGGCCGCTTCCATGGGATTTTACAGGCTGATTTCCCTAAAGTGCTTGATGAATCCAGGACCGCTGTTCAGGGCAGAAATGAACACAATCGTAGAACAGGAAATGGTCGAAGTAAAGCTGTGTGTTGGCAATTGTCTTGGTTTACACCAACGGCAGAATAGTTCAAGACTATGGGTCACTAGTTTGCCAAGTAAATCCGATTGTCATTCACTAGGAAAGGTTCAAGGCGAAAGCTACCTATTTCGATGCAGTTTTATTTCACGGAAACTCTCTCAAGTGTCTGCATATATATTTAGAGAATTGTGGGGGATTGTTGAAAATTCTCTAATTATAATGTTTGGATAGAGGAGGGACATGTCCCTTGGATGGTACCCCAAGGGGACATGTCCTCCAATTTAGAAGAACACTCCAAATAGTGCATGGAATGGGTATAACCCTTAAGAGGGTTACACCCCAAACCAAAGGGTACCCTTAAGACACCCTTTCATATCTATTTAAAGGGCTTTGGAGGTTCATTCTAAGGATCCATATCTAAAAACAAGTCTTGAGTCTCATAATTTTGTTTTTGAGTCAGAGAGAGTGTTCCTCCATTTCCAAGTTCAAGATCTTCTTAAGGAGTGCCATTTGGAGAAGAGGAATCTGAGTTATCCTGGGAGAACATAAGCCACAAAACCCGTAGAGCACCGAGACGGGGCTAATAAGTTCTTAAGGACAGAGATCTATCTCGACTTGGACTGCATTTCGTCAATTTTTTCCAGGTTTTTCTTCATATTACAAGTTTTAGGATTTTACATAGTTTGATTGGTATTATGGTTTTGATCTGTTTAGTTGCATGTTAGTTTCTGTTTAATGACACTATACCTCCAACAATCACCACCGGCAGGCAACTTCAACTCACACAAACCCAGAGAGAATTTGAACCTTGTTGATGCATTTATTTTGTGCAAGTTAGATTCTTGCCTTGTCCTCCTCCTTGGAATCACTGAAGTGTCTTTTGGAGTTTTCCGTGGTTGTTTTGGGCTCTTTTGTGGACTTTCGGGTGGACTTTCTTTGGGGCTGCTTTTTCGATTCTTTTATGGCATTTTTTCTATTTTTTGGACTGTTTTTTAGGTTATATGGGGACTGATCATCAGCTGCTTCTTCACTCAAATGGGGCCATTCTGTGGCATCCTTTTGCTGGCCATGATTTGTCCTTGCAGACACACTTCTTGACATCAAATTCTATTCATTACCCTGTGAATAAAATGAAACCTGCAACAAAATCTCAGCACATAAATGTCAATCCAATTCAGCAACAGAGAAGCAAAAACCAGAAATAGAGAAACAGAGAACCAGCAATAAAAAAGTCATTCTTAAAACCAGACACCAGAAATGGAGATGCAAAAGCATGTATTTTCTCATACTCCATTCCTAAGGCAGACATGGTCTTTTTGGCCTCATATATAGACTTAGGCAATGTATTTGTATTTTTCTCTGGTAAAATGTCTTCAAGGATACTCAATAAATCAGAGAAGCTAGTATGAGACCACTCATATTTCCCTTTAAATTGAATAACTTAACCAACACACCTAACCTAGCCTTAGACCCGTCACAATTTTGATTTGGAATTAAAACCGAATCAGAAACTGTTTTATACGGTTCAATTAAGATTCTCATCCTAACCGAACTATTGGAACCATTCAATTCCAATATTAGTGTAATAAAATTTAAGTTCAAATAAATAATATTTTTTAAATTCACGCTCTTTATTTTATTTTTAATTTAATTTTTTAATTTAAAATAATAAAATTCAAGTAAATAATTTTTTTATTATCTTTATTTGATAATAAACCCAATTACAAATTTTTTTAAAAAATAAATTGAAGCGAAACCGTTCTGTATCGGTAAACGATTACGGTTCCCTAATCTTGGGGAACCGTAACTGAACCAGAATGATCCAATTTGGGTTGATTTCCAATGGGTAAAACAGAGATCAGATAAAAATCCCATTCATATAATCGATCGAATCCATCTCTGTGTTGATTTCCAATGGTGCAAAAATCCTGAAATTGAGTGTCAAAATGCTACATTTTGATGTTCTTCTAAGGATTCCCGCGTGGGAAATTGTTGTGGCCAGGGAAGTGATGAGGATTTGAAGAGAGAGCACGTGAGCTATGAGTTAGTGAAATCTGCCTATGAAATGAAGAAAATAAATTAGTTTTGATTAGCAATATTTTACAATCTGCAACACATTTTGCAAATTGAACATTGCATAATATTTCACTTCATATCAGACAACAATGCATGGATGAAAATTATAAAATTAGCATGAGTGTATTTTGTCATATTACATATGTCATAAAATAAAATGACATCGTTTTAATTTATGACAGTTTTTTGTCATATTTTTTACAATAATTATTAGAAAAATGAAAAGTATAAAAAATGGCATATATATGTCATATATTGTTGGGGCGGATGTGGAACCCATAGGGTCGGATGGTGTCACGCGCACTGGAAGTGAGTCTAACCCGTGAATATCTAGCATGAGTGTATTTTTTAATTATTTTATGGAAAACTACAATTCGTTATGATTTCGAATGACAAAACGGGGACAAAATCAGAGTATGAAAACTCCAGAACGGAGAAAAATGCAAAAGCATCAGCTCTCAGCACGTCGCGACTCACATGTTTAGACGTCGCAAAGCCCACTCTACGAGAGCAATCTGTAAGAGCTCAATGTCTCGGCGCCGCGACACTAGAAGGTCTGAACGCTCAATGTCGCGACGCTGGAGATCAGTGTCGGGACGCAGCCCTATGTAAAATATTGGTAGAGAGCAATTTAACCTTCAAATCAATTCTAAACACTTCCAATTTTCTCCAAACACTTCAATACACCTTAAATCTAATTTTAACATTAAAACCAACATCAACACATGTTATACAACAAACATACTTGTATTATAAATACATATATGTATTTGTTTGAATCAAAACACAAACCAAAATAGAATAACACAATGAAATGACTCATTAATAATTCTAGATCACTCAAAGGTGGTCAAGTGATTCTAGAATGGTAGTTATAGCTCCAAGTTATCATCTAGATTTTCAAACTCTAATTTAATGCTCCATGTCCAAGATCAACATATTTTACCCAATCACAAGCATATTGTGTTTATGCTTCCAAAGCATTCATACATAATTCATTAGTCTAATTTCAACATCAAGCTATGTTATTATGTATCTAATACATAATACATCACTATATGTTTCACTAAGGATAACTCAATAATGAAAAACATAACTTTAGAGAAGATCAAACTTACCTAGTAAGCTTGATTCCAAGATCCAATCTTCTTCTCCTTGTTGGAATGTTGTAGAGAACTTCCAAAGTTAGCAAGCTTGACATCAAGATCCAATATTTATTCCAATGCTAGCAAGCTTCATTCCAAAATCCAATCTTGATTTCTCCTTGTTGAAATGTTGTAGAGAACTTCCAAAGCTTTTCTAATCACTTCTTTTACTTAGGCTTATATTACTAACTCTTGCTTGTTTTAGCTTTCACACGCTTAACTTTCTTAAGCTCAAGCTTAATTAAAACCTTACTCAAGCTTGCCTTTTTATGGCAAAACTTATGCAATTTTTAATTAACAAAAGTCCTAATCAAATATTAGGTCGGTTTAATCAAATATATATAATTAGGTGTAATTAATCATCTTTGTTTACCACTTTGATTTAATCCAACTAAATCAAGACAAAGATTAGCAAATGGATTAGTTCATTGTCTATCACTTTAATTTAATCCAATTAAATCAAGTCAAATACACCTATAATTACATATTTGTAATTATTAAAATATCCTCCAATGGTAGAGATATTTATGAAATTAATTTTGTTATGGTTGGTGCTCTGAGCGCCAATTTTATTATGTATTTCCTTGTAAATACTAATGTAATATTTTATTATGAATAAAATGAACAGTTTCTTTTATATAACTTGTTCTTTAATATGGTAAAGATGTAACAAACCTTATAATGATTAGTTATGATACTGTTGCAAAAGATTCGCAACTAACATTGAGTTGTATCATGACGTTGTCATTCTTAGACAGTTCCAGGTCAAGATTTACACTACTTGGTCAGTAAAGTAAACCCGTTGAGACTGGTACATGTCGTATATTGGAATCTTGGATTTCGATGGTTTCTCATTGAACCATGAATCTTAGAGACTCGTATAGACGTGTAGGTGTTTATAGCAGATAAACATTGAACAACTCACTGAAGATTCTAAATAGATGGTACACCAACGTCAATAAGAATCTTCTCGGGTTGAGTGAGCATATTGATTCTTTGACTTGAGATACCATTGTGGATATATGAGTTATCCTCCACACTTAGATGACAGTCACGTCACCGATCTATTTAGATCAGACCTCCGCTTGTTCGTTGGGTGTGGACTGATGCTCAGGATATCATGTGTGTATCAAGAAATGATATGTCAGTTCTATGTACATAGCATAGGTATTCAATATGGAATTAGCAATCTGTTAAATCCATGGGCCTGTGGTACACTGTAGAAATCAGTTCTAAGTGTTATTAAGTGATTGCTAATAGAAAAATTGATGTGATTATATTTATAGAGATTTGACGTTTGTATCTATATCTCTGGAATAATCCGGAAACCTGTGACATAGGGATTATACGTATGCAGTGACCTTGACTTGTATGACTCAGAGAGTTTATCCATGTTCGTCATAATTTACGGGTGGGTGAATTATGGACACAAAATTTGATTTCGTAATGGATATGCCTGAATCTAGAGAGTCTCACTAATGAGATATACTCGTAGAGTACTAGGGCAGCTGTTATGAATAATACCGATTATTTATAACTCATTTAACGGCTAAACGAAAAATACATGCAATCGGGACCTAACTGTCATTTCTGAATTAATGTGTATTTGTATTTAATACTTGATTTTATTAAATACACATTAATAAAATATCAAATTGTGATATTTGACATATATCATTAATATATGTATTTGAGATATTAATGTAAATATAATACATATATTTAAGATATTTATTTAATTATTTAATTGTTAAATAATTAAATTAATAATAAACTAAATATCTTTTGTAATGATTTTAGCTTTTTAAAGTTGGAAAATGGCTTGTGTTATCATTGGAACACATTTTGATTTGCTTTATTAAAGATAAAGTGTTACTTTATTAAAGTGAATTGTGGACTAATGGAATTTGAATAAAAATAAAATAATTGTTATTTATTTTTCTTATCAAAAATTCGGCCAAGTGGGAATTTGATATACAAAATTGTTTTGTTTCATTTTTCATACTTAGACAAGTTTCTCAAATGTTTGCTAAGTTGAAAATTGAGAGAAAAGTGAGAACCATTAGAGAAAAAGCTTAAAAGCTTGGAGTTTTGTAAGTTTTTTCCAACAATCTTCAATTTAGAAATTGTTTCTATGATTCTATACTTCAACTTGTGTAGTTTAGAATTTTCTCTAATTTTTAATTATATGAATTATTGTGTTGGAAATTTGTTTGAAGGTGTTTAAGCATGTATGATTAATTAATAAGCTTGTTAAATGAAATTAAGCTTATTAGATTAATTAGTAATTGAAGCTGTCATTCTAGAGTTACTTAGCCATTCATAATTAACCTAGAATTGTTCTTGAGTAATTTCATAATGGTGAGACTTGATTGGTGTGGTAATGAATTTATTAAAGTGTTGAATTTATCAATTTAATGTAAATTGTGTAATTGGAGTATTTATGAAATTAGGGTTCTTAACATAATCCAATTTTGGGATTTTCATATATATGATATATTGTGATGTATATTTGATGTATATTAAATTTGGATTGATTGAATTTGATCTTGACATATTTTGAACATTTGGGGCCAAATCGCAATTAAGAAAAATTAACTGTGTTCGGCAATTTCCAGAAAATTTTGAATTTGTGTTGCAAATTATAATTTCATGTATTAGACATGTATATATCATTTTGGGATTGATTTAGAATCAATAAATAAGTATTTGACTATTTAAGGACCAAAATGATTAAATTACAAAACTTTAGGGCAATTCGGTAATTAATAGAAATTTGATTTCTTGGGTTAAAATTTAAGATTTTAAGTATTGGTTAATTAAATAAATAAGTTTATTTAATTGCTCCAATAAAAAATTTTAAAATTGGAAAATTTTGTTTTCCGTGTTCCGCTGCGCTAACTCTGTAATTCCGTATTAAACCCCAACAAAATGGTATCAGAGCGAGTCTGATTCTGGACACCCGATATGTGATTATGCCTTTAAAATTCAATGTTAATATAATCTTGACTTTATGCATGCATGTGTTTATTTAATTTGATTAAATAATGTAAAAGCATATTTTGCGGAAAAATCTCTATTTAAAAATAAGATTTTTAATTTAATACGTATTTGATGCATATTAATTGGTCTGTCTTGTTAATACCGCTTATCGATAAATTTTCTGTGGAGATATGGCCGGTAGAAATTTATTTGTACCGGATATATTTGATATTTGGTGAATTCAAGCGAAAGCGGAATCCTGAACATGCCAAAGCTGTCAGGGTTTCGCAAGTATCTTGAATTAATCATTGACAAGTTTAACATTGGTACGCCTCCTTGTGAACGTGCTAAAGCTGTCACAACGAGAAACGACCAGGACCAAAAACCCATTAGTCACTATTGAGTGATTGACAATGAGTTGTCTACCTAATAAATATACGTAGGCGAGAACGTGTCCAAGCTGTGAGCTGAAATATATTCATAGGGTCCACCTTTCACTATTATGTTATGATTTGATTATCGCATATTTTTTATTCTATTTGGGGATTACAGTTTTGCATGAAATAGTGGGAGGGGCATTTTTAGATTAAAAATCCATGATCTAGTTAATGTTTTATGATATAATATGAAACTGTATTATCTTTTATCTACTTATCTACTTACCGTTAATTCGCTGTCTATTTGATAGATTTGCGATGGCTGCACCTCCAACCAATCATTTTGCTCGTATGCTAAATACAAATAAACTAAAAGGCGCTGAAAAATTTACGGATTGGGATATGGATTTGAGGATTGTCCTCAATTCCGAGAAGCTGGGATACATTTTGGAAGGTCTATTACCGCTTGCTATATCTCCAGATGCATCTCTTGAAGAAAATGAGACTTTCCAGCGATGGAATGATGATGATTGAAGGGTTAAACCATTCGTCCCGAGTTCTCTTTTTTATGAGCTTAAGAAGACTTACTTTGGGATGCACGATGCGTATAACATGATGACACAACTTCGTGAATCGTTCATGAACCAGGAACATGTCGTGGTTCATAGAGTTTTTCAATGGAATTGTTCCATTCTAAACTTGATGAGGGGCAGGCTATAAGCCCGCATGTGCTTCATTTGATCGATTTGATCGAGCAATTGAGGCGTCATGATTTCCCTCTCAATGAAACTCTAGGTCGTAATGTCATTCTCGGTTCGTTCCCGGCGTCATATCGCCAATTCGTCATGTACTTCAACATGAATGGTTCACTGCTCTTACCGTGAGTTGAATAGGATGCTTCTCACAGCCGAGGAAGATTTGAGGAGGGACTTTTGACTCGCCTTTCGAAACCTATTTCACTTTTTGCTTATTCTCAATCTAAGCCGAAGGGGAAGAAGATAAAAAGAAAGAAAAAGAAGGGTTTCAATATTCCTCCGCAAGGAAGACGGCGAAGCCCAAGAGAGCTTCTGAAGACAAACGTCACCACTACCAGAAAGTCAGGCACTGGAAAAGAAACTGTCTGGACTATCTTGCACAGATAAGGAAGGAAAGAGCATCGACATCCGGTACTTTTATTTTTCATATTATTGATATCTCATTGGCTTGTGAAGCTATGACATTTAATTGGATTTTAGATTCTGCTTGTCCTATTCACATTTTCAATACGTTGCAGATGCTGACGGGAAGTAGACGGCTGAAATCTGGGAAGATGCAGTTGCGATTCGGGAGTGGAGACTCTCTGGATGCAGTTACAGTGGGCATATACGAGATTCTTTTACCCAGTGGGAGACTTTTGTTAAATGAATTCTTTTTTATGCTAGGATTGTGGTGGCAGTTGTGGAACCCCTAGGGTCGGATTGGTGCCCCGGGTAGCGGAAATGGGTCTAACCCATGGATATCAAGTATGGGTATAATTTTAAATTATTTAATGAAATACTATATTCCATTACGAGTGTAGAGGAAAAAAACCGGGACTGAATCGGAGTCCGGAAACTCCGAACGATCAAAAATAAAACTATTGCGCGTAACGTGCGCTACAGTGCACGAGCGCACTGTGCGCCTGCTGTTATTTATTATTTTTTTTGTTTTCAATTGCTTTTCATAAGTACAACTCTCTGGAAAATTTCCAGAGAGCTGATGCTATTAGGGTCTATTACCCTAATAGTTTCCGGTCTTCCCTAAACACTTCAAAAACACCCAAAATTAATTTTTAATTTCAAAACCAACATTAACACATGCTATAGAATAAAAATCAAGTTTTTCAAAATATCAAATATTTTTCCAAAAACATAAATTTATTCTAAATACACATTTGCGTAAATTTTGAATCCAATACACAAACCATTTTAGAATCCCAATTAGATATGTCTCATAAACAATTCTAGTCTACCTAAAGGTGGTCAAGTAAATCTAGAATGGTAGCCATAGCTCTAAGCTTTAATTTAGAGTTCCAAACTCTTATTAATTGTTCCATGTCCAACATGAACATCTTTGACCTAATTACAAGCATGTTATGTTTATACTTCTAAAGTATCCTAACGTAATTGATTAGCCTTATTTAACATTAAGCTATATGATCATGCATCTAATACACAAATAAACATAACTTAGGAAAAGATCAAACAAAACCTAGTAAGCTTGATGCAAGATCCAATCAACTTCTCCTTGTTGAAATTGTTGGAGAACCTCCAAGGTATGCAAGCTTGAATTCAAGATCCAATATTTTTTCTAATGGAACCAAGCTTTTCTTCAAGATCCAATCTTGATGTCTCCTAGATGAAATGTTATAGAGACCTCACAAACTTCTCTAAAAACTTCTCTAACTTAGGCTAATCTCTCAAGAATTTACTTATGCTTTTATTTGAACTTGTAATTAAAACCTTCCTAAAGCTTGCTATTAATAGCAAAACTTATGCAATTTTTAATTAATAAAAATTGTAATCAACTTTTAAGTGGGCTTAATCCAATTTGTCCAAATATGTATAATTAGGTGTGACTAATCTCCATTGTCTCCCACTTTAATTTAATCCAATTAAATCAAGCCAAGAATTAGGAAATGGATTAGTTAAATGTTTGTCACCTTGATTTAATCCAATTAAATCAAGCCAAAACCACCTATTATTACATACTTACAATTACCATAATATCCTCAAATGGTAGAGATAATTATGATTTTACAATTAAGTCCTTGTTTAATTATTGAATTAATCCAATTAGGTCAAAGTAAATAATCAATGTTATCTAACAACACTTGATTATTTTAGTTGACAATTATAATAATGAATATTATCTTTTATCAATATTAATCAGCTACCCAAGTGCTCAACGAGTACACTTCATATTGGGACTCTCTAAGTTCAGACATGTTCGTCATATAAGCCTAGCTAATATGTACGCAATTCGACCACCTCCGAATTCGCGAAGAACACGAAAGACCTTTCTGAACTATACAAGTTGAGGTCATCACATATGTTTAATAATCCCTCCGTCGTAGGCTATCCGAGTTGTGCTTAGGAAATATAGAATATACCGTCAAGTTTTCTACGCGCACATCTCATGTCGATATATCCACGATTCTTCATAACTGATGCGATTCACCCTAGGTGATCGACTTTTGCCAAATATTTCAGAATCGTGACTTTACTCACATGGATACCTAAACCCCTTATGGTACATATACGGGCCGAAAGATCCTATCTTGAATCGCACTTGATTATTGAGTGCATCGGTCCACACCCAACGAACATATAGAGGCCAGACCATGAAAGGTTTCTGACATACATGGCATCTAAGTGTGGAGGATCTCACACAAAATCAATGATATCCTATAGTTAAAGGATTACATATGCTACTCAACTCGAGGAGATTCCTATTGACGGTAGTGTGTACTTCCAACTATTAGGAATCACCTGTGAGTCATTCAGTATTCGCTCCAACGAATACTCACATGTCTATACGAGTTTCCAAAACTCATGGTACATCGCGTTAAACCATTGGAACTCCAATTCCAATATACGACATGTGCTAGTCTTCTAGGTTATAGGAATTCGATCATATTCCAAAACCAACGACTATGAATATTTACTTTAAGAATAGTTTACACCTAGTGTAAAAACTATTTTAAGGTCGATGTCATTCTTAGCATATCTATACATCAATCTAATATGCATAATGACAATACCATTAATGAGGTATGAAATGAAAAATGTAGTTATTTTATTAATAAATAATAAAATATACAAATCAGATTGACACTCCAAGCACCAACTCCATCAAACTCTCATTTGTTTAGTGCCAATCTGGAGGGTATCGTAGTCTCATCTCCTCCAGATGTTTATCGAATAACTTAGGAGGTAAGGCCTTTGTAAGCGGGTTTGCTATTTTGTCTTGTCCTTAAACCTTCAAGACCATTATATCTTTTCATTCAATTATCTCTCTAATTACACGGTATTTCCTTTCCACGTGTTTAGACTTGGAATGCGCCCTCGGCTCCTTAGCCTGCGCGATGGCTCCGTTATTATCACAATACAATGGGATCGAATTTGCAATACTAGGCACAACGCCAAGTTCTGTGATAAAATTTCTAATCCAAACAGCTTCTTTAACAGCTTTTGAAGCCGCTATAAATTTCGCCTCAGTGGTGGAATCAATTGTTGAGCCTTGGTTTGAACAACGCCAACTAATTGCACCACCATTAAGGGTAAATATGTATCTTGATGTAGATTTTCTATCATCTGGATCTCCCTCGAACTCGGAGTCTGTATAACCCTTAACTTATAGCTCATTTTCTCCATATATCAGAAACTTATCTTGGTGCCTTTAAGATATTTCAGGATATGTTTCACGGCTGTCCAATGATCATTACCAGGATCATATTGATATCGGTTGGTCACACTGACGCCGAAACTGATGTCAGGTCTAGTACATAGCATTGCATACATTATGCTTCCAATACAATAAGCATATGGCAAGTTAGACATTCTAACTCTCTCTTCCTCAATTTGAGGTTCCATTTTCTTCGAAAGATGTATGCCGTATCGGAAAGGTACATTTGCTACCTTGCAGTTGGTAAAACTGTACCTTTTCTAACATCTAGTCTTTGTACGTCGATTATGACAACCCTATAAGCTTCCTAACTCTATCTCGGTAGAGCCTTATACCTAGTATAAAGGAAGCTTCACCCATATCTTTCATGGAGAAGTTCTTGCAAAGGTAGGCTTTCACACTTTGCATCATCCCTATATCATTTCATATAATAAGGATGTCATCTACATACAAGACTAAGAAAACTATCATGCTCCCACTAAATTTCTTATAAACACATGGTTCTTCCTCATTCTTGATGAATCCAGATAATTTAATTATCTCATCAAAATGACGATTCCAGCTTCGGGATGCCTGTTTAAGTCCATAAATAGACTTTTGGAGATTACAAACCAAGTTTGAAGTGTCACTGGATACAAAACCCTCTGGTTGTTCCATATAGATATCCTCCTCAAAGAATCTATTTAGGAAAGTGGTTTTCACATCCATCTGCCATATCTCATAGTCCTGATATGCAACAATGGCTAAGAGAATCCTAATAGATTTTAGCATGGATACTGGTGAAAAAGTTTCCTCATAGTCAATCCCAGGACGTTGAGTGTAACCTTTTGCTACCAGTCGGGCCTTAAAGGTTTCCACCTTTCCATCGGGCCATCGCTTCCTTTTGTAAACCCATTTAAAGCCAATAGGTTTAACTCATTCAGAAAGTTCAACTAAGTCCCAGACTTGATTGGCATGCATTGAATACATTTCGGATTTCATGGATTTTTGCCATTTTCCCGAATCGATATCCAATATCACTTCTTTATACGTAGTCAGATCTGTTTCCTCCAAGAGGAGAACATCAAGGCTCACATCAGATGTTAAAAACAGTCTCTCATGAAGCCTTGATTTTATATTTGACTTACGTAGAACCTGTGTTGTAGATCTTTCACCTAGTTGGATCTCTGGTTACATCTCAGGTTCCTTAATCTTGGGATCAAACTCATCAAGTTTAATTTCTCTACAATTCGTACTTTCTCTCAAAAATTACTTTTCAAGAAAAGTTGCAAAGCGAACATCAAATACATCTCGTTGTTCAGAATCATAGAATTGATATCCCATGGAATTATCAGGATATCCAACGAACCTATATTTATACCCTATGGGTACTAGTTTATCCCGCTGCGTAATTCTAACGTATGCAGGATAACCCAAAATCTTTAAATGCTTAAGACTTGGATTTCTACCGAACCATATCTGATAGGGGGTCGTAGAAACAACTTTCGATGGAACCCTATTAAGTATGTAGTCAGCAGTTTGTAAAGCGTAAACCCAAATGTAATAAGGAAGATCTGTATAGCTCATCATTGATCGCACCATATCCAATAAAGTACGTTTTCTACGCTCAGACACTCCATTGTGTTGAGGTGTTCCTAGTGGGCTATATTGGGCGAGAATTCCATTCTCCCTTAAATAATTTCTGAATTCTTCACTCATGTATTCACCCCCTCGATCTGATCTAAGACATTTGATGAATTTACTGGTTTGTTTTTCTACTTCGTTTCGGAATATTTTGAACTTGTCAAATGTTTCCGACTTAAGTTTCATCAGATAGACATATCCATATCTAGACTTGTCATCTGTGAAAGTCACAAAGTATATCGAACCATCATGAGTGGCATGATTTAATGGACCACAGACATCGCTGTGTATTAGCTCCAGTAAATCTCCAGCACGGTGTCAAACACCTTGAAATTCGAAAGGAACAAGCAACCACAATCATCAACCAATTTTCTCTTTTCAATCGCATGTTCATACAAACAATCAAATATGACATCAAATGGAGAATAAAAATCATACACTACTTTATCATCAGCTTAGTCATGCATATACGTATATACATCACATATGAATTTACGCATTATTACGAATTCAAATACCATAATCTTTAATAGTCATCATCTAATTTACTTATCAATCAAACATAATCCGTTTTCAGAATTCTTGTCTAAAAACATTGATACAGTATCTTACCAAATATACATTTCTATTCATTTACATAGTCTATCCATCATGTACTTCTATTACTCAGTAAAGTCTTAATTTATATCAACCCAATCTTTATACAACTAAATCTTTTGCATTAGTCAATAACAAACCTATCCAATAACGCACTTCCACACGTGCTAATACAAATCCAAAATCGTAACTAGTTTTATTTACCAATCTTATACACTTAAATCATACTTATCTTATCGTCTCATACCTATATATTTACATGAACTATACTTATACATATATATATATATATATATATATATTCATTCACATATACAAATACAGATCATTACAGGTTCATACACTTACATACATCCATACATACACATAGACATTATTCTTAAAACATCATTATAAACTAACCCAAATGGTCGGTTAACTTAAAATCTCGGTTTACGTATTTTTGGAAAAATCTTTCGAAAAAAATTTCCGCAAAAGTACGGAAGGATCCCAAACCCTCTGAACCCACCCGGATTTATCCAAACAAGTTCGTAATATCATAAATAACTCACAACTATCATCAAAATCGAAACACATCTTTATAAGCAAAAATCGACTTTTACCGGAAACTTACATATTTTATCGGATCGATAAAACTCGTTCTGTTTTCACTCAGATTCTACCAAATGCTCATATTCAATATATTAATATTAAAACAATTCATTCTATATCATTACGTTACTCTACGAAACTACTCGATGCATCCGAATATTTAACATAAAACTTGAAATTTGTGGATTTTTATCGAAAGATCTTACCGAGATTTCGAGGCCATATACAGACTCCAAACATCCCACGAACGCTCTAGAATCGACGGAATTCTGATCAAAACTACTTTTCACCATGGGTCACTATTCATCTGAATCTTCCTCCTTCGTTTACTGTCCAACCGAGCAAGGATCGGAAAAATCGTCTTTGCCATCTTGTAGTACTCTCCGAGGGCTTCGATTGGCGGGTGGCTCGAGCCGTGAAACAGAGCGACGAGCCGGGATCGAGAGACCCATGGCCGTGCAACTTCACCTTCCTTTCTCGCCTTTGCCGGAATTCTCTGCATCACCGCCGACCATCGTTGGATCCAGGGTGGTCGGACGCCTCTCTCGGTGCCGTCGCGATGGCCGGTCGTGGCCGACTGGACACCGGCGCGACCTGGCAGCCGCTGAACCAAAAATGGAGATGGGGTGGTCGTTTTGAGGAGTTAAACGATTTATGAGTTTTTCGCAATATCTAAAAACTATGGGTATTTATAGGAAAGTTTCGAAAAATTATAATCTGACCCATGAAAATTATAGTTAGGTCCCTATCATGGGGCTTTCTCGAATATTCGGGTTTTTGAAGCCCTAATGATGAACATTTCAAAACAAGTTCAACATAAACGTTGTTCGTCTCGGAAAAACGAGTCTGATGGTTTAAAAATCAACTCAATCTGAGTTCGTTTGCTATTTGTATAGCCGAAACAATAAATATTTATGCGTATAACAATAAAATCAGAAATCGCGTAACCGATTCTCGAAATCACGCGTTTTCCAACGAGATGAAACTTCACTTAAAATATTCCCACCTATTTTCCAACACATTAAGTCTAATTTTCAAATACCATCCCTTTCTAAATCTTTCACTTTAATTCGAAAACTTTCACACAGTGTTCCGAAAAACTCGGGATATTACATTAAGCTTATTAGATTAATTAGTAATTAAGTTGCCATTCTAGAGTTACTTAGACATTCATAATTAACCTAGAATTATTCTTGAGTAATTTCATGATGGTGAGACTTGATTGGTGTGGTAATGAATTGATTAAAGTGTTGAATTTATCATTTAATGTAAATTGTGTAATTGGAGTAATTTATGAAATTAGGATTCTTAACCAAATCCATTTTGGGGATTTTCATATATATGATATTTTGATGTATATTTGATGTATATTAAATTTGGGATTTATTGAATTTGATCTTGACATGTTTTGAACATTTAAGACCAAATCACAATTAAGAAAATATGGGCTGTGTTCGGCAATTTCAAGAAAATTCTGATTTATGTTGTAAATTGTAATTTCATGTATTAGACATGTATAAATTATTTTGGGATGGTTTAGAATCAATTAAATAAGTATTTGACTATTTGAGGACCAAAATGATTAAATTGTAAAACTTTGAGGCAATTCGGTAATTAATAGAAATTTGATTTCTTGGGTTAAAATTCCAGATTTTAAGTATTGGTTAATTAAATAAATAAATTTATTTAATTGTTCCAATAAAAAAATTTAAAATCGGAAAAATCTGTTTTCCGCTTTCCCTGTAATTCTATATTAAACCCCAACAGTAATTACTAAAATATCCTCTAATGGTATAGATATTTATGAAATTACAACAAAGTCCTTGTGTGATTTTGGATTAATCCAATTAATCCAATTGGGTCGAAGTAAATAATCTATGTTATCCAATAATACTTAATTATTTTGGTTTATAATTATAATATCGAATATTATTTATTATCAATAATTATCGGCTGCCCAAGTACTCAACGAGTACACTTCATATTGTGGCACTCTATAAGGCCAGACACGTTCGTCATATAAGCCTAGCTTATATGTATGCAATTCGGCCACCTTTCAATTCGCTAAGAACACGAACGACCTTTCTGAACTATACAAGTTGAGGTCATCACATATGTTTATCAATTCCTCCATCGTAGGCTATCCGAGTTATGCTTTGGAAACATAGATTGCACCGTCAAGTTTCCGATATGTACATCTCATGTCGATATGTCCACGATTCTTTACAAGTAATCAAAAACCATTTCTGATATATTTGATCCAGCCTAAGTGATCTGCATTGGCCAAAGTCTTAAGAATCGTGACTTACTCACATGGATACCTAAACCTCTTATGGGCCGATGGATCTTATCTTGATACACACTTGATTAACGAATGCATCAGTCCACACCCAATGACCATCTAGAGGCCAAACCATGAAAGGTTTCCGAAATACATGTCATCTAAGTGAGTAAGATCTCACAAAAAATCAATGATATCATATAGTCAAATGATCACATATGCTACTCGACTCGAGTAGATTCCTATTGACGATGGCGTGTACTTCGAACTATTAGGAATCACTTGTGAGTCGTTCAGTATTCACTCCAACAAATACCCACATGTATATATGAGCTTACAAAGCTCATGGTACATGGTGGGGTTTTAAGGGGGAATATCGGTAACGCAGCGGAATAGTGGAAAATCAAAATTTTCCGATTTCAAATTTTTTTCTTGGATCAATTAAATAAACTTATTTATTTAATTATCCAATTATCAAATTCTGAAAAATTACACAAGAGATCAAATTTCTTGGTAATTACCGAATTACCCCAAAACTTTGTAAATTGATCATTTTAGTCCAAAAGTTGTCAAATACAATTTTGGATGATTCTAAATCATTTCTAAAATATTTTTCAACACATCTAATGCATCAAAATCAGATTTCACACAAATCCCCAATTTTTGAGCAATTGCCGTGAGCACCCAAAAATTTCAAATTAATTACAATTTGGTCCCTTTTGTTCAAACATGCCAAGATCAAATCCAATTAACCTAAAATTTTACATGCATCATATTCATACCATAATACATCACATATATGAAAATCACCAATTTGGAGAGGGTTATGAACCCTAATATTTCAATTTCATCAAATTGAGCAATTTTACCGAATCTTTAAAATCCAACACTTTAAACCATTCAATACTTCACCAATCTAGCCTCACCACTTTGAAACAACTCTAGAACAATTCTAGGTAACCAAGGAGTGGGTTACCAACTCTAAATGACAACTTGATTTTCTAAAAATCAAAAGTGAAGTTTTGAAACCATTTCAAGCTTACTTACATGCATCAATCTTTCATTCAAGATCACAACCATAAAAACACAAACTATAAGAGTAGAGATAACATCAAAGCATCACAAAATGAAGCTAATCATGTTAGAAACATATTTCATGTTGAAAACGTTGAAGAAAAACTTACAAAAACATGATTTTTCCAAGCTTTCTTCTTTAGGCCTTCAAGCTTTTCTCTCATCTTCTTTTATGTTTTATTTGGTATCTAATGAACGTTTTAAACCCTAAAAGTGAAACAAAACAATATATACTCCCTAAATTTTGCCTTGGCCGAAATTTAGGGGTTTTATAAAATATCTAGATATTTTTTGTTTCAATTAAAGTTAGTTTATCAACTTGCATCCATTATCATTACAACTTTAATGAATAATCAACAAGTCAAGAAAAGCAACTCAAAAATATAACACTTATATTTAATTTAAGGTCTTGGCCGAAATTTGGTAAGAAAAAGGATAAATATTTTCAATTTTAACTTATTAAAACAAATATCCAAGTAGTCAAAACCATTTTGACAACGTTTTCCTTTAATGTATAAGTCAACAATATACACTTATAATCATTCCTAACTTTATCATTTGGTGACATATTTATATTTTAATTATATTAATCATTTAACAATTAAATAATTAAATAATTAATTAAAACCAAAAATCTCAAATATATATTATATTTACTTTAATATCTCAAATATATATATTAATGATATATGTCAAATACCTTTATTTGATAATTTATTAATGTGTATTTAATAATATCATATATTAAATATAAATACACATTAATTAGGAAATGATGGTTCGGCCCGTTCGCATGTATTTTTCGTTTAACGTTTAAATGATTTATAAATAATCATCATTATTTATAAAAGTTGCCCTAGTGCTCTACGAGTATATTTCATTAGTGAGACTCTCTAGATTCAGGTATATCCGTCACAAAATCTAATTTCGTGTCTATAATTTACCCACCCGTAAATTATGACGACCACAGATATACTAGCTGAATCATACAGGTCGAGGTCATTGCATACGTATAATCCCTCCGTCACAGGTATCCGGATAATCCCGGAGATATAGATGTAAACGTCAAATCTCTATAGGTATTATCCCGTCGATGATTCTATTTGAAATCTATAAATAACATTCGGAACTCACTTCCGAAGTATACTATGGCCATAGATTTTACTGATTGCTAATCACATATGGACTACCTATTCTCTGTACACAGAACTGACGGATCCTATCTTGACACACACAGGATATCCTGAGGATCAGTCCACACCCAACGAACAGGCAGAGGTCTGATCTAAATAGATCGGTGACGTGACTGCCATCTAAGTGTGGAGGATGTCTCATACATCCATAGTGGTATCTCAAGTCGAAGGACCACTATCTTGACACACACAGGATATCCTGAGGATCGGTCCACACCCAATGAACAGGCGGAGGTCTGATCTAAATAGATCGGTGACGTGACTGCCATCTAAGTGTGGAGGATGTCTCATACATCCACAGTGGTATCACAAGTCGAATGACCACTATGCTAGTAACCCAAGAAAATTCTTATTGTTGTTGTGTACCATCCATTAAGAATCTTCGGTGAGTCTTTCAGTGTTTATCTATTATAAACACCTACACGTCTATACGAGTCTCCCTAGCCTCATGGTTCATTGGAATAAACAATCGGACCAAGTCTCGATATACGACATGTACTGGTCTCAACGGATTTGACTAACCGACCCGTGTTAGTGAATCTTGACCAGGAACTATATTTGATAATATACATTTAGCAGTGACACTTCCCAATGTCAATTACAAACTACCTTTGTAACTGTGTACTGCATTATATATTATCGAGCCTTTGTCTAATATATACATATCACTAAACAACGTTTAGTTTCAATATAATCGTAATCAGATCGAATACATATATAAAAACAAGAGGTGTAACCACTAAGAAAGTAATATTATGGAAAAATGGGATGTTAGTATTCATGAATCAGACATAAATACGGTCCATATTGGCACTTTGAGCACCAACCCCAACAATTTCTCCCAGTTGCTCTAGTGCCAATCCACGATATCATATACACATCTCAATGTGTATCGTATACTCATGGCTCTCAAAATCTCACCTAGCACTTAAGAGGTAGGCAACAAAAAGTAGGTCTGCTATTACATATTGAGTTTGTCAAACAAACTCCATCGTTTCCCATAGTCAGCATCATTCATATTTTGTAGAATCTAAATTATACATTAATATGACTCTGATGCTACATCAGTATTATGCTACAACAGCTGAATTGTCCTAGTATTTAGGGATCAAATCCAAAATACTATGCGGACAACTGCAAGCACAACACCAATATAAAACTTCTAATTTATAAGGTAACTATGCAAGTTCATAAGTCAATACTTCATAAGTTGCATCTAATTCCACTAAATAGTAGAAGCCTTCGTGACACTTCCACTGCATCTTTTGTGACTCTTTATGACGTAGACTGTCTAACGTCATAATTAGTCTCAAAACTAATATGACCCTAATGGTTGCAGATTGTATTCTCCATGAATTAGAAACTCGTTCTTAATATCTCAAAGATCACAAAGAACGTGTTTCAAGATCCATCATATGGTCTATAGGATATCAAAATAACTCGCAACAATTACGATTAAATCGATATCTTTAATCGCACATAAGAAAGTATTCATTATGTCATCATCAAATGATACATAAGATTGATTAGACATTCTAATCAATATCTCTTTCGAAAAAGGAATCATTCTTTACGAAAGATTAATACTTTATATAAGACACACAATAAATGTCCAACAGTTATACTAACTTTCATACAGATATCCTAGTTATGTCCTTTATTAGATCATATCTAATGCACGAATAATATGAGTATCTCACAAGTCTCTTGGTTTTATTCTTATATAAAACTTTATATCAAATATAACAGAGACTACTCCCACTGCTTTCACGGAGTAAAGAAGACTTAGGTAAACCTTTTACCTTACAAACATCTCATTATTACTATAATAATGATAATGTTGTTAGGATACATAACACTAGAAAGTAATTTGTACGCTCCACTAACCCTTCAATCACATATGTATTCTCTATACTTTGACAAGATCAGACAATCTGACTGATATAAAAAATAGAGAACACGAATTTCTGGAAGACTTATCTGAGTCTACAATAGGCTCTATAAACTAGCACACTAAACTGCGATCTCAGCAGAACACAAACTCTAGGGCCATTCCAGAATGAATTCTTCAAACAAATAAATCACAACTGATCTCTTATCTGAATAAGTCATTCAAAAACGCCATTTTACATTCTTTATTTAAAATGTTCAGTTTAATATCAACATTAACCAATATATCTTTAATTGTTCAATTAGCGTGACTAGAGATAAGTTTTCTCAGAATCTACAATAGATTGCTGAGTATAACTTTTCTCACTGTCATACTATAAAGGTCAAACCTTTAATAAGCTCACATTGTTTTTGTTGCCCAAACAATTAGCACAAATCATGAACTAATTCATAATTAAAGCTTAATCAAGTTCAAAACTTGATCGCAGTAAGCTACAACAATCTTAGATCTATGGTTCAATGATGAACTTCAGGAATCGATATCAAATACTCGTAAATGATTCTGATATCGTATTAGACTTATATAGAAGATGTACAAGGGTTTTTCATCTTATTAATTACGTAGTTCCATTTATAATTTATCATTCTCACATTTGACTTCAATAAGTCAAGTCTTTTCTACAATTGTTAACATCCGATGTTACACACCAAGTGATAAAACGATTTTATTACTTAGGATCGTAGGAAAGATATTCTATGAAATAAATACAATATTCTATTAAACAGAATAAACGATAAACTTTTACTTATACCTCCAAGGCGTAAGTAATTTCTATTATATAACTATTATATAAAAGAATATTCAAATCTCAAACTTTTCAAGATTTAAATTTCAATCTATACATATCATATATATAACTGTAGAAATTAATGGAACGTAAATTAAAAAGATGAACTAGTATTACTGGAGCATATCCCCAAGAGTATTGAAACTAATTCGGTAACATTCAATATCAAACGAATCAAATCATATAAGATTTGACTGCCCACTACTCAATTCCATCAAGATGGAATTGTGGAAGAATAATACTGAATATGAATCATATTCACTGAATAACCTTAGAACTAATTGCTTTAAATTCATATGTTTGATCGTATCAAAGATCTTTAACAGTTCAAAGACTTGTAATTAATTTTAAGGATAGAGTTCTCAAAAAACTTTAGATCGAATATATTTGAACAAGTCAAAAATGTTCAACCTACGTTTCATCAGAACATATTGAAAGTTCTTGATCATTTCAAGACGTTCAATATGTGTTCTTTCATAAACACATAACTAAGTTATGATAATTCATAAACTAAGTTACGAAGTAAAGAAAACTACCTTAACCAATTACAATTCATTAAAATTACATACATCTAATGTATCAGTTTAATGAATCTGGTGGTCCAATGACAAATCATTGGTTAAACGAGATTTTAATCACCTTCCCGAATACAATATTCATTAAATGGATAAGGATATGTGGTGTGATGTCATATCAAACCATCATTTACCATACGGAATAAACATCTAATGCTTAAGTGATTAAACTCATAAAACACCGTTCTAAATTATTTATTTTACCGAATAATTTTTCTTAATGTTTATCTCTACGTCAATGACACTACTGGTTATATTTAAAATATATAACAATTGTTTATAAAGAACAAGAAATTATCCAATAGTCGCGAGTTCCGATATCAAATATCAAAACAATCGTTAACTAATATTTTTAAATAACTAGAAGGGAGATATGGTATCCAATACCTATAGTTGTAGTATTGTGAAAATCGATATTTTATATACACAACTATACGCATCTCGTTTCTTTAGCTTTACTATTTACATTCAACTATTCACAACAATTGCAAATAATTGATTAGCAAATTGTGTCAGACACATTGCCTCTAAAGGTCATTAAAGCTAAGAAACATCATTACTAGACAAACAAATACCTAATGGGGTTTTCTTAATACCAGTCAAGAATCTCGAGACATGAACTAATTCAAGTCAATTCTTACTGCATAAGAAACTATTGTCTCTAAAGTATTATATCCTAAAAGGGATATCAATCTAGATTATCTATCATGACTTAGAAACTAAGTCATTAACCATCTTGATTTTTGAAGAAAATCGGAACAATAGTTCCCGATGGTTTAGACCAATCTAATAATATCCTAGTCTAGTAGTATCTAGAACCTATTCTAGAATAACTGCAACCAAGAGTCAAGTCAGATAACATATCAAAATATGTGTGCAGTGAATTAAAATTTTAATTCTATCTAATATAGATTAAGGAAAACAAACAAGCGGCTATTTCCTTAATATACACACTGCCTAAGTTAAGAAATTTTTAAACTTAGCAGTGTCTCCCACTATTTTACGTAATACCGTAATCCCCAACGGAAAAATGAGAATTCAATAATTAAATCGAATTCCATAATGGGAAGAGGATCTCATGAATATATTTCGACTCACAGCAGAGGCACGGTCTCGCCTACGTATATTCACAGGTAGACAACTCATTGTCAATCATTCACTAGTGACTCCTAGGTTTCCGGTCCTAGTCGTTTCTCGTTGTCGCTGCTAAGGCATGCCCACAAGGAGATGTACCAAGGTTAAACTCGTCAATGATAAACTCAAGTTACTTGCGTAACCCTGACAGCTATGGCACGTTCAGGATTCCACTTTCGCTTGAATTTATCTAGTATCTAATATACATCCGGCATAAATAAATCTCTATCGGCTACACCCTCTAGCAGAGGCACGGTCTCGGATGTAGTCACGGAAAAATATTTATAAATCGTATTGACAAGGCGAACCAAGAAACAAGTATTCCAAATACCAGTTACTTTAAAACCTTATTAAGCGGGGTTATTCCATAAAAGATTCTTTTAATTTATTTAATCAAATTAAATAAATATATGCATGCAACAAGTAAAGAAAACAACAAACATTATATTTTAAAGGGCTAATCATATCGGGGTGTTCAGAATCAGACTCGCTCTGATACCATTTTGTTGGGGTTTTAAGGGGGAATATCGGTAACGCAGCGGAATAGTGGAAAATCAAAATTTTCAGATTTCAAAATTTTTTCTTGGATCAATTAAATAAACTTATTTATTTAATTATCCAATTATCAAATTCTGAAAAATTACACAAGAGATCAAATTTCTTGGTAATTACCGAATTGCCCCAAAACTTTGTAAATTGATCATTTTAGTCCAAAAGTTGTCAAATACAATTTTGGAT
Source organism: Zanthoxylum bungeanum (assembly GCA_019454045.1). Taxonomy (NCBI): domain Eukaryota; kingdom Viridiplantae; phylum Streptophyta; class Magnoliopsida; order Sapindales; family Rutaceae; genus Zanthoxylum; species Zanthoxylum bungeanum. The sequence continues at coordinate 33,602 of SKCR01032095.1, read as the reverse complement.
GATTCTAAATCATTTGTAAAATGTTTTCAACACATCTAATGCATCAAAATCATATTTCACACAAATCCCCAATTTTTGAGCAATTGCCGTGAGCACCCCAAAATTTCCAATTAATTATAATTTGGTCCCTTTTGTTCAAAACATGCCAAGATCAAATCCAATTAACCTAAATTTTACATGCATCATATTCATACCATAATACATCACATATATGAAAAGCTCCAAATTTGGAGAGGGTTATGAACCCTAATTTTTCAATTTCATCAAATTGAGCAATTTTACCAAATCTTTAAAATCCAACACTTTAATCCATTCAATACTTCACCAATCTAGCCTCACCACTTTGAAACAACTCTAGAACAATTCTAGGTCACCAAGGAGTGGCTTACCAACTCTAGAAGGGCAACTTGATTTTCTAAAAATCAAAAGTGACGCTTTGAAACCATTTCAAACGTACTTACATGCATCAATCTTTCATTCAAGATCACAACCATAAAAACACAAACTATAAGAGTAGAGATAACATCAAAGCATCACAAAATGAAGCTAAGCAAGTTAGAAACATATTTTATGTAAAGACTTTGAAGAAAAACTTACAAAAACATGATTTTTCCAAGCTTTCTTCTTTAGGCCTTCATGCTTTTCTCTCATCTTCTTTTATGTTTTATTTGGTATCTAATGAACTTTTTAAACCCTAAAAGTGAAACAAAACAATATTTACTCCCCAAAATTTGCCTTGGCCGAATTTTAGGGTGTTTATAAAATATCTAGATATTTTTTGTTTCAATTAAAGTTAGCTTATCAACTTGCATCCATTATCATTACAACTTTAATGAATAATCAACAAGTCAACAAAAGCAACTCAAATATATAACACTTATATTTATTTAAGGTCTTGGCCGAAATTTGGTAAGAAAAAAGGATAAGGATATTTTCAATTTTAACTTATTAAAACAAATATCCAAGTAGTCAAAACCATTTTGACAACCTTTTCATTTAATGTATAAGTCAACAATATACACTTATAATCATTTCCTAACTTTATCATTTCGTGACATATTTATATTTTAATTATTTTAATCATTTAACAATTAAATAATTAAATAAATAATTAAATACAAATATCTCAAATATATGTATTATATTTACTTTAAATATCTCAAATACATATATTAATGATATATGTCAAATACCTTTATTTGACAATTTATTAATGTATATTTAATAATATCATATATTAAATACAAATTAATTAATAAATGACGGTTCGGCCCGTTCGCATGTATTTTTCGTTTAACGTTTAAACGATTTATAAATAATCATCATTATTTATAAAAGTTGCCCCAGTGCTCTACGAGTATATTTCATTAGTGAGACTCTCTAGATTCAGGTATATCCGTCACAAAATCCAATTTCGTGTCAATAATTTACCCACCTGTAAATTATGACGACCACGGATATACTAGTTGAATCATACAGGTCGATGTCATTGCATACGTATAATCCCTCCGTCACAGGTATCCGGATAATCCCTGAGATATAGATGTAAACTTCAAATCTCTATAGGTATTATCCCGTCGACGATTCTATTAGTAATCTATAAATAACATTCGGAACTCACTTCCGAAGTATACTATGGCCATAGATTTAACTGATTGCTAATCACATATGGACTACCTATGCTCTGTACACAGAACTGACGGATCCTATCTTGACACACACAGGATATCCTGAGGATCGGTCCACACCCAACGAACAGGCGGAGGTCTGATCTAAATAGATCGGTGACGTGACTGCATCTAAGTGTTGAGGATGTCTCATACATCCACAGTGGTGTCTCAAGTCGAAGGACCACTATGCTACTCAACCCGAGAAGATTCTTATTGACATTGGTGTACCATCCATAAAGAATCTTCGGTGAGTCGTTCAGTGTTTATCTATTATAAACTCCTACACGTCTATACGAGTCTCCCTAGACTCATGGTTCATTGGGATAAACCATCGGACCAAGTCTCGATATACGACATGTACTGGCCTCAACGGATTTGACTAACCGGCCCGTGTTAGTGAATCTTGACCAGGAACTATATTTGATAATATACATTAAGCAGTGACATTTCCCAATGTCAATTACAAACTACCTTTGTAACTGTGTACTGCATTATATATTATCGGGCCTTTGTTTAATATATACATATCACTAAACAACATTTAGTTTCAATCTAATTGTAATCAGATCGAATACGTATATAAAAACAAGAGGTGTAACCACTGAGAAAGTAATATTATGGAAAAATTGGATGTTCGTATTCATGAATCAGACATAAAAACGGTCCAGATTGGCGCTCTGAGTACCAACCCCAACAGTACATCGGGTTAAACCATTGGAACTCTGATTCCAATATACGATATATACTAGTCTTCTAGGTTATAGGATTCAATTGTATTCCAAAACCAACGACTATGAATATTTACTTTAAGAATAGTTTATAATAGTAATACTATCTCAATGTCGACCACCCAGTATCCAGTATTACTACTTGACTATTCTAAGGTCGATGTATTTTTCAGCATATTTATACATCAATCTAATATGCATAATGACATTACCATTAATAAGGTTTGAAATGAAAATGTAGTTATTTTATTAATAAATAATAAAATATAATATACAATATATTAATCGGATTGATGGTCCAAGCACCAACTCCAATAAAACTCTCACTTGCTTAGTGTCAATCTGAATGGTACTATAGTCTCATCACCTCCACATGTTTATCGAATAACTTAGGAGGTAAGGCCTTAGTAAGCGGGTCTACTATTTTGTCTAGTCCTTGAACCTTCGAGACCATTATGTCTTTTCATTCAATAATCTCTCTAATCACGCGATATTTTCTTTCTACCTGTTTAGACTTGGAATGTGCCTTCGGCTCCTTAGCTTCAAAATGGCTCTACTATTATCACAATATAATGGGATCGAATCCGCAATACTAGGCATAATGCTAAGTTTTGTGTTAAAATTTCTAATCCAAACAGCTTCTTTAGCAGCTTCTGAAGCCACTATAAATTCCGTCTCAGTGGTGGAATCAGTTGTTGAGCCTTGTTTTAAACATCGCCAACTAATCGTACCGCCATTAAGGGTAAATATGTATCCGGATGTAGACTTTCTATCATCTGGATCTCCTTGGAAGTCAGAGTCTGTACCCTTAAATTGTAGCTCATCTTCTCCATATATGAGAAACGTATCCTTCTTACCCTTAAGATATTTTGGGATATGTTTCACGGCTGTCCAATGATCATTACCTGGATCAAATTGATATCGGCTAGTCACACTGACGTCGAAACTAATGTCAGGTCTAGTACATAGCATAACATACATGATGCTTCCAATACAAGAAGCATATGTCAAGTTAGACATTATAACTCTTTCTTCCTCAGTCTGAGGTGTCATTTTATTTGAAAGATGTATGTTGTATTAGAAAGGTACAGTGTTTGCCTTGCAGTTGGTAAAATCGTACCTTTATAACATTTTACCTATGTACGTGGATTGCGACAACCTATAAGCTTCCTAACTCTATCCTGACAGAGCCTTATACCTAGTATATAAGAAGCTTCACCCATGTTTTTCATGAAGAAGTTCTTGCAAAGGTAGGCTTTCATTCTTTGCATCTATACTATATCATTTCCAATGATAAAGATGTCGTCTATATACAAAATAAGAAATACTATCATGCTCCTACTAACTTTCTTATAAACACATGGATCTTTCTCATTTTTTTATGAATCCAGATAATCTAATTATCTCATCAAAATGATGATTCCAACTTCGGGATGCCTGTTTAAGTCCATAAATAGACTTCTGGAGCTTACCATTGCTCCACATAGATATCCTCATCAAGTAATCCATTTAGGAAAGCGGTTTTCACATCCATATGTCATATGTCATAGTCATGCTATGCAGCAATGGCTAAAAGAATCCTAATGGATTTTAGCATGGCTACTGGGGAAAAAGTTTTCTCATAGTCAATCCCATGACATTGAGTGTAACATTTCGCTACCAATCGGGCCTTAAGGTTTCCACCTTTCCATCGGGCCATCCCTTACTTTTATAAACCCATTTACAACCAATAGGTTTAACTCCTTCAGGAAGTTCAATCAAGTCCCAAACTTGATTGTCATGCATAGAATCTCGGACGTCATGGCTTCCTGCCATTTTCACGAATCGATATCTAATATCGCTTCTTTATACATTGTCGGATCTGTTTCCTCCAAAAGGAGAACATCAAGGCTCGCATCAAACATTATAAACAATCTCTCATGAGGCATTGATATTCTATTCGACTTAAATAAAACTTTTGTTGTAGATCATTTTCCTACATATTTCATCTCAGGTTCCTTAATGTTGGGATCAAACTCATCAAGTTCAATCTTTCTACAATTCCCACATTCTCTCAAATTCATTTTCAAGAAAAGTGGAAAAACGAACAAAAAATATATTACGTCGCTTAGAATCGTAGAATTGATATCCTATGGAATTTTTAGGATATCCAACGAACCTATATTTATACCCCTTCGGTGCTAGTTTATCTCGCTGCCTAACTCTAACGTATGTAGGGCAACCCCAATTCTTTAAATATCTAAGACTTGGATTTATACCAAATCATATCCGATGTGGGGTCGTAGAAACATCTTTCGATAGAACCCTATTAAGTATGTGGGCAGCAGTAAGTAAAGCGCAACCTCAAATGTAATATGGAATATCTGTATAGCTCATCATGGAACGTACCATATCCAATAAAGTATGATTTCTTCGCTCATACACACCATTGTGTTGAGGAGTTTTTGGTGGGCTATATTGGGCGATAATCCTATTCTCCCTTAAATAACTTTTGAATTCATCACTCATAAATTCACCATCTCGATCTGATCAAAGACACTTGATGAATTTACCGGTTTTTTTTTCTACTTCATTTCATAATATTTTGAACTTTTCAAATGTTTCCGATTTATGTCTCATCGAATAAACATATCCATATCTCGACTTATCATCCGTGAAAGTCACGAAGTATGTTGAACCATCATGAGTGGCGTAATTTAATGAACCACACACATCGCTGTGTATTATCTTCAATAAATCTTCAGCACGGTGTCCAACACCAAGAAATGAGGCCTTTGTCATTCTCCCTTGGATACATGACTCACAAATTGGATAAGGATCTAAGGTAAGATCTTCAATCAAACTATCATTAACCAATTTTGATAGACGTCTAACACATATGTGGCCCAATCTCATATGCCATAATTCAGTATTATTTAATTCAGATATATTACCTGTATTTTTCTCTACATTAAAGAAATCTCGATATTTTTCCAAAACATAGTAACCGTTAGATAAATAACATTCACATATCAAATAGTTATCTTTGTCATATAAACATAAAGAACCATCTTTAATGTTTATTTTATATCTCTCTTTATCTAATATCGGTAAATATATTATCTGTTTGATAAGAAATGGTACAAAATAACAATCATGTAAATCTAATTTAGTTCCATTTGGGAGATCAAAAACAACGTTTCTTATGGCTTTGACATTTAATGTCTCGTCATTTCCAACTCTATACCGGATCTCCTATTTGTTTAGCCTTCTTTTAACTCTCATGACTTGCATGGCGTTGCAAATATGAGTAGGACTACCGGTGTCTAACACCCAACCACTATTTGCATTTAAAGCTAATGAGATGTAAATAATATGAAAATTACAAAGCATATCTCGGGTTCCTGCTTTTCCTTTCAGCTCTGGACAATGTTTCTTCCAGTGTCCAGACTTCTTGCAGTGTAGACATTCATCACGAACTATATGCGGTCTTGCAGTTTGTTTTTTGGAATCTTTCTTCTTATTTCCCATTTTAATCTTCTTAAACTTCCTATAAGTCTTTGAAGAGCTTGCTCCACCATGGAGGTACAAAATGAGATTACATTTCTTCAAATCATGTTCCGCTGAGCGTAACATGTTGTGAATCTCTTCGTATGTGGCTTGCATCGAATGCATCATAAAACCAGTGTAGGACACAGAAATCGGCGACGATGTTCTAGGCTCGCGGCCTATTTGGGAGTACGGAATAGCCCACGAGGGAACTAAACCGGAGAAATAATATGGAGTCGCCACCCGGTGTGAACCAGGACAAAGATTTAAGGCCGCACTCACCCCTCGCAAGGGAAGACCTCAAAACGTTGGGTTCAGAATGGTCCCTTACTTATGCCACTTGTAATGATGTGATTTGTGCAATATCTTAACCGAATCTACGCAACATGTTCAAGAACAACCTATATCTAGTTCATGTTCATGAAGATAAATCCTATGTCTAAGTTTGCATGCTTGGAAAGTAAATCATCATAACACACGACAACACACGACAATCTCATGAATATATTTCAATTATATAATGCGAAAAGCAAACAACAACATAAACCTAATGCAAATTCCAAATACAAAACGAATAACTAATCGTGCTTAAAAATAAACAACTAAATCATGCTTAAAGATAAATAACCTACTAGACTAAATCATGCTTACAAAAATAAATAACGTACTAGCAACATAATCATGCTCAAATACATGGTTGGATGAAACGAAATACATGTGTCTCTCAAGTAGTACGTGGCGTTGTATCCTGAGTGCAAACCGTACTACCGTCCATTCGGATTCGGCTACGAAATTTAAGTCCGGGTTTCCATCCGATATACCACAAAAGAGAACACACATTCCGTTCATCCGAAATTCACATCATGCCTCAAAAAATGACTCTCATGCGATAATATATTAAAATAAATAAAAGAAACGAAAGATAATAAGTAAAGAAGGTGCCCTCAGGTCTAACCTTTTTTGTTGTCTCTCGAAAACGCGTTACACGGCCGTCGGAAGGGTTGATGTTCCGCAACTTTTCTGGTTCACTAATCCAACGTGTTTCCTCACTGTTTCGCTGTTTGAGCTGCTGTTTTTCACTCCGTTTCACTGCTGTTTTTGTTGTATTTTTGGTCATAGTTTTTTGGTAATTAGGGGACTGTTTTGCGGGTTATTTGGACTGGTTTGGGTTGCGGTTTTGGAAGGGTTATGTGGCAGTTAAGGGGGACGTATTGTGGCAGTTTTGGGGTATAGTTTGTGTACAGTGTAGGCAGTGATGGGTAGGGATTGTGCGGTGATTTAGGGCATGTGGAGCAGGTTGGTGAAGCCAAGGATGTTGGCTGCTTACGCGAGGCAATAGTGTGAATTGTGGACTTATGGTGCGTGGAGCAAGCTACGTGAAGGCAAGTGGCAGAGAGTGGCGCAGACAGAGACGTGTTTGATGGCTTGTTACGTGGGCTTATGGGGCGAGGAGCAAGCTACATGAATTTTTAATTGGCAGTGAGTGGCGTGGGCTTATGGTGCGTGGAGCAAGCTACGTGAATTGGTAATTTGGCAGGTGGCGTTGAAAGGAGATTTTGGTGTGTGAGGGCTTGTGAATTGAGTGGGCAAGATGACGTGAAGTTGAGGTTGGTGGGCTAGGCGTTTGGAGGGTCAGTACGTGAGTTAATGGCGTGAGTTCTTTGGGGCGTGGTGTTGATGAGTGTTGAGCAATGGTTTATTTCAAGGAGGTTTTGCGGCAGTGAAGGGGACTTGATATGAGGCAGTGGGCGTGAGGGCAGTGTAGTAAGGCAGTGATATGCGGCAATGGAGGCTTTGGGCGTGTCTGCTGTGTACGTTTGCCAGAGTGGCGTATTATGCGGCTATGCAAGTCTGTATGGATGGTGCGACAATGAAGATCTTTGTTTGTGCTTTGGGCGTGAATAGGTTAGGTTGTTTCTTGTGAGAATATTGTGTGTATGAGCTCTAGGTTTAGATGTGTTGGTGAAGGGTTCTTTTTATAGGCAAATGGATGGGGGATTTCCTTGTTTGAGAAGGAGAAGGATTTGCATTAATGGGAGATATTTTTTAATTAGTATGTGATAAGGAAAAATATTTTAATTAGGGAAGTGATTTGATTTAATTTGATTTATTCTTTTTTAGTTAGGGATATGATTTGATTTAATTAGGAAGGTGAATTATTTAGATTTATTTAATTTAGGCATGTGATTTATTTAAATTAGGAAGGTGATTTAATTTGATCATAATCATGTGTTTAATGTGTGTTTTGTTATTTAGGAAGGCTAGTGGGCGTGTGGCTTAGGGTGATTTGGGCGTGTGGGCTTGGTCCATTTGGTGGGCTTGGGTGTTTGGTTTAGTGATGTGTGGGCTTGGGTGTTTTGGGCTAAGGATGTGTTTTAAAACGGAGGTCCAACAAGCGAACCCGCAGCTACTCCAGCGAATTAAATCCAACAATATGTCAATTCTTGACTCTTCCCTTCCAACGTCTGTTTCCCGTGACTTCCACAACAAAAAGAGGTAGTGTCTCCATACGAGACTCATCATCGGGACTTATATGCAAAAATACAGTGCCTACAGTCGCCCCCACTTTGATGGGACTTGTGCAGTGTGTAATAGTGACAATCATATCAAAGTTATGCAATGTATTTTTACTTACCTGGCTCGCCAGCTGCCGCTTGACTTGCCTGTTGCTTCGAACTGAGTTGATCTGGTGGTGAGGAGCTGCGACCCCTGAGGTTCATCCCTGCAAGATGCTGAGATCTCTAGGAATCACTAACGAACTGAACTGATGAGAGTTGGTCCCATTCCAAACCTTGCCCCATTTCCGGAGCGCCATTTCCGACATGCTAAACCTCATTCCCGAGGCGTCGCGGCTGTGATAGTTGTGGTCCCCTTCCGAATCTTGCTCCATTTCCGGAGCGCCATTTTCGGCATGCTAAACCTCATTTCCAAGGCATCGCGATTGTGATAGTTTCGGTCCCCTTCCGAACCGTGCTCCATTTCCGGCGTGCCATTTTCGGCATGCTAAACCTCATTTACGAGGCATCGCTGATGTTATAGTGGTCCATTTCCGAACCGTGCTCCAATTTCGGAGTGCCATTTTCGGCGTCTGATGTGATAGTGGTCCATTTCCGAACCATGCTCCATTTTCGGAGTGCCATTTTTGGCGTGCTGATGGTGGTCCATTTCCTAATCGTGCTCCATTTTAGGAGTGCCATTTTCGGCGTGCTAAACCTCATACCCGAGGTGTCGCGGTTGCGTCTCAATACCCAGAGTGTCACAGTAGTGTCTCCATACCCGGAGTGTCATACCTGGCAAGCTAAACCCCATACCCGAGGTGTCGCTGTGATATCTCCATACATGAGTGCCGTACCTGGCATGCTAAACCCCATACCCAAGGCGTCGCTGTAATATCTCCATACCTGGAGTGCCATAGCCGGAAAAACTGATATTGATGTTGGTGTGGGCCTCGCCCCCAGAGTGTCATACCCGGCAAGACTGATACTGATGCTGATGTAGGCCTCGCCCCAGAGTGCCATACCCTGCGAAACTGATGATGTGTGTCTCCATACCCGGAGTGCTGATGATGTGTATCTCTATACCTGGAGTGCTGATGATGTGTGTCTCCATACCCGGAGTGCCATTCCCGGCTTGTTTATTCTCGAACTGTGCTCCATTCTCGGAGTGCCATTCCTGGCTTTCTGATGATGTGTGGGCCTTAACCCTGGGACTCATCCCCAAAACTGATACTGATGTGGGCCTCGACCCTGGGACGCATCCCCAAAAACTGACACTGATGATGTGTGGGCCTCGCCCTCGAACTGATGAGGTAGTAGGTCCTCGACCCTAGGACGCATCTCGGAACTACAACTGATGATGCAGTGGGCCCTCGACCCTGGGACGCATCCCGAAACTGCAACCAACAACGGGGGCCCTTGACCCTGGGACGCATCCCAATACCGCTGACAATGTGGGCCTCGCCCTCGAACCGATGATGTAGTGGGACCACGACCCTGAACTGGTACTGATATGGGCCTCGCCCCGGGTTGATATTGATATGGGCCTTGCCCCCATACTGATACTGATGTGGGCCTCGCTCCCAGACTGACACTGATGTGGGCCTCGCTTCCAGAGTGACACTGATGTGGGCTTCGCCCCAAACTGATACTAATGTGGGCCTTACCCCAAACTGATACTGATGTGGGCCTCGCCCCAAACTGATATGGGCCTCGCTCCAAACTGATACTAATGTGGGCCTCGCCCCAAACTGATACTGACGTGGGCCTCGCCCTCAAGCTGATACTGATGTTGGCCTCGCCCTCAAGCTGATACTAATGCGGGCCTCGCCCCAAACTGATGTCGATGCGGGCCTCGCCCCCAGACTGATATTTATGTGGGCCTCGCCCCAAATTGATTCTGATGTGGGCCTCGCCCCCAGACTGATACTGATGTGGGCCTCGATCCTGGGACTCATCCCCAAAACTGATGCTGATAGTGTGGGATTTATTCCCGGATTCATTCCAAAACTCTGACGATGCGGGCATCGACCCTGGGATTCATTCCCGGATTCATTCCAAAACTCTGACGATGTAGGCCTCGACCCTGGGATTCATTCCCGGATTCATTCCAAAACTCTGATGAAGTGGGCCTCGACCCTGAGATTCATTCCCGGATTCATTCCAAAACTATGATGAGTGGGCCTCGACCCTGGGATTCATTCCCGGATTCATTCCAATACTCTGACGATGTGGGCCTTGACCCTGAGATTCTTTCCCCTGGGATTCATTCCTGAAACTGTTGATGATGCGGGCTTCGCCCTCTAGGATTCATTCCAAAACTGATGCTGATTCTTTTTTGAAACTGATGACATTGTATTGTTACTGCTTCTGATTGGCTTGCGTTTGCCGCTTTCCCCTTTTCTTTAAAACTTGTAAACAAAAACAAGACAAAGATTGCGTGTATATGACGTGTATGCATGCATGCATGAATGTATTTCCTATTTCGATGGGTTAGGTCTTCCTTGTGCTCCTCGGTGCTTCTTGCCTACAAAAGTCTTTGGTCGCCCCATGGGTCTGCTTGCAATTTCCTTCTGCCAGTTCTCTTCTGGTGATTGGTTGGTTCTCTTTTGTCTCATGGCTCAAGATCTCGTTGTTTCCCTTATTTGTGAGGTGGTAGACTGGTCACCCCCAGTCTTGATTTAGCTTTCTGCTCTTCGCTGCTTGCACTTGGTCAAGATGAACCACATGGTGGGGCATTCCATGTCAACATGCTATATTATAAGCTATGAACTAGTCTCAATAGTTATACATATCATTGTCCTCAAAGAATGCTCAGTAATGAAACCAGAGAACCTTCAAAACATTCGATGCAACTCAAATCCAAGTCTTTGAATAAATTATCTATGCCAGACTCAAAGTGTGTGTGTGTAAAGGTTCTTTTACAGCTTGATTCCTAAGTAGGCCAACTCAATGATTTCGTTTCAAAAATCGGGATCGATGGGTCAAACCAACCTATATGTCTCAGTTATGCTTTGCAATTGCTTTTTCGTGCTCAATGTGGTATGGTTTTATCTTTCTTTTCCTTTGTCTCTTTTTTTTTTCTTTTCATTTTGAACTTCTTTTTTTTTCTTTTTTTTTTCTTTCTCTTTTTTTCAACACACCTACCCTTTAAGGTAGCATTTCTCCTCATGGTGGTCCTAATACTCGCCCATGGGTAGCTTCACGCTTATCGGTTATAGGTGGTTCAATTCTTTTCTTTAGAGACTTTTCTTTCATTTTCAACCATACCACACATCACAACATAAGCAAATCAAGATAGACATCTAAGCAAACGGTCATTCACCGACCTACAATTTCTTCAACTAGTCACCTTGCCAACTACTCAGGTTTTCACCGCTAGGAACCTATAGTGAAGTGCTTACGAGTCTAACATAGATCAATCACTCCAAGTATCAGATAAAAGCACATCAATAGTTTATCGTTTCTAAGATTTCACCCTAAAGCAAACAATTTCATCATTGGACTTATGTCTAACTATTAAGGACTAAAAACAAGCAATTTTTCTTTTCTTCATTTTTTTTCTTTTTTTCTTTTCTTTTTTTTCTGTTTTTTTTTTCACAATGGTCTTTCTATCTTTTCCGTAAAGTTTTCTGTTCCTCGGTTTCTTTTTCCCCAATATCCATGTTTGCTAAACTCTTTTTGACAAATCTTTCTTTCTTCTCTAACCCAACGGATATCTATGACGGCTTTTAAGACACAGGAATAACATGATGCGTGTATGCATGAGATGCATGAAATGCGTGCGATGCATGAGATATAATATGTATGTGTTTATCAAAAGCATAAAGGGGCAACTTTTATGAGATATATGACTATGGTTCATATGCGGGTTTATAGGAGTGTAGACAAAGGCTCTCGCTGACGAAGGATTGCCCACAACTATGACTCCCCACTCAAGGGTTCGAGCGACCAAGTGAGCACACCTTTTTTATACCTTAAGGTACGTGCCAACGAGTTACGGTTTGTGACTAACTGTCAAATTGATTTCCCATTGTAGATTCCCCAGAGAGAGGGTGGAGCGAACTCTCTTAAATACCCAAGTCTCTTAGGCTCTTATCGCCTTGGTGACAGGAATAAACAACAAATCCTCCAAATTAGTCTGTCACAACGGACTACGGGTAATGATTATCTAGGTGTCTTCACAGTTTTTCCTTATAGAAAGGTAGTGAATGAAGGAAGACACCAAACCATCACCTAGCCTTAACAATGCCTTTGGTTAAACCCCTTTCAACCCAAGGTAGACACGATTAACTAAAGCACAAATCACAATCACTACAAGACATTATTTCCCTGCCAATTCTCTGATCCCCAGTGGAGTCGCAGACTGTAGGACACAGAAATCGGCGACGCTGTTCTAGGCTTGCGGCCTAGTTAGGAGTACGGAATAGCCCACGAGGGAACTAAACCGGAGAAATAATATGGAGTCGCCACCCGGTGTGAACCAGGACAAAGATTTAAGGCCGCACTCACCCCTTGCAAGGGAAGACCTCAAACTGTTGGGTTCGGAATGGTCCCTTACTTATGCCACTTGTAATGATGTGATTTGTGCAATATCTTAACCGAATCTACGCAACATGCTCAAGAACAACCTATATCTAGTTCATGTTCATGAAGATAAATCTTATGTCTAAGTTTGCATGCTTGGAAAGTAAATCATCATAACACACGACAACACACGGCAATCTCATGAACATATTTCAATTATATAATGCGAAAATCAAACAACAACATAAACCTAATGCAAATTCCAAATACAAAACGAATAACTAATCGTGCTTAAAAATAAACAACTAAATCATGCTTAAAGATAAATAACCTACTAGACTAAATCATGCTTACAAAAATAAATAACGTACTAGCAACCTAATTATGCTCAAATACATGGTTGGATGAAACGAAATACATGTGTCTCTCAAGTAGTACGTGGCGTTGTATCCCGAGTGCAAATCGCACTACCGTCCATTCGGATTCGGCTACGGAATTTACGTCCGGGTTTCCATCCGATATACGACAAAAGAGAACACGCATTCCGTTCATCCGGAATTCACATCATGCCTCAACAAACGACTCTCATGCGATAATATATTAAAATAAATAAAAGAAACGAAAGATAATAAGTAAAGAAGGTGTCCTCAGGTCTAACCTCTTTTGTTGTCTCTCGAAAGCGGGTTACACGGCGTCGGAAGGGTTGATGTTCCGCAACTTTTCTGGTTCACTAATCCAACATTTTTCCTCGCTGTTTCGATGTTTGAGATGCTGTTTTCACTCGTTTCACTGCTGTTTTTATTGTATTTTCTGGTCACTGTTTTTTGGTAATTAGGGGAATGTTTTTCGGGTTATTTGGACTGGTTTGGTTACGGTTTTGGAAGGGTTATGTGGCAGTTAATGGGGTCGTATTGCGGTAGTTTTGGGGTATAGTTTGCGTGCAGTTTAGGCAGTGAGGGGTAGGGATTGTGCGGTGATTTAGGGCATGTGGAGCAGGTTGGTGAAGGCAAAGATGTTGGCTGGTTCCGCGAGGCAAGAGTGTGAATTGTGGGCTTATGGTGCGTGGATCAAGCTACGTGAAGGCAAGTGGCAGTGAGTGGCGCAGATAGGGACGTGTTTGATGGCTTATTACGTGGGATTATGGGGCGAGGAGCAAGCTACGTGAATTGGTAATTGGGTAGTGAGTGGCGTGGGCTTATGGTGCGTGGAGCAAGCTACGTGAATTGGTAATTTGGCAGGTGGCGTTGAAAGGAGATTTCGGTGTGTGAGGGCTTGTGAATTGAGTAGGCAAGATGACGTGAATTTGAGGTTGGTGGGCTAGGCGTGTGGAGGGTCAGTACGTGAGTTAATGGCGTGAGTTCTTTGGGGCGTGGTGTTGCTGAGTGTTGAGCTAGGGTTTATTTCAAGGAGGTTTTGCGGCAGTGAAGGGGACATGATGTGAGGCAGTGGGCGTGAGGGCAGTGTAGTAAGGCAGTGATATGCAGCAATGGAGGCTTTGGGCGTGTCTGCTGTGTACGTTGGTCAGAGGGGCGTATTATGCGGCTGTGCTAGGCAGTAGGGATGGTGCGGCAATGGAGATCTTTGTTTGTGCTTTGGGTGTGAATAGGTTAGGTTGTTTCTTGTGAGAATATTGTGTGTATGAGCTCTAGGTTTAGATGTGTTGGTGAAGGGTTCTTTTTATAGGCAAATGGATGGGGGATTTCCTTGTTTGAGAATGAGAAGGATTTGCATTAATGGGAGATATTTTTTAATTAGTATGTGAAAAGGAAAAATCTTTTAATTGGGGAAGTGATTTGATTTAATTTGATTTATTCTTTTTTAGTTAGGGATATGATTTGATTTAATTAGGAAGGTGAATTGTTTAGATTTATTTAATTTAGGCATGTGATTTATTTAAATTAGGAAGGTGATTTAATTTGATCATAATCATGTGTTTAATATGTGTTTTGTTATTTAGGAAGGCTAGTGGGCGTGTGGCTTAGGGTGATTTGGGCGTGTGGGCTTGGTCCATTTGGTGGGCTTGGGTGTTTGGTTTAGTGATGTGTGGGCTTGGGTGTTTTGGGCTAAGGATGTGTTTTAAAACAGAGGTCCAACAAGCGAACCCGCAGCTACTCCAGCGAATTAAATCCAACAATGTGTCAATTCTTGACTCTTCCCTTCCAACGTCCGTTTCCTGCGACTTCCACATCAAAAAGAGGTAGTGTCTCCATACGAGACTCATCATCGGGACTTATATGCAAAAATACAGTGCCTACAACAGCATATTTATCGGGTAAAGAAGACAAAATCATATTTTAGCCTAACCTTTTATTTATCATAATGTCATGTCACTCTATTTATCGGATCTCATCAATCATGTTCAAAACTTGAATGCTAACCACTCCTTCATCCTTGAGCATAGCATGGAATAATTCCTCAGACTTCCGATATATCTCAATTTCTGGATTTGCTTGAACAACGCCTTGAGTGTTCTTATAATGCTCCAAGCATTTGGTACATTTATGTACTGACTAAGCAAATTAGGAATAATTTCGACAGACAGTGGATTGAGCGTAACATACCTCGATCATTCTAACTCCAAGTCAAGGCAGATGTTCATTTTCCATTCAAAATAGTTCTCGGATCCTTATAATTTATTAGAATCCAAAAGTCACGCTAATGGATTTTCGGCAGCTATCTATAAGACAACAATTAAACACTAGCAGAGCATTTTTCATTTCAATATAAAAACACTAATACAATTAAGGTTTTTAAATCTATTAGTGTCATTCTATTACTTTACGAAATTCTGTAATCTCCCTTAACAGAAAAATAGAAATTTGACAATCAAAATTTCATAGATGGAAGTAGATCCCATGATATTTACTCCAGCCTCACACTAATGACATTCGTGGCCATCATAAACTCATTAGGTAGACCTTAAAGGTCAATCACATCCATGTGACTCCTTATTTGGTCCTAAATCGTTTCTTATCCTCATATTAATGACGGTCCTGGATTAAAATGTGTTCCAGGTGCATACTTGTCAAAGTGCACTAATGAGCTTCGTAAGTACACCCTCATAATAATGGTGGTATTGGCTGATTACGTTAACTCATCACGCTACATCTAATATTTTACAGGAGCGACCTAACTTTCAAGCACTTATACCCTCACACTAATGACAGTCTTTGATATAAGTAGTCAGAACTCATCCATCTCCGTATTGAAAAGACGGACCATCCAATAATGCTCCAACATTATTAATACAATTATTTAAAATAAAGTAATCACCTAATCACATAAGATTTATGACAATCAAGTTATTAACATGCTTGGGTCAAAATAAAAATTTTAATTTAAAATATACAATGCATATCCAATATGAGTTATGCATAATTAAATTAAAATTATAGAGACATATATTCAAAAATATGTCAAACATGCAACATGTGTTGTGTGGTTAAGACCTGCTCTGATACCGTTCTATTGGGGCGGATGTGCAAACCCTAGGGTAGAATAGGTGCCCCGTGTATCAGAATTGGTTCTAATCCATGGATATTTAGCATTGGTGTATTTTTAAATTATTTTTTGGAAAACTACATTCCGTTATGATTCTGTGGGACAAAACGGGGACCAAATCGGAGTCTAGAAGCTCCGAAACTGAGAAAAATGAAGTTTCAGCGCTCAAGAGCATCAGCTCTCAACGCGTCGCGACGTGCATGCTTGAGCTTCACAACGCCCAATCTGCGAGAGCATTATACGAGAGCTCAACGTCTCGGCATCGCGACGCACAAGGGTGAGCTTCGCAACGCCAAAAGGTCTGAACGCTCAGTGTCGCGACTCTGAAGATCAGTGTCTGATTAGTGGTATTTTTATCACTATTTCCCACTCATTTATCCTAATATTTTGTATAGTTTCTTGAGTCTTGTGAATATTTTGATGTGTTTTGTGTTATTTTGTAGATAAATAAAGTTTCAGGACATTCTGGAGGTGATTTGGGGCAAAACAGTGAAAATTGGCGAAAAAGGGCATTTTGGTAATTTTCGGCTTCGCGACGCCCAGACCTTCAGAGTCGCGACGCCCAGCATACGCCGAATCTGCTAACATGCGCCTGATCAACTGGTCAGAATTTGAGAAGTTTGACTTTGCTAACGTGCGCCGTGCCGCGTGTCACCATCACAGCCAATCTGCTAACGTGCGTCGTGCCACGTGTCATCATCATATGCCGCCGACACTCAGAGTTGACATGTTTCGCCTCATCATCAGCCATGTCATCGGTCAAAAAGTCAACTTCGCCATGTGTCACGCCACGTCATCCACCACGTCACAAGGTCAACCAAGTCAACTTGCCACGTCAGCATCAGCCAATCACAGCGTGACACGTGTCACCACGTGCCGCAATCCTATTGTGCCGACAATTGCAATGTCGCGTCATCGCCACGTCAGCGCCACGTCAGCATGACGTCATCAATGACATCATCACAATAATTGAGTCTTAGCCGCCTTGCCACGTGTCGCGTGAACAGTCAGCCGCCGTGCCATGTGTCGCCTCCTCAGCGTGCCACGTCGAACTATTCCAGCGTCGCGACGCTGGCTTGGCGTCGCGACGCTGAAGCAAAATTTTTCTATAAATTCAGCGCGAATTTCAGATTTTGCAGAACAATTCTCTCTCTTCTATTCCGTGTAATGAGAGAGTTTCTCTCTCTAGAATCTTTAGTTTTTAACTTTTTACTTTTGTAATTAATTTTTAATTACGTTTTGTAATAATAGTAATTTACTTTCTTTACTTTTTACAGTTTTTACTATTCACATGAGGAGGTAATTTCCCCAGCTATGGTGAAAGGTAATTCTTTTACTGTTACTATTTAGATTAATCTCCCTTAAAAATAATATATTTACTATTTAAAATACTGATTAATAAAGGATACCGCTATATTGGTCGGTTGGCAATTCAATTTAATCTGGTTTAAACCTGACTAATCAAGGAAACCGCTATATTGGTCGGTTGGTAAGTTTATTTTCTGTTGGTTTGAACCTGATTAATAAAGGATACCGCCAGATTGGTCAGTTGGTAAATTTATTTTGGTACCGCCTTTATGGCTGGATTATGGACAAATATTACCACCTATATGGCTGGTTAGACTTAATTTGACTTAATCAGGATACCGCCAGATTGGTGGGTTGGTAAAATATTATCACAAGTTTATATATTATTTTATGGGAGATATCTAAATTAGTAGTAGTAAAAGTAATTCCTTTTGCCTTAGCATTTTATTTCATTTGTAATTTACTTTTCAGCATTTTACTCACCGCAATTACTTTTTAGCATTTTCATTTTATGTCTTTTAAGTTTTTATTAGCCCTAGTTATGTGTTGTAACTAAATTAGTTATCTGGGGTTGTGATGACTTTTAATATCACCGTTTTATAAGGGGTTAAATTATAGCTTGGGTAATATAAAGATTTATTTATTGAGTCTTAATCTTAATGCATTTTTATTAATTGGCCACTAATAAAATTGATATGGTAAATCTAAAATGAACTAGACATATGGATTTTAGGTTTCAGCCTTAGACTCAATAGCCCACGATCTTCCTTGAGGATAGATAACCCTTTAATAGATTTCCTTACAGGATAGGAATATACCTGTCGGGCGGGGGTAGCCATAATTGGAACTTAAACTTAATGAATCCAGATAATTTGGTTGACATAGACATATGGTTCAATTGGGTTAAACTGGGTATTTGTGTCTGACCTTCGACAGAGGCTTACACATAATTTAGTGTTCCAGGTTAATAAATCAATATATTACCCAGCTTTAAAATAACCACTTCATCTTTAAAATAATATTAAAAGAAATCACAGCCCTAGATAGTTTTTAATATTGAATTTTCTTAAAATCTACTTTCGAACAATTTTATTTACTTGTCTTTAAATTTAGAATCGTCGTCATTTCAAATCAATTAAACAACCTGTTAGATACTAGTAATAATTTGACCTCATAAAATTAATGGAGACTCTTACCACTGGATTTACAAGATCACCATATGGAGGAGCACCAGAACCAAACCAACTTGAAGAGACGGTGAATTATGTCAACAACTTCAACAGGCAGGGGAACAATCCATATTCCAACACCTACAACCCAGGGTGGAGGAATCATCCTAATTTTTCATGGAGCAACAATTCAGGGCAAAAGAACAATCCACCCTCTGGATTTCAGCAGAACTATCCACCACCTGGATTTCAGCAACAGAACAAAGGCCAGGAACAGACAAATGAACCAGGAATATAAGAAGTGATGTCTATGTTAAAAAAAATACGATGCTATGTTTCAGAGCCAATCAGCTTCCATCAAAGCACTGGAGAATCAAATTGGACAACAGGCCAATGCTCAAAGTTACAGACCACCGGGTAATCTTCCTAGTAACACAGAACCAAATCCAAGAAACCGAGGGAAGGAGCAAATTCAAGCCATTACTTTAAAAAGCGGTACTGAAATCAATAAAGATATTGGAGCCAAAACAACTGCTGAGGAAGTTCCAAAAGATACAGTTCCACAAATGGAGGAAAAAGAAGCAAAGGAAAAAGAAGCAAAGGAAAAGGAACCAGAAAGAATCATTCCACCTCCACATTTTCCTCAGCGACTTCAGAAAAACAAACTGGACAAGCAGTTTGCTCGTTTCCTGGAGGTGTTCAAAAAGTTGCATATCAACATCCCATTCGCAGAAGCCTTGGAAGAAATGCCCAGCTATGTTAAATTCATGAAAGATATCCTTTCACGAAAACGAAGATTGGGAGACTACGAGACAGTAGCACTGACGGAAGAATGCAGTGCCATCATTCAAAGGAAACTTCCTCCGAAGTTGAAAGATCCTGGCAGTTTCACTGTCCCATGCACCATTGGAGAACATTATATCGGTAAGGCTTTATGTGATTTAGGAGCCAGTGTTAACTTGATGCCTTTTTCTATTTATAGGAAACTGCAGATTGGAGAAGCAATGCCTACCTCAGTCTCGTTACAACTTGCTGATCGAACACTCGCATTTCCAATGGGTGTTGTTGAAGATGTTCTCGTCAAAGTTGACAAACTCATCCTTCCAGCAGACTTCATCATCCTTGACATGGAAGAAGACAAAGAAATACCTATCATTCTTGGGAAACCATTTTTGGCTACAGGTAAAACTGTGATTGATGTGCAAAAAGGAGAACTAACCATGAAAGTGCAGGACCAAGAAGTGACATTTAATGTTTTCAAAGCTATGAAATTTCCGAGCGATGAAAAGGAAGAAGAAGAATGCTTCAGAGTTGATGTTATTGATAGTATCATTCAGAATACTGAGCCAAATCTCACGGATACACTTGAAGCTTGCATCACCAATATGACTGACAGCGAGCTAGATGCTGAAATCCTGGAATGTATCAACTACCTTGACAAACCATTCCGATTCAAAGTAACACCACCAGTTGAAAGCTTGGAACTGCCAAAGAAAGATCGAATCAAGCCTTCGATTGAAAAACCACCACAGCTGGAACTAAAGTTACTTCCGAGCCATCTCAGGTATGCATTTCTTGGAAACTCTTCTGAATTACCTGTTATTATTTCTTCTTCTCTAACATTGGAGCATGAAGAAAAGTTGCTGAGAGTGTTACGAGAACACAAGAAAGCCATTGGCTGGACTATAGCAGACATTCGAGGCATTAGTCCATCATTTTGCATGCACAAGATTCTAATGAATGATGAATACAAACCCACAGTGGAGCATCAACGGAGACTCAATCCAATCATGAAGGAAGTTGTGAAGAAAGAAATCATCAAATGGTTGGATGCTGGCATCATTTACCCCATCTCAGACAGCAGTTGGGTGAGTCCTATGCAGTGTGTACCAAAGAAAGGAGGAATTATTGTGGTCACCAATGAAAAGAACGAGCTGATCCCAACAAGAACGGTGACTGGATGGAGAGTATGCATGGATTACAGGAAACTTAACAAAGCCACGAGGAAGGACCATTTTCCGCTACCATTCATTGACCAGATGTTAGACAGACTGGCAGGACATGAGTTCTATTGCTTTCTGGACGGATATTCAGGGTACAATCAGATTTCCATCACACCAGAAGACCAGGAGAAAACTAAATTTACATGTCCCTATGGTACTTTTTCTTTCCGCAGGATGCCGTTTGGATTATGTAATGCCCCTGCAACATTTCAGCGTTGCATGATGGTCATCTTCTCAGACATGCTGGAGCAGAGTATGGAGGTTTTTATGGATGACTTTTCTGTGTTTGGAGATTTTTTTGACCATTGTTTGCAAAATTTGGAACAGGTGTTACAAAGGTGTGAAGATACAAACCTGGTACTCAACTGGGAGAAATGTCCTTCATGGTGCAAGAAGGCATTGTTCTTGGACACCGGATCTCACAAAAGTGGATTGAGGTAGACAAAGCAAAGATAGATACAATTGAGAAACTACCTCCACCAACATCTGTCAAAGGGATTCGGAGTTTTCTTGGACATGCAGGTTTTACAGGAGATTTATCAAGGACTTTTCCAAGATTGCTAAACCTCTTTGCAATCTTCTGGAGAAAGATGTGCTTTTCAACTTCACCACAGAATGCCAGAAAGCCTTTGAAATCTTAAAACAGAAGCTGGTCTCTGCTCCCATCATAGTAGCACCAGACTGGACCATTCCATTTGAGGTAATGTGTGATGCTAGTGATTTTGCTGTAGGTGCAGTTTTGGGACAACGCAAAGCGAAGGTTTTCCACACCATTTACTACTCCAGCAGAACTTTGAATGAAGCTCAACTCAACTACACAACCACCGAAAAGGAGTTGCTCGCAGTTGTGTACGCTTTTGACAAATTCCGCTCTTATCTGTTGGGTCCTAAAGTGGTGGTCTACACAGATCATTCAGCAATCAAATATCTGATCACAAAGAAAGATGCCAAACCCAGATTGATCCGTTGGATACTTCTTTTGCAAGAATTCGACGTGGAGATTCGAGACAGGAAAGGAACAGAAAACCAGGTGGCAGACCACTTATCGAGGCTCGAGAATGGAGAAACAGCTGGCAAAGAATTATCAATCAAAGAAACTTTTCCAGATGAACAGCTGTTCGCCATGAAACAACAGGAAGTCCCTTGGTATGCTGACTATGTCAACTACATTGTGTCAGGAAAATGGCCGTTGGAATGGACAACTCAGCAACGGAAGAAGTTCTTCAAAGAAGTCAAGCACTATGTCTGGGATGAACCGTACCTGTTTAAACGCTGTGCTGATCAATTTCTGAGACAGTGTGTTCCACAGGAGGAGGTCAACAGTGTTTTGCAACACTGTCATTCATCACCATACGGCGGACACTTCAGCGGAAACAAAACTGCAGCCAAAGTCCTTCAATCAGGTTTGTTCTGGCCCACACTTTTTAAAGATGCTTATCTTTTTGCTTTTCAATGTGACAGGTGCCAGAGAACGGGAATATTTCGAGGAGAAACGAAGGACCGTTTCAAAACATTTTGGAAGTGGAGATATTCGATGTATGGGGTATTGATTTCATGGGACCCTTTGTTCCATCATTTGGAAACTTGTACATCCTGGTTGCTGTAGACTACGTCTCCAAATGGGTCGAAGCAATTGCACTGCCATCCAATGATTCAAAAGTGGTGATCAAATTCCTGAAAAAGAACATTTTCACTCGATTCGGAACACCTCGGGCAATTATCAGCGATGGTGGCTCACATTTCTGCAACAGATACTTTGATGCACTCCTATCCAAATATGGAGTTACTCACAAGATTGCCACAGCTTACCATCCACAGTCAAATGGACAGGTTGAAGTTTCAAACAGGGAGATCAAGAGAATCCTAGAAAGAACCGTTGGATCAACAAGGAGGGACTGGTCAACAAAACTAGATGATGCATTATGGGCCTACAGGACAGCTTACAAGACACCCATTGGTATGTCCCCATATCGATTGGTGTTTGGGAAAGCATGTCATCTGCCAGTTGAGCTTGAGCACAAGGCGTACTGGGCACTGAAGAAGTTGAATTTTGATTCACAAGCTGCAGGAGAGAAAAGACTGCACCAACTCAACGAATTGGAGGAGTTTCATCTACAGGCTTATGAAAATGCCAAATTGTACAAGGAAAAGACCAAAAAATGGCATGACCGAAAAATAGTGCACAGACAGTTGGAACCAAGGCAGCAGGTGTTGTTGTACAACTCGAGGTTAAAACTTTTCCCTGGAAAGTTGAAATCTAGGTGGTCAGGTCCATTTGTGATCACTCAAGTTTTACCATATGGAGCTGTTGAGTTATTGGATCCCAATACCAACAACACATTCAAGGTTAACAGTCAGCGTGTCAAGCACTACTGGGGAGAATCATTTGAGCGACAAAAAGAAAGTGTCACACTTTCAGATCCAGCATAACGTTCGAGAAGCCAAGTCTGGCTGACGACTTAAAACTTAGCGCTCGCAGGGAGGCAACCCATGCAATTTTTGTATATATTGTGATTCGGTGTGATTTAATTTTGTGTGTTTAGTTTTTGCAGATTAAGTCATTTTAAGATGGAAGAAGCTCTCACAAATCTTCACAAGAAATTTCCTTCTCTCCCTAAAAAATCTCTAATGAAAGTTTACAAAGCTCGCTTGGAACGAATGAGACTACTAACAATCCATGGTGTGCCCAATGACATTCGTTGGGTAATTGAAGCACGGATCCGATTGGCAGGTGAGTCTTCTGACTCTTTTATTTCACATATGCCTGGTTTTGGAAGAAGCACCTATGCAAAGAAATGTAGAGCTAAGCAAATTGGTGTTTGTTTCAAATGTGCACGATGGAATTGCAATACTCGTTGTCGTTCTTTAGGAATGGTGTCTGATAATCGCGAAGACAAAATTAAATTCATTAGGGGTGGCTTGAGTAAGGAGTCTTTAGATGATATATCTTCGACTCTTGAGACGCATCCCAGTGGATATGTTCACATAGCCTTTCGCAAATTACTCACACAATTTCAAAAAGAAAGACAACTGTTAAGTCTCGGGAATCTGACTCAAAAAGACCCTGTTTGCCAGTTTATAAGAAAATTGGATGGGAAGCTTGTCCCTGACGCATAGACGTCGACCAAGCCGCTACTTTTCTTATAATTATTATATCTCTTTATCTTTTCCTAATAATTTGTTTTGTTGTTTTCTTTTATTTTCTCCGACAGGATCCAGATCTTTTTGACTATCACGATTTGTTTAACTAATAATTGTGATTTCGCAGGTACTAGTGCTATTATTTTACTCACCCTTTCCAGGTATTATAAATTCAACTCATCATTGCACTTTTGAAGACATCCAGAGTAAAAAAATGGAAACCACTTCAAGAAGACGAGTTGAAAATATTTGTGTGTTTTGCGGTAGCACTGTTGGTACTAAACCACAATACATAGAAGCAGCACAGGAATTGGGTCGAGTCTTAGCTGTAAGGAATATGCACTTAATATATGGAGGAGGCAATCTTGGACTAATGGGGATTGTTTCAAAGGCCGTACAGGAAGGAGGCAGTCACGTTTTGGGAATCATCCCAAAACCCTTGGCAGAGGCAAATCTTATTGAACCATCAAACGGAGAAGAACTGATCGTACCAGGTATGTCTGAACGACTAGTGGAAATGATTAACCGTGCTGATGCTTTTATTGCTTTGCCAGGTGGCTTGGGTACATTGGAGGAAATTTTTATTGTGTTATCTTGGGCGAACCTGAACATACACCAGAAACCAATTGGGCTGTACAACGTTGATGGGTTTTATGATTTTCTTTGTGTGTTTCTTGATGATGCTCGGAGAAATGGGTTCATATCAAAACCTTTAAAAGAACTCCTATTTACTGCCAGAACTGCTCCAGATCTAATTGACCAACTCATAGCCTATGAACCAAAAGTTGACCCTATCATTTCAAAGATAAATTGGTCCGAGGACGATCGTGGTAAGAGACGTCGGATTAATCTGGATCTTAACCTTTAATTTCCTGTAGATTTTCAGCTAACCTGGTATTATTTTCTAAACTCTTCTTCTACTGTTTAAGACATTGAGGACAATGTCTCATTTAGGTTTGGGGGAGGGAATTAGTTGATTAGTACCTTGTTTTTAGTTTATTTGTGGTTTTTATTTTTAGTCCAAAATTTTTCGAAAAAAAAAAAATTGAAAAATTTTCAAAAATTACAAAAATATTTTGCATTTTTGTGTTTTTATTTTGACTAAAAATGTGAAATTGGTAAAGGATAGCTGAGTAAGGAGTTTCACTCCTGAGACGTATCTCAAACCTATTTTCGAAACAAGTTAATTTTTATTTATTTCCTTTTGAATTATTTAATTTGTGAATTTTCCATAACACTGACTAAAATGAATCTTCATATGCTCAGTTGACAGGTATTATCAATATACATGGAAACATACAGACATGAGCTGTAATTGAAAAGTTTGTTATATTCCGTGCTCTAGTTTAATTGGAGGAAGCATCTATAAATAGTAATGGAATAAAAAAAAAAAAATTTCTGATGTACAAAAATAAAGTATCTAAGATCCGGGTTATTAAGTCTGTAAGGGTGTTTTAACACCTAGTGCCCTAAAACCAACTGGTTTGGGAGTCACTGGCCCAAAACTCGCTACATGGATCGAATATGCTACAAAAAAAATATATTTATATCTGAAGTCTGAGTAATTAAGTTCGTAGGGGTGTCTTAACACCTGGTGCCCTAAAGCCAACTGGTTTGGGAGCCACCAACCCAAAGCTCGCTACATAGACGGAAGGTATTGTATATAAATAAAAAGTCAAAATTCAGAAAAAGCAAAGAAAAAATCAGAAAAATCAGAAAAAGTATTCCATTGCTACAAAAAGGTGTGAAATCTGATAGAACTTTAGGACAAAAATATTACTCTCTTATCAACCGCACTTATGACTGTTGTGGGCAAAAAATGAGTTGATTAATATTTTGTTGGCTGTGTATATGGAGAATGGTAAATATAATCGGAGAATTTACTTATTCGGTAATTTAGAATGAAACAAAACAACTAGTAACTTGGAGTAGAAGTTTCACCTAATTAGTCACTAACATCTTTATTCTCTTTTCGCTTGTCTTTTTGCTTTTGTGTGCATTAGTTTTATACCCTTTTTACTTTTGTAAAATGTTTGTGGGTATCATTGCTGTAAGCCCTCACGAGACTACAACTCGTCCACTAGGGACACCTAGGGGTTTAAAGGCTTGTTGCATATGCTAAATGAAACCGTGATCCCTACGAAAGTGGCTTAGTTAAATTTTAATTATGTTATTTTATTCTATGTTTTGCTCGAGGACTAGCAAAATGTTAGGTTTGGGGGTGTGATTAGTGGTATTTTTATCACTATTTCCCACTCATTTATCCTAATATTTTGTATAGTTTCTTGAGTCTTGTGAATATTTTGATGTGTTTTGTGTTATTTTGTAGATAAATAAAGTTTCAGGACATTCTGGAGGTGATTTGGGACAAAACAGTGAAAATTGGCGAAAAAGGGCATTTTGGTAATTTCCGCGTCGCGACGCCCAGACCTTCAGAGTCGCGACGCCCAGCATACGCCGAATCTGCTAACATGCGCCTGGTCAACTGGTCAGAATTTGAGAAGTTTGACTTTGCTAACGTGCGCCGTGCCGCGTGTCACCATCACAGCCAATCTGCTAACGTGCGCCGTGCCACGTGTCATCATCATATGCTGCCGACACTCAGAGTTGACACGTGTCGCCTCGTCATCAGCCATGTCATCGGTCAAAAAGTTAACTTCGCCATGTGTCACGCCACGTCATCCACCACGTCACAAGGTCAACCAAGTAAACTTGCCACGTCAGCATCAGCCAATCACAGCGTGACACGTGTCACCACGTGTCGCAATCCTATTGTGCCGACAATTGCAATGTCGCGTCATCGCCACGTCATCGTCACGTCAGCATGACGTCATCAATGACGTCATCACAATAATTGAGTCTTAGCCGTCTTGCCACGTGTCGCGTGAACAGTCAGCCGCCGTGCCACGTGTCACCTCCTCAGCGTGCCACGTCGAACTATTCCAGCGTCGCGACGCTGGCTTGGCGTCGCGACGCTGAAGCAAAATTTTTCTATAAATTCAGCGCGAATTTCAGATTTTGCAGAATAATTCTCTCTCTTCTATTCCGTGTAATGAGAGAGTTTCTCTCTCTAGAATCTTTAGTTTTTAATTTTTTACTTTTGTAATTAATTTTTAATTACGTTTTGTAATAATAGTAATTTACTTTCTTTACTTTTTACAGTTTTTACTATTCACATGAGGAGGTAATTTCCCCAGCTAGGGTGAAAGGTAATTCTTTTACTGTTACTATTTAGATTAATCTCCCTTAAAAATAATATATTTACTATTTAAAATACTGATTAATAAAGGACACCGCTATATTGGTCGGTTGACAATTCAATTTAATCTGGTTTAAACCTGACTAATCAAGGAAACCGCTATATTGGTCGGTTGGTAAGTTTATTTTCTGTTGGTTTGAACCTGATTAATAAAGGATACCGCCAGATTGGTCGGTTGGTAAATTTATTTTGGTACCGCCTTTATGGCTGGATTATGGACAAATATTACCACCTATATGGCTGGTTGGACTTAATTTGACTTAATCAGGATACCGCCAGATTGGTCGGTTGGTAAAATATTATCACAAGTTTATATATTATTTTATGGGAGATATCTAAATTAGTAGTAGTAAAAGTAATTCCTTTTGCCTTAGCATTTTATTTCATTTGTAATTTACTTTTCAGCATTTTACTCACCGCAATTACTTTTCAGCATTTTCATTTTATGTCTTTTAAGTTTTTATTAGCCCTAGTTATGTGTTGTAACTAAATTAGTTATCTGGGGTTGTGATGACTTTTAATATTACCGTTTTATAAGGGGTTAAATTATAGCTTGGGTAATATAAAGATTTATTTATTGAGTCTTAATCTTAATGCATTTTTATTAATTGGCCACTAATAAAATTGATATGGTAAATCTAAAATGAACTAGACATATGGATTTTAGGTTTCAGCCTTAGACTCAATAGCCCACGATCTTCCTTGAGGATAGATAACCCTTTAATAGATTTCCTTACAGGATAGGAATATACCTGTCGGGCGGGGGTAGCCATAATTGGAACTTAAACTTAATGAATCCAGATAATTTGGTTGACATAGACATATGGTTCAATTGGGTTAAACTGGGTATTTGTGTCTGACCTTCGACAGAGGCTTACACATAATTTAGTGTTCCAGGTTAATAAATCAATATATTACCCAGCTTTAAAATAACCACTTCATCTTTAAAATAATATTAAAAGAAATCACAACCCTAGATAGTTTTTAATATTGAATTTTCTTAAAATCTACTTTCGAACAATTTTATTTACTTGTCTTTAAATTTAGAATCGTCGTCATTTCAAATCAATTAAACAACCTGTTAGATACTAGTAATAATTTGACCTCATAAAATTAATAACTTAGGTATTAAGTCCCCGTCGGATCGATACTTTTTATACTACTTGAACGATACGTACGCTTGCGTTATACGTGTGTGTTTACGCCGGTCAGTGTCGCGACGGTGCGTTGTGTAAAATATTAGCAGAGAGCATTTGAACCTTCAAATCAATTTTAAACACTTCCAATTTTCTCCAAACACTTTAGTGTACCTAAAATCTAATTTTTACATCCAAACCAACATCAACACATGTTATACAAAAAATATACATGTATTCCAAATACATATATGCATTTGTTTGAATCAAAACACAAACCAATATAGAATCCCACAATGAAATGACTAATGGACAATTCTAGGTCACTCAAATGTGATCAAGTGATTCTAGAATGGTAGCCATAGCTCCAAGTTGTCATCTAGAATTCCAAACTCTGATTTAATGTTTCATGTCCAAGATGAACATATTTGACCCAATCATAATATGTTTATGCTGTCAAAGCATCCATACACAATTCATTAGTCTAATTTCAACATCAAGCTACGTTATTATGTATCTAATACATAATACATCACTATATGTTTCACTAAGGATAACTCAATAATGAAAAACATAGCTTTAGAGAAGATCAAACTTATCTAGTAAGTTTAATTCCAAGATCCAATCTTCTTCTCCTTGTTGGAATGTTGTAGAGAACTTCCAAAGTTAGCAAACTTGACTTCAAAATCCAATATTTATTCCAATGCTATCAAGCTTCATTCCAAGATCCAATCTTGAGTTCTCCTTCTTGAAATATTACAGATAACTTCCAAAGCTTCTCTAATCACTTCTTTTACTTAGGCTAATATTACTAAATCTTGCTTGTTTTAGCTTTCACAAGCTTAACTTTCTTAAGCTCAAGCTTAATTAAAACCTTGATCAAGCTTGCCTTTTATAGCAAAAATTATACAATTTTTAATTAATAAAAGTCCTAATCAAATATTAGATAGGCTTAATCAAATATGTATAATTAGGTGTGACTAATCATCCTTATTTACCACTTTAATTTAATCCAAATAAATCAAGACAAAGATTAGCAAATGTATTAGTTTATTGTCTACCGCTTTGATTTAATCCAATTAAATCAAGCCAAATACACCTCTAATTATATATTTGTAATTATCAAAATATCCTTCAATGGTAGAGATATTTATGAAATTACAACAAAGCCCTTGTATGATTTTGGATTGATCCAATTGGGTCAAGGTAAATAATCAATGTCATCCAATAAATAATTATTTTGGTTGATAATTATAATATCGAATATTATTTATTATCAAAAGTTATCGGCTACTCAAGTGCTCAACGAGTACACTTCATATTGTGTGACTCTCTAAGTCCAGACATGTTCGTCATATAAGCCTAACTTATATGTACGCAATTCGGCTACCTCTGAATTCGCCGAAAACACGAATGACCTTTCTGAACTATACAAGTCGAGAATGTCACATATATTTATCAATCCCTCTGTCGTAGGCTATCCAGTTGTGCTCAAGAAACTTAGATTACACCGTCAAGTTTTCTAAGCACACATCTCATGTCGACATATCCACGATTCTTTACAACTAACCAGAAATTATTTCTGATATATGCGATTCATCCTAGGTGATCGACTTTGGCCAAAATTTTAAGAATCGTGACTTACTCACACAGATACATAAACCCCTTATGGTACACATACAGACCGATGGATCCTATCTTGATACACACTTGATTAACGAGTGCATTGGTTCACACCCAACAAACATCTAAAGGCCAGAACATGAAATGTTTCTGACATACATGGCCTCATGGGTAATTCCCCAGTATGCGTCGCGATGCAGGGTGTGTGCGTCACGACGCCAGGCTGTTCTCAGGACCCAAACTTAGCCTCATCTTCACTCTTAGCTTTCACAACATTTCACAAGCTATAACACACATAATATTATCAATTACATTCTCTAATACCATCTCACAACCATCCTATATACTTCAACTTAGTTTTATAATTAAGGATTTCACAACTTAGGGGTTCCACAAAACCTAAATTTCTTGACTTAATAACCATCTAAACATCATCAAACTCAAACTAATAACACCCTTTAAACATCAAACCATCAAAATTCAATAAATCAAGATTTGGGTCAAGCTTCTCTTACCTTATATTCAATTCTTTCTTCACTAATAGGTTCCTCAAGCTTCCCTTCCTTCTTCCTAAACTTGATTTGAGATGGTTAGTCTTGGTTATCTTGGAATCTTTGCAAGGTAAAAAAAATGACAATCCCTATCTTGCGTCCTCTCTAATTTTCAGCCAATGGGGTAAATGATGGCTTTTAATTTTTCTATATCTTTCCTTAACTTGCTCAAGAAATATGTAGGCCTTTCTAGAGATTTTAAATTGGAATTTGAGCTCAAATTTGGTTAGATTACTAAAATTTGTTGATTAAAGCCCACTTGTAGTATAATACTAATTAGGTTTTTGAATCTAAAATTAGGCCCACTAAGTTGTCCTTAAATTTCCGTTAATGCTTGGAAATTTTTTATCTAAGTCGCCAAGATATGATTTTGGTTTAGCTATAAAATTTCGTGTCATTACAAAAAATTTTCCGTTTCTGATGATGTATGTGATTGTCTGTAAAGATTTGGTAATATGCTTTATGTTTCTGATGATGAAGCCATTTGATTATTTCGAAATCGTTCGTGTGTTTTTGTTTCTGTTGCATGGAGAGTGAATTTGCGATATTCATGTTGGACATGTGTGCGTGTGATTAGTTTGCTTCATGATTAGGATATGTTTGTTAGGAAGAAGATTTTGAAACTTGTAGGAGATGTGTTCGAATGTGCATATATGTGTGTTTGCATGTGTAAATGTGAATGCAATTCGGGGCTTGAACATTTGAAGTTTGAATATAAGGGTTTTGATTCGCATCAGATACATTTTTAAGTATGTGTTTTCGAAAGACATTATATTAAGAAAGGTAAAGAATAGTATGAGGTTTAAATGTTTCTGACAAACAACTGCATAAATATATGCACATGCTTATATATGTACCATAATTTTAAAAAAAATAAAAAAAATTAACCGTTCGGGTCTGATTCACCGATTTTTACTGATTTTGACCTGGTGTGATTAGATTTCTCCGGACCGATTTTTTTATCTTTGACGGAACCAGCCGTGAGTCCGGTTTTTAAAACATTGATTCTATCACATCAGCAGTATAAATTATTCCACCAAACTATTACATTGCATCTTTCATTTACAAAATTCCAAAAAGGATGTAGAAAATTGAGAATTGCTTTTTCAAATAAAGTTAATAAATACAACTACATCCTTTGGGGCCTTTGTTATTATCTCCACTGATGGACAGCATATTAGAATTGATGGTGTACCTCAAAACTAAAGTCCCCTTGACTCCATACTTCCTAACTTCTAAGCACAATGAACTTTATGCAACAATTCACCTCATAAAAGTTATAAATCCGAAGCTTTCATCTTCCTTGGCCTTTTGTGAGCGGTCGATGATGGAGCCTCTGATAACCTTCCAGGCCCCTTGAGATCATATATAAAAGGGATAATATATTAATTCCACAAAATGTCAAAGAAAAGAAGTGGAGGCAAAAATATAAGCATATATGGGGATAGCATGAGTATACAGTACCTTGCGTTTCTGGTCCCTTTTACCAACCCGGTCCCCTGAAATCCAAATGAAATTTTGAATTTTCCAATACCATACAACTTACACCTCTCATATAAAGAATATATTGAAGGAAAGACCCAAACGTCCAGATCAATTAGTAAATTACCTCCAAAATTTATGGTATCTGGAACAAATGTTCGATCCTGATCTCCAGCACGTTGTGAACGCTGTAAACATTTCAAAATCACTCTTAAGGAATTTGTAATGCTAAATTCGGCACGCTTAAAGACAAGCCTAAATAATGAAGTCAAGATATTGGAAAATAAAAAATCAGACTAACTTTTGGGGTGCCTGGCATATCGATGTATGAACCATCACGGTAAGATGAACCTTCTGCTTCCTTGTATTGCAACTAAAAAAAGGCACATAAGTTTAACATGTCAAGATTAATACACGAAGGGGAAAACCACATCATAATCAAATTATTCTTTCCTGACAAGCTCTTACACTGGCATTAGTCTCTCGCCTTCCAAAAAAGAACATATATTTTATGTAACAAAAAGTGGTACATTAACATATTCACCGGTGTAACCAAGGAACCAAAAAAAAAGAGAGTAATTGATTAATATGTTCGAAGTAAGAGAGACACGTTAGTTGCTAATAATGCTGAGTGTCAAAATCATTACAGCAGCACCTGCAAGATGGATTACTATAAACTGCACCCTCGAATTACAGTCAAGCAGGGATGGAGGCTTAGTATGAACAGTGGAGGCTCAAGCCCCCTACTGAAATATATTTTTTTGAATTAATAATTAAGTCTTATTAAATTATTGTAAAGCCCACACTAAATAATAAATTTGACTTCTCAATATAAAATAAAGCCCGTAACTATTACAACTCATAAATGATACATTGATTAGGAAAAAAAAACTTATTAAATACTGTTGAAAATGAAGTTGTCATTCAACATTATCAACATTATGAAACCATATAGAGGACAATTGTAAACATATGTTGAGTAATTTGAATATGTTAAATTTTTTTGAATTTATATATGTGGGGAAAGATTTTAATTTAAATTTTTTATTTAAATCTATACTGCAAAATTCAACCATTGATATCATCAAATCCAATGATGGGTGAATTGACATAATTAAACACTATTTTGACTTTGAAATCTACCATTGGATTATCTTAAATCAACGTCTAGATTTTGACTTGAAATCTACCATTGGATTGTCTTAAATCAACGGCTAGATATTGTCTAAATTTATGTAAAAAATTTAAGTTGAATTTTCCACACCCTTTTTATATTTATTACTTTTTGAAACTGTTTACTTTGTTTTAATACATATTATTCAAAGTAAGGCCCCTCTCGATTAAAGTCCAAGCTCTGTCCCTGCAGTCAAGTATCTATCAGACATGACTCCAACATAGTAACCGCACAACCAGATGTCTCTCCCATATGTCAGAACTCAGGCTCGGGAACTTCACAACCTCAATTGTACAAGGGAAAAATG